>CM076575.1:774029551-774526793 GCA_034641835.2 Pinus albicaulis | reverse complement strand
TGCTGTAATTGGAATGCCCATCCAACCTATCCTCCACCCTCAGTCCCAAAGACATCCTGCTGTCCTAAAACTGAAAAATAGCACTGCTGTAGTAAAGATAAAATTGCTATTTGTGAAAAATCAGCTTGCTGGAATTTTCTGAGTGAAAATCAGCAGGCTGTAATTTTCCTCCTTGCTGTCCCAAACTGCCCTTCAGCACTCAAGCTCTGATACCATGTAGAAATTTATAGATTCCCACCCCGGTTTTCAGTTTTCACCTTATTACTCCAAAATAGTTAAATGCCCTTTCCCATAACCATACATTCAACAACTGGAAAATAAATTTTGCTGAAAACACAAATTCTGGAAATTTTTCAGAATGCTGGAAAATGCAGAAATAAAAAAACAGCAGTAACAAACAGCCATTCAACACATCATAACACGGTAATTTTTGGTCAAGGTGACCCTGGAAAAACCCCCTACAACTCTTGGGGAAAACCAGTTCGAAAGCTCCTTCTTATTTATGGAAAAATGCTTTTTACAGTGAGAGAAATATTCAGCAAAAAAAAATCGGCAAGTAAACTTTTACAACTTATCTCGTTTTACGTAGCCAACCACCGCCTCGGAAAATGTGCAAACGGCAAAACGAGCAATGATTCTTTCTATGCAGTTTCCTCGTTTTTCCTTCGTGCCAAAAATATGCAATAAATGCGGCTGTTTCTACCTCGAAATGCGTACCAAAACGATAATAAATGCGCGTACGGACCCTCGAAAGTCGTACCAAAAAACTGACGAGAAACTTCTTGTGCAAAATGCGCCTCGATTTTTTCGTGCAAAGGTAAATACACCCTGACGTACGACACACCCTAGAAAATTGGCCAAATAAAACGACCCCTTTCTTTGCCTCGAAATACGTACTAATCCTGTTGTACGGCCTCTTGGAAATCGTGCCAAAAGGCTGCTGTACGGCCTTCTAGAAAATCGTGCCAACATCTGCCTTGGAATGTGTGCCAAACTCTGCTGTACGGACTTGCTGAACTGCTGCCTTGGAATGTGTGCCAAGCTGCTGTCTCCTTCTCCTCACTGCCCAGAAATCTCCCTTGCTCTCTTGCTCTCCTTCTCCCAATTTGCTCATGAAAGAATGAATGACCTTTTCCTCCTTTTCCTCCTTTAACCTAACCCTAAGTGACTTTTGGGGAATCCCTAAATCCAATGGCTGAGATAGATTGAGATCTGGGGCTGAGATTAAATGCTCATTTAAATCTCACTTTCTATTTTTTAATTCACCCCACTTTAATAAAGACCCACTTAGTCTTTTATTTCCAAAGTCACTTTTTCCTTTCTAATTTTATATTGACTTTATTAAAGTCACTTTACAATTAGACTTTAGTAACTTTATCACTTAAAGTCACTTTTAAATTAGATTTGACTATATAACTTTATAAAGTCACTTTAGGAGAAAAATTAAATTCTTTTGGACACTTTTCCCTAGGCCAAAGATCAAAGCCTTAGGGAACCACCTATCCTCCGGTACCAAATCTCAACAGAAATGACTGGCAATAAGACTAGTGAGAAATTTTCTCACTTCCGTAGGTGATCCGACACTGACCTCAGCTCGATTTGAGCTACTCCTTGCTTCCTCCGTGCAGTCACTACATCAGCCTACGCAATACTGCATCCCACAAGCTCAGAACCGGTTCTCCTCTTGCTGTCTTTGTAGCTGCTGTCTGGAAGACTGATCTCCTTCACCTTTGGGTCTCCTGCCCAACTTCTGGCTCAGAAAATCTCTTGCTCCCTAACAAAAACAGAATCACCCACTGAAGCTCTACGCTACCTCTACGTGGCTCTTCACTGCCTCTCTGTGGCACTCACTGCCTCTCTGCAATGCACTCACTGGAACTGGAAAAGCTTCCTTCGGCCTTACTATCTTTGTCCCTCTCTCACTGCTTCGAGCTCACTAGCTCTCTCACCGATAGCTGAATGCCGCTACTCAAATCGATCTGCTAGTGAAATCGAAATGCTGAAGTGTGTTCTCCAAGCCCCATAGAGTTTCTTCTTATAATCTTTCGTTGAGACTACAACGGCCACGATTAAAACTTAATCGATGGCTAAGATTAACTAAAACTCGATCCAAGTCTTTTTATAAAAGATTCTCACAATGACTTAATTAATTCCTTTTAATTAATCATATTTCCTAAGTTTAGACTTAGGAAATATTAAAAACTGACTAATTAATTTAATTAAGTTGTCTCTAGGTGGAATTTCCAGAAACGATTTCTGGGTATTGGAGAATACTGTGTTCTAACCTCTCTACCAAATCTGGAGGCTAGAACACATCCGATGCTACAAAAACTAACATCAGGGTCAGAGGAATTCTGACAGGACACAAAGTGATGGTATTGATTGATGTTGGGGATTCCCACAATTTCATAGATGTAGCCTTGGTTGATCGAAGGGGGATCCTGACAAAGGAGTTCGATGGCTTTGTAGTGGCCATACTAGGTGGCCATCAGATGGACTGCACCAGATACATCCCCAAGCTGAAGCTAAAAATGGGGAATTACACAATGACAAATGATTTCTTTGTGGTGGATGTGCCAGACACCAATGTGGTACTAGGAGTTCAGTGGCTCTATTACATTGGGAAGTATACCATTGATCAACGGGACATGGAGATGGAGTTTACAGATCCAGTAGACTGTAGGAAGGTTGATTTGAGGGCCATTCATCAATACCCACCAAAGATAGTATCATCTAACAACATGGAGGTAGTGTTGTGGTGGGGTGACATTGGGTGGGAAGTTGAGTACTTCATCATAGACAACAGACAGTCGGATTAGCTGCAACAACATCCATACGACATTCAGGTATTGCTCCACAAACACCAGAAAGTTTTTTTTGACATTCCTCCAGGTAGACCATCAGACAGGGGTTTTGAACATGTTATAGAATTGGAGGGTGTGTAGGCGGTCATAACGAGACCCTATCAACATCTTGAGGTCTACAAAAATGAGATTGAGAAGACCATTAAGGAGTTGTTGTGGTTGGGTCATATGCGACCTAGCTCCAGTTCTTTTTCTTATTTAGTATTAATAGATAAGAAGGACAGTACCTTGCGGATGTGCATTGACTATCGAACTCTTAACAAGAGAACAATCAAGAATTGGTATCCTATCCCTAGAATAAACAAGTTGACAAGTTGATGTATGAAGTGAGGGGAGCCAAATATTTTTCGAAGATAGATCTTCGTTCAGGTTACTATTAGATTCATGTTCGGGAGCAGGACATCCTGAAGATAGCTTTCAGGCGCCACTATGGGCACCACGAGTTCCTGGTTATGCAATTAACTGCCCCACAACTTTTTAGTCATGCATGAATCATGTGTTTAACAAATAGTTGCGGAAGCACTTGCTGGTTTTCTTTGATGATGTACTTCTCTATAGCAAGACTTGGGAGGACCATTTGGTGTAGTTGGACGAGGTTTTGGGAATTCTAGAAGAACAAGAACTGTATGCAAAAGAATCCAAGTGTGAATTTGGCATGAAAGAGATGCTCTACATAGGGCATGTGATTGGGAATGATGGGGTTCAGGTCCATCAGGAGAAGATTCGAGCAATCATTGAATGGCCTGCCTCGAAAAATATAACTGAACTGAAAAGCTTCCTTGGTCTCTGCACATACTATAGGAAGTTTGTTAAGGGTTCTCACAGTTGACTACGCCTCTTACAAACCTCATTAAAAAGGGGGCTTTTAATTGGACCGATAAAGCACAAGAAACATTTGAGAAGATGAAGTAGGTGATGAGTTCATGCCCTGTGCTTGCATTATCATATTTCACCTAGCCATTTGTGTTGGAGTGTGACACTTGGGGACTGGAATAGGAGCAATTTTGATGCAGGATCACCACCCCATAGCGTTTGAGAGCCACAAAATCAGAGATTATGAGCGACACTACTCAATTTATGACAAAGAAATGTTGGCCATCATGCATGTATTGGCCAAGTTCAAACAATATCTTGTGGGGAATAGGTTCAAGGTAAAAACAAATTATAACAACTTGAGATTCCTCATGGACCAGAAAGAGCCGAGTGAGAGACAACAAAAGTGGATCAACAAATTGCAGGTCTATGACTTTGTGGTCGAGTATGTCAAAGGGAAAAACAATGTAGTAGCAGATACCCTTTCGAGGATGCCATCCACTCTCTCACTCATGGAGATAACAGATTATTGGAAGTCGATGCTGCTTGTAGAATATCCCAAAAACAAATTCGCTTGTGAGATTCTGGAGGGGTTGATAAAGAATGATAGATATCGGGTCATGGACGACATCATCTACTACAAGTACTGGATCTATTTAGTACCATAATCATAGTTGAAGGAGAAAATTGTGCAGGCAACTCATCACTCACCTTTGGTAGGACACCCGAGGTATTTTAAAACCTACAGGAAAATCAGGGAGAGGTTCACTTGGAGGTGCATCAAGATGGATGTGTTGAGGTTTATGAAAGAATGCAACATCTGCTAGCAGAACAAAGCTGAACATACTCATCCGGCAGGGATGCTACAACCATTCCCTATCCCTAAGCATAAGTGGGAGAGCATTTCCATGGATTTTATTACTGGGCTACCTTCGGTACTCGACAAGGACTGCATATATGTAGTGGTGGACTGACTTGCGAAGTTTGCACACTTCTTTTCCATACCATCTAAATATTCATTAGCACAGATGGCCGAGCTAATCTTCAGGGAGGTCGTTCGATTGGATGGGTTTCCAAAGACCATCATGAGTGATAGAGACAGTTGATTTATGGGCAGATTTTGGTAGGAGTTATTCAGACTTGTGGGGACTGAGCTGACATTGAGCACTAGTTACCACCCACAGTTTGGCGGAAAAACCGTGATAGTCAACAATTGGTTGGAGGGCTATCTCAGGAACTATGTATCTGGCCAACATGAGGCATGGGTAAAGTGGTTGCATCTGGGGGAGCTCTGCTACAACACAACTTTCCACATGTCTATTGATATGACTCCCTTGAAAGCGCTATACGAAAATGATGCCCCAACATTTGTAGACCGTATATTTAGGGATGGCCATGCCATGCCCCTTTGGCTAAAGACTAGATTCAGGAGAGCCATGATATCCTATGAGTCCTCAAGGAAAACTTGCAGATGGCTCAAAACCAGCACAAAGTATATGTGGACAAGCATAGGATGGAGCCCATCTTTGAAGTGTGAGACATGGTATATCTTCGTCTCCAACCCCACAGATAGTTATCACTCAAAACAAAGGGGGCAGAAAAATTGAAACCTAGGTTCTATGAACCATATAGAATCGCGAGACGAGTTGGGGAAGTGGCCTATGAGCTGGAACTTCCTAAAGGATGTAAAATTAACAATGTCTTCTATGTTTTGTGCCTTAAGAAGGCTTTGGGGAAGCATGTAGTTACCTCCACTGAGCTCCCACCATTGGACGAGGAAGGAGAACTAATTTTGGTCTCGGAGGAGATTTTGGAGACTAGGGAGTGGGAGTTGAGGAAGAAAACCTTAAAAGAGTACTTGGTAAAGTGGAAGGATCTACTTGTTGAGGACACCACATGGGAGGGTGAACAGGTGTTCAAACATCCAGATTTGAAGTCGCTTGAGGGCAAGCAAACTTGGGTGGGGAGGACAATAATGACCCCAACCATTTAAGAGATTTAAGACAGGATTCCGCTAGCCTAATAAAGTTCCCATAGGCTAAGGTGGGAATTCTTTTTAATAAGGGAATATGATTCACCTAGGAAAACATTATCAATGCCAAAGGGGTGAAAAGGGAGCCATATCTTAGGCTAATGAAAAATCACTTTCATTTTATAAAGTGAAAAGTTCCTAAAGTGACTTAATAAAATTAAAAAGGTAAAATGGCGGCAAAAGTGGCCACCTAATTATAAAAGAAGAAATGTGAGGAGTCTCTCCTCATTCTATCACTTGCATTTTGAGAAAATTTTTTTTTGGATAGTTTTTGGAGAGAAGCTTAGGGTTTGAGAAACCCTAGGCGCCATTGCTAGCTTCGGTGTTGAAACTATGCACCTTAGTTGGTTCAGAGAGTGAAATCACTCAGATTTCACCATTGCGCTACCAAAGAGAAGAAGAATAGCAGAAAAAAATGGAGGTATAAGGTTTTATCAGTTGATTTTATCTTCTGATTTTTTGTTTTCTATATATCATCTTGCAGATGAGGATTCCAAGCCAAATCTGGGTCCAAGACCACTATTGAAAAAAAGCTGCGTTCCCTTCTCATACTGTTGGATGAGTTCCCTATTGTAAAGGCTGAGCATTGGGCAAAAAATGATGAACAAGTTCTGTGGGTTGAGCTCCTCATTGTAGCACAAGTTTTCCTTTATAAAGGAGTCAAGTTACCTCTCTCTGTGGTGCGTTGAAGATACTGTCTTACTGGTGTGTGGCACTCTTACCAGTGGGCCGAGTTTTGCTTCTATACATCAGTTCAAAGTGCTGAAGTGAAGGAGGTGTAACATATATGTGTTTGCTGGGAGTTTGGGTTGAGTTCTCCATTGCTGAAGGGAGTTTATACAGTGAACCAAATCACCATTCTTACTGGCCACGTGCTTCATTTCTGAGCCTCGTTTCATAAGGCTATGGTTTGATATCTAAAGGGCAGCGAACAGAACTCCAGTAAAGGCTATTTATCTCTGCTACAAGAGCCACACAATTCATCACCCTTGCTGGATATGTGACGTGTTTACCTCTGCTTTATATGTTGACACTGTGAAAGGTTATTTGTACTGCTGGTGGAATTCTGATATTATAATATTCATCTACAGCTATTTGCTCTGTCACTGTTATTGGTATTTTCTATCTCAGGTCCCTTGTCATTACTTGAGCATGTGTTACTAGTGGTATGTATGTCTCTCATTTTAATGCAAAATGTATATCAGCTGTTCATAAGCTTCTCTATCATGAATGCTTTGCATTGTTGGTATTATTTCTGTTACAACTTGTCAAAAGATCATCTACAACACATCGTCCTCAAACTGTTTGTAAAAACACCACAGTGAACTAAACCATTCAAACTCAGAAAAAATTGTGGTTTTTCCCAAGATATTCGTGGTGAGTATCTTACATAGAAGGTGGTATAAGAGTAGTTGATCAAGTCTGTGCCTACATGCTCAGACATGGATTTAGTCAGAATATCAATCATGAAACCAAGCTTGTAAGCAGCCATACAGTCGGATAATTTTTCATTTCTCTGTGTTCAAAGCATATGCTGAGCTATCTATTCTCTGAGAAGGGAAAAGTTTTCATACCCATGTGGTTATAATCGGTTTTTAATCAAATAATTTATGGGTAATTCACTGGTTACAATGCCTGCCAATTTCCAAATTTGGGAATTTGAAGTTGCATGTCAACTGTTTAACGAATGATGGAGTGAGACTCTGCATCATGGAGTGTGCAGGGGGAAGCTGAATCATTTTACACTTTCTAGTGTTCTTATGGCATGTTCAAGCCTAAAAGTTCTATAAACAAGCAGTAAAATCCATAGATGTTTAGTGACAAAGTCGGCTTATTTTACATGCTGCTTTGAGTAATGTTTTGATTGACATGGATTGTAAGTGCAATAATGTTGATGTTGCATGCCAAGTGTTTGAGAAATACCTTATGGAAATGAGGTTTCATGGAATGCATTGGTTGCCTTGTATGCATTGTACAGTCATGACAAAGAGCGTTGAAACTTTAATGTCAAATGCAAAGATCAGACATGAAGGTGTATCCTTTCACCCTTTCCAGCATTCTCAGTGCCTATGCAAGCTTGGAAAATCAAAGACAGCGATAGAAAGTCCACGCATTGATAATTATAGAGTGTGTTTGAGCTGCACGATGTTTTGGAAGTGCCCTTATTGGTATGTACACTGAATGTGGGGGTGTAATAGATTTTGATTGTGGTAAACAAGTCCATGCTCAAATAATCAGTATTTGACTCGAATCATATACTGTATTTTAAGGATGTGCATGCGAAATGTGGACTGATTGAGGATGCGTTGATTGTATATGCAAAAATTTTAGAACATCTTCCAACTGATTGACTGGTTTCATTTCCCCCTCATATAACGCTACCATTGCTTTAAAAAATGATGAGAGCGATAGTGATCTCAAGTTTTCAATATATATAAAGTGGTTCGAGTATTGTGATATCAATATAAGGAATACTTGTTGGCAGGCATTAAATTTATTACAATACCCAGGATTGTAAGACTCTTGTGGTAACTTTGCCAGAGTTGGAGGAAATGTGCCTTGTACATTATATCTCGATTGCTTATGAATGTGATGCTTCTCTTGGGTTGATTTTGCAAAATTAGCAATGGCAAGATCAGGTTGAGAAACGAGGATTGCATCACGTGTTTATAAAAACTTTTGGAGCGGAGAGTTCCCCAAGGCACGATGAATTTGGTCTCAACAAATGTACATTCATATGGAAATATTCTAAAGGCAAATGAGATTATCACACCCACAATCTCAGTAACTGCATATCACCTTCCAGAAGATGCGCTTAGCTATGGAGAGCTTGATTATGCAAATGATGCTGCAATCTTGCAGCATCAAGTTGCTAGAATTTTTCTAGGACTCACGACAATGACTGTTTCGATTGGATATCACAAGTTTGGAATACTTATCGGTCTTCAATTTGTTGGTCATCCTTGGTCTGAAGCAACATTGCTTCACCAAGTTTATGCAACAAAGGCTTATGCTCAAAGAACTCCCATGAAGCTTAGTGATGTTTGGCACAAGGTTACTTAGGAGCGGGAGCGACGTTTTCAGAAGCACCTGGTTCGGGAGCGAATTTTTATATAATATATATATATATTTTTTATATCTTGATGCATATATGTCAACAAAAGCATGTAGAATGATGAATTAGATATAAAAAACATAAAAAACATAGATTGAACCATATAAAATCAATCATCTAGAAGTTATAATTTTCATCAACCACGTCCACAAGTTAGTAACATACAACATATTGAGTCTCATGATTCATTAATCTTAAAATTTCAAGCTTTCAAAATTCATTGTATAACATTTATCATCACTGATCACCAAAGTTGTACTTGTAAGCGAAGTGTAACCATTACAACAAAAGATATCTAACATGAAATGAAATGAAACAACTTTCAACTTTCACAAAGCACCATATTCATAATTCATTACCAATAAATTATAATTGTCAACTTCAAACTTCAAACTTAAATTGCCATATATTGTTTAAAAAAAATATCATAACAAATATGAAAGAGTCAACAATTATGAAAACTACTAGAAACTAGAAAAGACCAGTAAATCAATTATCTATTGCTAATGCTATTGCTAATGCTTGGGCCTCTTGCCGCCACAAGAAATGTCTAATTTTTGGGTCTTATTGGAAAATCAAGATCTTTGTCATTAATATCACCCTCTAAGCATTAACATAAGATGGAAAAAACATAGCATGTCAAGTCAAGATTTTGTTTGAGTGATGGGTACATTTTTAGTAGGGTTATGATAGAGGAGTTTGACAACCAATGCCACTAACATCAACGTACATAGAGGGATTGGTGCTTTTGATTAAATATGAGTTCCATACCTTAATACATGACAAAATACAATGGAAACATTGCAATCCCCCCAATCCTGAAAAACTGATAAGTCTGCTAGATTTTGAATGAGATTTAAAATTCTACTTTCTCCATATGAAATCCAATGAGGTTGGAACCACTCTCAAACATCCTGAGTCATTTCATGGTAATGTTAAAAATTTAAGTAAAAGGATGTAAATTCCTTAACATTACCATGAATCACATATTAATACTAGGGCCATAGGCTTGATCATTAGGCTGCCCCATTCAAAAATTATTGTTTCTTTGAAAAATAATTGCATTTGAAATTTTTTTGCAAAAAAAAATTGCAAAAAAGGCTAGGGAGCGATTTCGGGAGCACGCTCCGGGAGCGGGTTTGAGGGGGGTGGGGGGAGCCGCTCTCCCGCAACCTTGGGTTGGAAAAACACACACGGGCAGGGCTACACAAGTTCTTGGAGGTGGGCCAAGAAACGAAGGCGCCGCGAAGGCAAGATGGAATGTTACGTCAAACAGAACACAAAAGAGGTGGCAGGGTTCTAGGAGAGGTAGAACTCGGATCCATCGGATTGTGAGAGGCCCATTAAAGGGCAGACATGGTGGCATTCGATGGTGATGACAACCGTTGGATCAAAAAGATCTGGACCATCGGCTAACCTTTGCGCAAGTTTGAGATCCAATTGCAACAAGGTTGTCCGATCGGCTCGGTCTTAATTGTCGATTTGGGAGGGCCTCACGAGTCACCTTCGCCGTTAGACTAATTCCCATTGGACAATTGTTAATCTAGGCAAGCCCCCACTATCGGATCTCCGTCATTGGATTATTCTGTTGTATGACGTTCGTTGATCGGCCAAGGGGTGATTTATATATGTTTTTACATAGGATTAGTCTAACTAGGCGGAGGAATTGCCCAATTTTCGTCATCGGTCGAAAAACCTTCCGACTCTGGCTAGCAATTCCTCCAGCGTCTGACATCCTCCGCCGTCAGAAACCTGTTCAACAGAATATGGAAACAACTACCCAACCTGGATCTCTGTCAAAACATGTTTCTAATTTTCATTTTCCAATTCTCGGCACCCTCTCGCTCATAGCTCCTCCATTGCTCCCCTGCAAAACATCATTGTCCTAAGTTCTTCATCATCGCACATTCTATGTGAATTCTACTTGCATGTTTGCTCATTTTTAAGTTATGAAAGATTGATGGGAGCGTTTATAAAGGTATATCTGTAGTTGTTTTACATTTTTTTTTGGCTTTGTGAAGAATATTCTAGTTCTTTTGGATTTCTTTTACTGCATTTTTTTACTGTAATTTTTACAAATTTTGCTGCATCTTTTTACTGTAATCTTTACAAATTTTGTTGCATCCAAGTTAATTTTTTTGGAATATTATTTGGTTATTGGTTGTATATCGTTATAATGTCGATTCAGTACTCATTAACATCTTGTGCAGTAAGAGGATTTGGAAGAGTTTTTATATTCCCGTCTTGTTACCCGTCTTGTTAATATTGTGCATGTTGAATGGTGAACTGCTCAGTTAAAGAAAAAAATTCTGTGAAGCCCCGTGCCTGATAGAAGACTTAGGACTCATTATGAATTCAATTCCCAGACTCACACGACCTCCATATGAATTCAATTCACATGACCCAATTTGTTTTTTAATTCTTCTTCTTTAAATGTGAAAGTAGAATTCACACGAACCAGGTACAATACCAGAAAATCTTCAAAACAACCTCAACATATGAATTCAATTCACACGACCCAAATTGTTTTTTAATTCCTCTTCTTTAAATGTGCAAGTAGAATTCACATGACGAACCAGGCACAATACCAAAAAATCTTCAACTCAACAACCATAATTTTCCATTCGTTTTCATCCTCTTCTAAATCCACAGGGGCTTCTTGTCCTTCTTCGGGTTATTGTAAGACTTGAATGAACCTTGTAGCAATTTGCTTTCATTTTCTTAAGACCTTTCACGAAGTTAGCTTTTGGCCCCTTCCCAAAGTTGCTTTTTCCCGTTTCCAAATGATTATCTTCAGAAGTTTGCCCACGACTTCGAAATTTTTTAAAATTCCAAAACCATTTTAAAATTCCAAAACCATGAAAAGATGCCGAACGATTTTGAGGACATTAATTGTTAAAGGTTCTGAAAGTTGTGTTTTGGGGTTTGTGTGACTTCAGTTTAGAAAGAGCATGTCTGGATTTGGGAAATCAAAACTTTGAAACTTTTGAAGGTTTAAATAAAGATCTTGGAAGTTTTTAAAAGTTTCAACATCGAAAGAGATCTGGAAAGTTATTAAATTAATTATTTTTTTTTAAAATCTTTTTGTTGACTCTTTTTCGGGATTTGTTTCATTCAAATAGTTGTCAATACGGATAAATCAAAATTTTCAATTTTTAGTTTTCTTCAAAAGTATTGAGATTTTTCAATTTTTAGTCATCTCTAAAAGTATGAGTTGCTTTCTAAGTTTAGTTGTTTTTTTATTTTTTATGAGTTGCTTTCTAAGTTTAGTTGTTTTTTTATTTTATTGTTATTTTTTATTGAGATTTTTTAAAAGTGTAAGGTGTTTTATAAGTTTATTTAAAAAAAAAATTATTGATATATTTTGCAATAGTTTTAAAATATTAAACTGAAAAAAGTTTTAAAAGGTAGTTATTAATTTTGAATTTTCAATGTTAGCTAAAAAGTTTTTGTTGTAAAAAGATTTCAACCTTTATGAACTTCAAACATGAACTTTCAATTCATCTCAACAATTTTCAATTGCTTTTGACTAAGTCACATTACAAGTATATCATAAAACATTATTGGGGGCTTTTCTCATTGCACATTTATGTTCAAATAGGCCTTTATAACCATTTAATGATGGCTATTGCATGTCTGTATAGTTGATAGCTATTTTCATGATGGCTATTTCATTCAAATAGTTGTCAATAGGCCTTGAAGGGGGATAAATCAAAATTTTCAATTTTTAGTTTTCTTCAAAAGTATTGAATTTTTTTCAACTTTTTGTTTTCTTCAAAAGTATTGAGATTTTTCAATTTTTAGTCATCCCTAATAGTATGAGTTGCTTTCTAAGTTGAGTTGTTTTTTTTTTTAATTTTAAATTTATATTTTTTTATTGAGATTTTTTAAAAGTGTAAGATGTTTTATAAATTTATTTTTAAAATTTTTTATTGATATGTTTTGCAATAGTTTTAAAATATTAAATTGAAAAAAGTTTTAAAAATCTTTAAGGTAGTTATAATTTTGAATTTTGAGTGTTAGCTGAGAAGTTTTAAGATGTTTTATAAATTCTCAATTATTAATATTATTTGAAAGTTCCATTTGCAAAAGTCCTTGAAACCATTAAAACTCTTAAAAAGTTTTAGTTGTAAAAATATTTCAACCTTTATGAACTTCAAACATGAACTTTCAATTCATCTCAACAATTTTCAATTGCTTTTGACTAAGTCACATTACAAGTTTCTCAGAAAACATTATTGGGGGCTTTTCTCATTGCACATTTATGTTCAAATAAGCCCTTAAAATCATTTAATGATGGCTATTTCATGCCTGTATAGTTGATGGCTATTTGCATGATGCCTATTTCGTTCAAATAGTTGTCAATAGGCTTTGAAGGGGGATAAATCAAAATTTTCAATTTTTAGTTTTCTTCAAAAGTATTGAGATTTTTCAATTTTTAGTCATCCCTAAAAGTATGAGTTGCTTTCTAAGTTTATTTGTTTTTTTTATTTTTTATTTTTATTTTTTATTGAGATTTTTTAAAAGTGTAAGATGTTTTATAAGTATATTTTTAAAATTTACTATTGATATATTTTTCAATAGTTTTAAAATATTAAATTGAAAAAAGTCTTAAAAATATTTAAGGTAGTTATTAATTTTGAATTTTCAGTGTTAGCTGAAAAGTTTTAGGATGTTCTATACATTTTCAATTATTAATATTATTTGAAAGTTCCAGTTGCAAAAGGCCTTAAAACCATTAAAACTCTTAAAAAGTTTTAGTTGTAAAAATATTTCAACCTTTATGAACTTCAAACATGAACTTTCAATTCAGCTCAACAATTTTCAATTGCTTTTGACCAAGTCACATTACAAGTTTCTCAGAAAACATTATTGGGGGCCTTTCTCATTGCACATTTATGTTCAAATAAGCCCTTAAAACCATTTAATGATGGCTATTGCATGCCTGTATAGTTGATGGCTATTTCATTCAAATAGTTGTCAATAGGCCTTGAAGGGGGATAAATCAAAATTTTCAATTTTTAGTTTTCTTCAAAAGTATTGAGATTTTTCAATTTTTAGTCATCCCTAAAAGTATGAGTTGCTTTCTAAGTGTAGTTGTTTTTTTATTTTTTTATTGAGATTTTTTATAAGTGTAAGATGTTTTATAAGTTTATTTTTAAAATTTTTTATTGATATATTTTGCAATAGTTTTAAAATATCAAATTGAAAAAAGTCTTAAAAATATTTAAGGTAGTTATTAATTTTGAATTTTCAATGTTAGCTGAAAAGTTTTAGGCTGTTTTATAAATTATCAATTATTAATATTATTTGAAAGTTCCAGTTGCAAAAGGCCTTGAAACCATTAAAACTCTTAAAAGTTTTAGTTGTAAAAAGATTTCAAGCCATTGGGACGCATTGAAAGTTCTTCATTGAAAACATGCTCATATCAAGAGTCTTCGACACCTTTATGAACTTCAAACATGAACTTTCAATTCATCTCAACAATTTTCAATTGCTTTTGACTAAGTCACATTACAAGTTTCTCAGAAAACATTATTGGGGGCTTTTCTCATTGCATATTTATGTTCAAATAAGCCCTTAAAACCATTTAATGATGGTTATTGCATGCCTGTATTTTTTCCATTCACTCAACAAAGCATGAAATGAAATGAAATGAGAGGTAAACTAGTAGTAGGTGTTAGGACTAATAAAATAAAGAATCACAAAAGAACTTTTAGGTGTAAAAACATGCTACAAAATTTTAGTCAAGGGTTCAAGAACAACAACTTTGAAGAAAAAGAAACTCTTGACTTCATCAACATAAAGAGAGTTGCAAGCAAGACCACTCAAGTAAGTATTCATGACCCTATCTATCAAGATGCCTTTTTGTAAAGAAAGCAATGCGCTGGTTGGATCATCAAACTTCAGTGCATGGAAGAAGATAACAGACTTGAATTTAATTGAAGACGAAGTAATGGACTATATCGAAGGATCTACTATTCAACCTCCAAAAGAAGATACTTCAGCCCATGCCAAGTACATGAAGGGAGAAATTGGAGCCCAAAGGATTCTCATAGAATCCATCAAAGACTCTCTCATTCCCTATGTATCAAAACTAAAGACTGCAAAACAAATATATGAGAAACTAGTGGAGCTATTCTCTGTGAGTACTGCTGGAGAATCAATCTCTCTAAGACAAGAACTCTACAAAATGAAATTATCAAAGGAAGTAGGAATCGTCCCATACTTTATGAGGATTTCTGAAATAAGAGATCAACTACAAGAAATAGGAGAAGTGATGTCTGACACTGAGATGACAACAGTGGTATTGAATGCTCTACTAGAGGAATGGGGAAGCTTCACTTCTAGTCTATATGGGAAGAAAGAAGCCACTCCATTCCATGATTTGTGGTCTCTATGTAAAATAGAGGAAACAAGACTAAAGGCCAAAGCTGATACAGAATCAAGTGAAGAAAATCATGCCTTTGCAGCCTCATACAGGAAGAAAGGAAGATTCGGAAAATTTGGCCCTCAAAATAAGAGAAGAAATATGGACAATGTGCGATGCTTTGGATGTGATGAACTTGGACATTATAAAAGAGATTGTCCTAAATCTGGAAATGTCAAAAGGAAAAAGGAAGAAGCTCATGTCACGTATGAAAGAGAACCTGACACTAAAAGATCTAAGAAGGAGGAAGCAAGAGATCTCTATTATGATTGAGATCATATTTCTCTTTAAGTGATCTCTGATTGTTTGTACGATAGTAATGTACATTAAGAAGCATCTAGAAAGAAGCATGGAAGAAGCTCTCAGTGTAACAGCTTCTGGAAAACCTCCCTACTCAAGTAAAGCAATCATCAGATCAAGGGTCATCATGGGTACAAAGCTTTGAGATGTGATGACATATTGATGAAGCAGGTCAAAGGAATGAAGCTCTTCATTCAAGAGAAACCCCTACAGGATGACTCAAGGAAAAATAGATATGAGGTATGCAGACTTATATGCTAACATTGATGCTGTGAAGTCATGTCATATGGTTGCAGGTAATGAAATTCTGTATTGAGAAGTATGAGAAACCCCTACAGGATGACTCAAGGAAAAATAGGTATGAGGTATGCAGACTTATATGCTAACATCCCAAGAAACCCCTTTCTTCTCCAGCTGGTGAAGGATGATGATTTTAATGAGGGAGTGATGGAATAGAGAGGCTATTTGCTGTGATGAGGGTTTCTTCTGGACAGAGGAGGCCATTTTCTCAATGCTTTTGCACAATAAGAAAGGAAGATTCAGCTGCTTGGTTCTTGTGAAATGCATCAACAGTGGGATGTGGTATGCATAAACTCGGGAGAATCTCCCCTCACAAGTGAAATACTTCATGATAATCTTCATGAGGGGGGCATAACTGGCTAAAAGATAAGAGAAAGGGAAAATAGCAGTGCATGCTTCTCTGTGTTCAGGCTTGAGGAAGGGTTTGTAGTCATCTAAGTCCAAATAGCTTTGTTTGAACCATTTCTCGCCAATGTAGGGAATTTTAGTAGCCTTGGATATGGATCTCGGGGAAAACTTGAAATCAAGGCTTGCCAATTGAAAATGTTTGTCTTTGAACCTCAAAGCGCACAAATGTGTTAGAGGAGAGAAACTTTTCACTTCTTGTACCCTCTGGCAAAAATCCAAGCACCCCACCTCATGAAAATTGAATAAGATTGATGGGTGTGCATTGACTTCTTCGGTGGAAATAGGCTCATACCTCTTGTGCAACCCACTCCTGCTATCCTGTTTGGGAGGCATCTTGATCTAGATGCGCTCTTGAAACACCAAACTGCCTCAAAGTTTTTTGAAATGTGTTTTTTAAACCAAAACTCTGTCTCAGCCTGTTGACTTACTGTAAGCAACAATGGTCTCAAAAATAGTGTGAAAATGCCCTTTTAACACACCATTCTCTGCCCCTTTCCAAAACAATGCTTTCCACTTGGTATGCAATTCAACAAGTAAACTTCAAGAAGAAAAACACAGTCAATAAAGACATATAGTCAAAGTGAAATTCCTGTGTTTTGTGGTAAGGTCACCCTGCCTTTTGATGTTTTGAGGACACAGTATAACCTTGTATCTCAGACAAAGGCAAAAACACAATCTTCTTAGTTCAAGACCCTCCTCTTCTTGGTATGCCTTTCAACAAGTATATTCAACACTACAACACAGTCAAACAAAGGGTATCCACACAGTCAAAGGTTATTGTGTTTATAGAAATGGTGACAGAGCTTGAAATGTTTTTGATGTGGTAACAAAGGTCTTGTAGCAGTCAAATACCAACAAACTCCTTTTCAAACAAAATATTGCCCCCTTTATACTCTACTGCTTCTCCTACCTCAGATTTTGATAACACCCTCGAATGCAAATGGTAGCTTACCCACTGATTCTGCTTTATGGAACTGAAAAGGCCAAACACTGTTTTTTGTCCTTTTAACAAACAGAGGAGATTTCTGGAAAGTCACCAAAGTTTATCTAATGATCATTGTGTAAGAAAAATGACCCACTGTTTTACCCTTTAAACACCTTGTCACTCCTTTCCTTTATCACAGTTTTGGGGGCAGTTTCATGGTCTTTTCTTATCAACAACACTCCCAAGCTTTTAATGCTCCATCTCTAGCCAACAGAACTAGAGCAAAACTTGTTCCTTCAAATAAAACACAGACTCAAACTTGTGGTTTCCCACCGTGATTTTTAACCCTTTTGCACCACTTAACAGTTTTTGAAAAACCTAAGGGGGTACATAGAAATACCTTGAAATGCGATGGCAGCTTTTATTGAGGAGTTGGAGCAGCGTTTAAAAGTGATTTGGAGGCGTTAGAACCGTTAAAAGATGCGCGGCATGCTTGTGTGAAAGAGCGCCGCGCAGGAGTTGTCGTCGGGTCACCTGTTGTAATATCCCTAAAGGAAAATAGACAGCAATACAAGCACACGACAATATAGAAAATGCCAGAAATAGAACATAAAGCAAATACTCATAAAATGCCGGGAATGCTAAGCCATTTTATTAATATGAGAATATAATGAAATACAATAGATGATTAGAATGATAGCACCTATTCTTGCTCAAGGCAAGTGAAGAACTCTCTCAGAAAGATAGGAAATGGCTGCTATAAGAAACTGCGTCCCAGCTGCTAGAAAACTGCCGTAAAACTGTTGCTGCTGGAATGGACTGAAACTAGGGGCTGATCCCCTTGCCGGAATGAGCTGAAAATCTGCAGACCACCTGTACTCACCACCCTGGACAAAACCCAGAAACCATATAAAAAATGGTCAACCTCCGAAAATCACCAAAGAAACCCTCCTCAAGGAATTACGCTGTCCCTCCAGGCCTAGCGTAGGTGCCAAATGATATATGCTGAAACAGAGCCACAAACTCCCCGGAAAATCTCCTACTGGTAAAGACTGAGCCTCCACACCAGATCTCACTGAAACTCCTGCAGAAAACCCCGCAATAGAACCCCTCCAAATAGAACTGCGTCCTCTCTTCCAAGGAATGCGCAATCACAAGAGAAGCCCAGCTCCTCCGCCACATAACCAACCAAATCTCCCTCAAAAGACTGAAGGAAAAACCTTGCCCGAACAGGCACTCGAAGTCCCCCGGGGCTAAGGGCGAGATCTCCGACCGGAGACACTCAACGCACTAAACAGTGCTGCAGACAGGCTAAACAGCCAGCGTGCTCAAGAAGACAAAATGTCTAGCTCCAATATCATCAACAACAAGAATGCCAAATGAGAAGGCTCTCCCACCTTTTATAACGCTGGCCTCTCTCCAAAACCCTAACGTGGTCTCCCTCTCCTCCACGTGCTCCTCCTCAATCTGCGCAGAAGCTCCTAGAGGCTACATGGGCCCCCTCCTCTATGTGGTGTTGGACCCCCAAGGCTCCCCATAAGTTATAACGTTGTGCTACTAGGGAGATGCTTTATTTTTCTTAAGTGATTTAGACCCCTCTTCTCACTTTTATTTATTAATAAACTATAGTCGGCAAAACTATACAAAAATCGAATATTCCAATTAGCTGTTGCTAATTAGGAATATTACAGTCTCCCCCGGCAAAATGTTGCTTGTCCTCAAGCAACTGAAGTGATGGATGCTGTAGAATCTTCTCATTCTCCCAAGTGGCATCCTTATCCGGCAAATTCTTCCACCTCACCAAGAATTCCCGGACCGTCTTGCTCCGCAGCTGCCTCTCCCTGGTATCAATAATAGCCTCTGGTTGCAACACCAGATGCCCCTCATCATCTGTGGGTGGTAGCTCATCCGTGACTGTCACCTGCTGTCCCAATGCCTTTTTCAGGCATGATACGTGAAAAATGTTATGAATCTTGCTGCCTTGGGGCAGCTCTAACTCATATGCAACCTGACCAATCCTGCGTATCACCCTGTACGACCCATAGAAACGGGGCTTGAGCTTCTCAGCCCCCTTCTGCTTTAGTGACGACTGTCGGTATGGCTGTAATCGTAGGTAGACCAAGTCTCCTACCTCAAACTGTCTCTCCACCCGACCCCTATCAGCATACAGCTTCTGCTGATTCTGCGTTGTGGCCATGTTATCCTTGAGAGCTCGGAGGATGTCCTGACTCTCTTGGATCCAAATCTTGGCTCTCGGAGCCCTACTAACACCAAACATCACGTCCGCAAAAGATAAAGGATGATACCCATACAAAGCATAGAACGGTGACATACCAATGGTCATGTGATGCGTCGTGTTGTAGCAATACTCTCCTAAATGCAGCCACTTCAACCATGCTCGCTGCTGCCCACTGACATAGTTACGCAAGTAGCCCTCCAGCCACTTGTTAACTATCTCTGTCTGCCCGTCCGTCTGTGGGTGATAACTAGTGCTCGGTGTCAACTCTGTCCCCACTAGCCGGAAAAGCTCCTGCCAGAATCCGCCCATGAAGCGGCTGTCCCTGTCACTGATAATGGTCCTAGGTAGACCATGCAGCCTGAAAATCTCCCTGAAGAACAGCTCGGCCACTTGTGCTACTGTGTAGTGCGCGGATATGGCGAAAAAATGCGCATACTTCGTCAGTCGATCAACGACGACAAAGATGCAGTCCTTGCCCTACACCATGGGCAACCCTGTGATGAAGTCCATCGATATGCTCTCCCATTTCCCCTCTGGAATGGGAAGAGGCTGCAACAACCCTGCGGGATGGCTCATCTCTCCCTTGTTCCTCTGACAAACATCGCACTCCTTGACATGCTGGAGTACGTCCTCCTTGAGGCCCTTCCACGAGAACCTCTCTCTAATGGCCCTGTAGGTTTTGGTAAACCCCTGATGGCCAGTCAATGGAGAATCATGAGATGCATGGAGTATCTTCTTCTTAAGCTGAGATCCCTTAGTCAAGAAGATCCTATCCCTGTAGTAGATAATCTCATCAACCACCCTGTACCTGTCATCTGCTACCTGCCCATCCAGCACCTCACATGCAAACCTGTCCTTGGAGTACTCTACCAACAATCGAGCCCTCCAATCTGTGTCCAAGCTCATAAGAGATAACGTGGCCGGTCTACGGGAAAGGGCATCAGCTACCACGTTATTCTTGCCTTTGACGTACTCTATGTCAAAGTCTAGGCTTGGATCTTACTGATCCACTTCTGCTGCCTCTCCTGCAACTGCTTCTGCTCCAGAAAGTACCTGAGGCTGTTGTGATCTGATCTCACCCTGAATCTGCTGCCCACTAAATACTGCCGGTATTTGGCCAATGCATGCATAATGGCCAACATCTCCTTGTCGTATATGGAATACAACCTCTCATGCGGAAGGAGCTTCCGACTCTCAAAAGCTATAGGATGACCACCCTGCATCAATACTGCGCCAATCCCCTCTCCTGACGCATCGCACTCCAAGACAAATGGCTGCGTGAAATCCGGCAATGCTAGCACGGGGCAGCTGCTCATCACCTCCTTGAGCCTATCAAAGGCTCGCTGTGCTGAATCTGTCCAACTGAATGCCCCCTTCTTTGTCAAATCTGTGAGGGGTGCAGCAAGCTGTGAGAAACCCTTGACGAACTTCCTGTAGTAAGTGCAAATGCCAATGAATCCCCGAAGCTCAGTCACGTTCCTCAGCTCTGGCCAATCTCTGATGGCCCTGATCTTCTCCTCGTGGACTCTCACCCCGTCCACTCCTATAATATGTCCCAAGTACAACATCTCCGACAATCCAAACTCACATTTGGAGAGCTTGGCATAGAACTGCTGCTCCTCCAAGATGCGCAATACTGTCTCAATATATTGGAGATGCTCCTCCCAAGTCCTGCTATATATGATTATGTCATCGAAGAAGACCAACACAAACTTCCTCAGATGACTGCGGAAGATATGGTTCATGCACGACTGAAAGGTGGCTGGTGCATTGGTCAGCCTGAAAGGCATAACCAGAAACTCGAAGTGCCCATA
The DNA here is from genome assembly GCA_034641835.2 of Pinus albicaulis. Taxonomy (NCBI): domain Eukaryota; kingdom Viridiplantae; phylum Streptophyta; class Pinopsida; order Pinales; family Pinaceae; genus Pinus; species Pinus albicaulis. The sequence goes on along the minus strand of CM076575.1, from coordinate 774,505,553 downwards.
ATGACACCTGAAGGCGGTCTTGGGAATGTCCTGTTCCCTCACGCGAATCTGATGGTATCCAGATCTCAAATCAATCTTTGAGAAGAACCGTGCTCCTCTCAGCTCATCCATCAACTCATCGATCCTGGGAATGGGATCCTGGGAATGGGGTACCTGTTCTTCAGGGTCCTCTTGTTCAGAGCCCTGTAGTCAATGCACATCCGCAATGTGCCGTCCTTCTTCTTCACCAACACCACGGAAGAAGCAAAAGGACTCGTGCTCGGTCGAATGTGCCCAAGGGCCAGCAACTCCTGAATAGCTCGCTCAATCTCATCTCGATAGGCCTTGGGATGCCTATACGGTGTGGTGATCACTGCCTGTATACCCTGCTCGAGCTCAATGGTATGCTCAAATCCCCGATCCAGTGGCTGCCCTGGCGGAATATCCCCGAATACTATGGCGTACCTGTCAAGGATGGTCTGTATCTCTGGGTGCACTGCCTATCCCGTAGTCGCTGCCTCTGATGCCCGCAGCTCTACTGCCCACTCTATATCTCCCTTACGGAAGGTCGCCTCCATCCGATGAGCCGAAACAGTCTGAGGCGGATATGCATGCTGTCCTTGTATCTTCTCATGCCTCCCTGTCTTGGGATCATCCCACTCCATCTCTAGGGCCTTCCAATCCGTCGTGACCTTCCCTAGAGTGATAAGCCACTGAACACCCGGTATCATGTTGGTGTCTAGAATATCGACCACAAAAAAGTGATCTGTCAATGTATAGGTGCCCATTGTCACTGATAACTCGGGAACATATCGAGCACATACCATGGTCTGATCTCCTGGGACCAAAACTGAAAATCCATCAAAGCCCTCAGTCTGTATACCTCTCCGCTCAACCATCTGTGCATCGATGAAGTTGTGGGTTGCCCCACTATCAACCAAAACTAAGACTCACTGACCACGCACTGTCCCCCGTATGCGCAGCGTCAAGTACTTGGGAACTCCCCGCAATGCGGCTAGAGCTCCTCCAGTAGGTGCAAACGACGCACCACCTGCTGCTGGTGGTGGAGGTGGTAATTTATCCTGTACTGCACGACAATCTCCTGCCTCCACATCATCCTCCTCATCCTCTTCCCCGCTGCTCTCGGAGAAGACCTCAATGAAATGTGCTTTCCCAGCAGCACATCTATGTCCTAGTGCCCATGGCTCCTGGCAGGTGAAGCACAGCCGCTTCTTCTTCATCTCCCTCCTGGCCTCATCATCAACCTGCACCCGTCCGGGATTCCCCTTGGGAGGCGGAATCCTCACGTCCTTCCCCTTAGGCTGGAAAGCCTGTCTCTGAGGATAAGGTGTCCGAGTCCGGGGTAAGGCATCCTGTAAGTCTCGGGTCCTGCTGATAGCATCCTGGAGTGTAGCTGGTCTAGTCGACCTGACTAGGCCACGAAGTGGCTCTGCTAATCTCTCCACAAACATGCAGATCATCCGGGCTGCGGATAGATCTGGCACCATCACTAAAACCCTCAAGAAATCTGAAATGTAAGTCTCAGGGCTCCCAGTCTGCTTGAGCCTCGTCAGCTCAACAAAGTGTTGTTCCGGATCCCTCCAGTCAAAACGCTCTATCACCCTCCTGGTAAACTCGGCATATGTCGTCACGGCAGAATGCCCGAGTGTCGTCATCCCATGAAACCACCAGTCCTGGGCCTCACCATCCAAATGTAATGTTGCCACCTTAATGGCCTCTGACTGCGACACCTGATTAAGCTAGAAATAGATGTCCAGCTTTTCTACCCAAGACTTTGCCGAACTGTTTGATGAGCCATCAAACGTGGGCAAATGAAATCTGCTAGCTGCGCGGTGGTCATCATGATGATGCCTGTGCCCTCTGTGATGATCACGGGGTCTACTGTCACGCTGGAGCTGAACAAAGTCTCTGAATGAGATAAGATCTCTGAACTCCGGCCCGTATGCCCGGTACTCTGCAAGGTAGTCTCTCATGTGGCCCGGTTCGGGCTCCTGCTGTGCTCCTGCCCCTGTGTCCTATCCTAGGAAGGTAGGCATAGTGGATCGCGTGGGTGCATGCGATGCCATAAGGGGGCTAGCCTCACGCTCCGGCATATGTTGGGATGTGCTCGATCCCTCACCATTCTGAAAACCCCTTGGGGCTTCACGCTGCCTAACCTCTATCGTAGCGATCCTTTGCCCCATCGTCTCCATCTGTCTCGACAGATCCTGTACTGTTTTGAGGAGCGTTTCCCTATATCTCCTCGCATCCTCGTCGTGGGGCTTCACGCTGCCTAACCTCTATCGTAGCGATCCTCTGCCCCATCGTCTCCATCTGTCTCGACAGATCCTGTACTGTTTTGAGGAGCGTTTCCCTATATCTCCTCGCATCCTCGTCGTCTGCCATAGGACCCTGCTGCTCTGTGTCCACCACAGGCTACTCCTGCTCTGTATCTATCACAGGCTACTCCTGATCTGTATCTGTCACAGGCTGCTCCTGTTCTATGTATATCTCGGGCTGCTCCTGATCGGTGTCCACCACTCTGACACAGTCCCCCTCTCCGTAGGTGTTCTCCAACCTACGCTCAATGTCTCTGTATCTCTTACCCCTGTAACAAATGTGGGGTCTATCCCTCAGCCTCATAGTCTGCTAGCTCCACAGGCTGAGCCAGATCTATGCTCTGAGACCACTGTAATATCCCGAAAGGGAAATAGACAACAATACAAGCACACGACAATATAGAAAATGCCAGAAATAGAACATAAAGCAAATACTCATAAAATGCCGAGAATGCTAAGCCATTTTATTAATCTGAGAATATAATGAAATACAATAGATGATCAGAATGATAGCACCTATTCTTGCTCAAGGCAAGTGAAGAACTCTCTCAGAAAGAGAGGAAATGGCTGCTATAAGAAACTGCGTCCCAGCTGCTAGAAAACTGCCGTAAAACTGCTGCTGCTGGAATGGACTGAAACTAGGGGCTGATCCCCTTGTCGGAATGAGCTGAAAATTTGCAGACCACCTGTACTCACCACCCCGGACAAAACCCAGAAACCATATAAAAAATGGTCAGCCTCCGAAAATCACCAAAGAAACCCTCCTTAAGGAATTACGCTGTCCCTCCAGGCCCAACGCAGCTGCCAAATGATATATGCTGAAACAGAGCCACAAACTCCCCGGAAAATCTCCTACTGGTAAAGACTGAGCCTCCACACCGGATCTCACTGAAACTCCTGCAGAATACCCCGCAATAGAACCCCTCCAAATAGAACTGCGTCCTCTCTTCCAAGGACTGCGCAGTCACAAGAGAAGCCCAGCTCCTCCGCTACACAACCAACCAAATCTCCTGCAAAAGACTGAAGGAAAAACCTTGCCCGAGCAGGCACTCGAAGTCCCCCGGGGTTAAGGGCGAGATCTCCGACCGGAGACACTCAACGCACTAAATAGTGCTGCAGACAGGCTAAACAGCCAGCGTGCTCAAGAAGACAAAATGTCTAGCTCCAATATCATCAATAACAAGAATGCCAAATGAGAAGGCTTTCCCACCTTTTATAATGCTGGCCCCTCTCCAAAACCCTGACGTGGTCCCCCTCTTCTCCACGTGCTCCTCATCAAACTACGCAGAAGCTTCTAGAGGCTACGTGGGCCACCTCCTCTGCGTGGTATTGGACCCCCATGGCTCCCCCATAAGTTATAACGTTGTGCTACTAGGGAAACACTTTATTTTATTTAAGTGAGTTAGACCCTCCTCTCACTTTTTATTTATTAATAGACTATAGTCGGCAAAACTATACAAAAATCGAATATTCCAATTAGCTGTTGCTAATTAGGAATATTACACCTGTCGGGCCGATAGGACCCAAAGCTACAGGTGCGCCGCGCAGCCTTGTAGCCCTTTGTAAATTCTGTGCTCAAACGCGCCGCGCAATCTTTAACCCTTGAAACTCTGTTTTTATGCTTGAAACTCCTTTCTCTGGTCTCGAGGGCAGCAAGAGGGGCTTTGCTCGTGCTTTGGAGTTTTGCAAAAAATGAATGTGCAACGGTCTTTGACCCTTTAGAAAGCAATAATCCAACGATCCTTTCACATTTGATTTGGAGAGGTTTTTTTTTTAAAGTTTGAAAAGGCCTTTGTTTTTAAATCAAAATTTGAAACCTTGCCTTTCGAAACATAAACTGATGCCCTTTGTTTGGATATGTATCATAGTGGTAAAAACCACTTGTTTATAAGCGAGACCTCCCTTAACCCTTATGAGAAATTGAAATTTTGACTGCTCCTAATTTAGAGAATAAAAGGGTCCTCCTTTTTGATATTGTAATTTCAAACTTCTTTCCCACCTATTATCTTTGTATTCCTCATCTGTTGTAACTTGTGTTATGGGAGCTCCCTTTTGACTGTGGATAAGAACTTTGTGTTACAAAAGGTCATCCAACCCTCTTTTTGAAGAGCAACCTATTCAGAGCCTTTGCCATATGCCATGATCTCTTTTTACTCTTTGACTATCTGCTTTCACTATCCTTTTCCAATGATGATAAACCTGTCAGTTTATAGGTTTTGCTTTGTGCTTCAAAGGTAATGAAAACTTCTGCAGACTATTTTTAGAACCTACTGCTTTACCTCTATTCAAAATGTACCAGCAGAGTGCCTTTGACCTATTTTTATAAGGGACTTGCCTATATTTGCTTTGAAAGTTTCTCCAGAGTTTGAAAAACAGGCCAAAGTCCTCCTTGTATTATATGAACAACTATGTCTAGCTGCAATACCTCTTGGGGAACTGAGCTCAGATTTTCCTTTGTTAACTTATGATAAGTAATCTAAAGGACATCCTCTTATGAGTAGGGAGATCAGTGTCTTTTGAAACATAATCATTATCATGTCCTTTGCCTGTGTAATGACACATCTCATCAACCACTCTTCAATTTGGTTTTGTTTTGAGCTGCAGATTGTCTTTTGAAAGAGACCTTGTTAAGAGATAAGCTAAACCCTTTGGATTGCAGTGGTACCCCTGCTTTCCTTCTTTGTCTTTTACTGTTCCTACCACTTAACTTTTGATCAGTCAACCTTGAAATCAGTCAATGCCCTGGCCCTCTGCTTATGAATGAAGGAGGCCCTTTACTTGGCGAAATGTCTGATGTTCTTTAACCTCTGTCTTAATCTCTGCCTGCAATCATCACTTTGCTTCAGAAAACCTTAGTCATTGTCTCACTGTTCATTAAAAACAAATCTGTCTTACAGTCAGTTGCAACTCTTAAAATCAAACTTTGTCCGTCGCCCTCTGCTTATAGATGGAGGTGCTTTGGTCTTCGAACCCTCTGCTTATAAATGAAGGAGGTTCTTAGCCAGGTCATGTCATCATCCTCTTGACAGTGTTGCTTGTTCTTTCAGGCTTTGATCACATTGAGAAGCAGCTGTCTTCTCACGTGGAGCCAAAAATTGTCTTCTGAGATGCTGGTATGTTTCTGTACTTGAAATATTCATCAAACACTGTAAAAACACCTAAAATCAGCTTGACTTGTGGTCTATGGATTGCTGAGACTTAAGGGTGTATTAGTGGCGTGACCTAGGGTTGTAACCAATTTCATTAGCAGAGTAGGAAGGTCTGTTATGACTGGTATATAGCAGATGGAGGTTTTTGGCTCTTTGAAAGTTTGCCAATGGAGAAATGCCTTAAAGTGCCACTTCCTAACTTAGGGGAGGCCCTTTGAACAGATTTGGATTGTCTCTTTAGAGCTGATGGGCAGATTAGTATGGCTGAGGCTAGGTAGGATTTGATAATGAGGTTTCATCTCGTCATGGGCGGACTGAAAGGCAAAAGGGCAAAAAGTTTTATAGGTGTTTTTCCCAGCTTGGAAAATTTGACAAATTTTTAGATCAGCTGTTGGAAAACTAGGCTATTAGAACTAGTCATCACCAACAAGTAAAAAATTCTGATGACTAACACTAGGGAAAAACCCCTACCTAGGGGAAAACCCAGTCAAAATATCTTCCTTCAATAGTTTTCCTGAGATAATCCTAGACTCTTCACCCTGGCCACAAACTTCCTCAAACCACCAAGTCGACCCTTCCTTCCAGCAGCTTCGATCTAGACTTTCGACCTTGCAGCAACAAAAATTTGATCTACGTAGCAACAACACTTCGACCTATGCAACACGTCAACCTATGCAACACTTCAACCTATTTAGCAGTAGTACTTCGACCCCAACAACTTCGACCCCCCTGCAGCTTCGACCTCTTGCAACTTCGACCTACTGCAACTGCAGAATTTCAACCCTGCAACTCCAGCAACTTTGGTCTTGCAATTGCCCAACGATTTTGTAGAGAGAGAGAGAGATAAACTATGTAATGACCCACCTTGAGTTATAGGGAACATAGAAATATTAGCATGCATATGAGACATGCATATGATAGCTACATATGCATGTATCACATGCATTGCAATAGTATACATACTAACTTATAATAAAAATCCAAGTAAAGAACAAACGAATTAATTATTCAAAATCCTAAGTGAATACCATATATATATATATATATATATATATATATATATATATATATATATTCAGTTAGTTAACAATCAAATACATTCTTTAAATTTAGTGTAAATCTAAATTGGCTTATTAATATATTGATATCGAAATTAACAAAATACATAATTATTGTGAGAGAAACACTGATTCTGCGGTTCAAAAAAAAACAAGTTAACAAATGAAGACTCTAGAAGCATCTAGTATGAGTGAAAGTCTATCCTCTTAAAGAACACTAATAAGTAATTCAACTTGCAATTTGTGTTTCCACCATTAACAATCAAATACATTCTTTAAATTTAGTGTAAATCTAAATTGGCTTATTAATATATAGATATCGAAATTAACAAAATACATAATTATTGTGAGAGAAACATTGATTCTATTCACTTAGAATTTTGAATAATTAATTCGTTTGTTCTTTACTTGGATTTATTACAAGTTAGTATGTATACTATTGCAGTGCATGTGATACATGCATATGTAGCTATAATATGCATGCTAATATTGCGATGTTTCTTATAACTCGAGGTGGGTCATTACATACACCCCTCCTTTGCATGTCTCATATGCATGCGAATATTTCTATGTTTCTTATAACTCAAGGTGGGTCATTACATACACCCCTCCTTCAGAAAACTTCGTTCTTTACTTGGATTTTGATTATAAGTTAGTATGTATACTATTGCAGTGCATGTGATACATGCATATGTAGCTATCATATGCATGCTAATATTTCTATGTTTCTTATAACTCGAGGTGGGTCATTTCATACACCCCTCCTTTGCATGTCTCATATGCATGCTAATATTTCTATGTTTCTTATAACTCGAGGTGGGTCATTACATACACCCCTCCTTCAGAAAACCGTCCGAAGTTTTGAAGGAGGGTTAATATCTGTAACAACCACCCTCAGTGCATAGAAATATTAGCATGCATATGATAGCTACATATGCATGTATCACATGCACTGCAATAGTATACATACTAACTTATAATAAAAATCCAAGTAAAGAACAAACAAATTAATTATTCAAAAGTCTAAGTAAATTCACTTAGAATTTTGAATAATTAATTCGTTTGTTCTTTACTTTGATTTTTATTATAAGTTAGTATGTATACTATTGCAGTGCATGTGATACATGCATATGTAGCTATCATATGCATGCTAATATTTCTATGTTCCCTATAACTCGAGGTGGGTCATTCAAACTAGCCCAATAATTTTGATCCTGCACTTCTCCTTCTTCTTCCAACACTTCGCACTTTTAACTACATTGCTTCTTGTATATCGAACTTGTTGAGATGGTGAGAAAATAGATCGAACTACACTTGTAAATATAGGCTTCTTGTGGGTCGAATTGCTTCCTTTCAGGTCGACTTCATCAGGTAAGGGCCAACTTGGTGTGGAGGTGACAAAATTCATTTTTGACTAAAAAATTATTCTTTTTACATGATTCAAAAGCCCAAGAAGGGTCTCATAAAATATACAACGACTCTAATGATTCAATATAAATCCTAGGAATCCACAATGGAGACTTTGACTAATAAAAGATGACCCAAGCATGAAACGCATGCTTTAATAAGTCATTGTAACAATAATAAACATTTTCTTTTTCATTCTTTTGATAAGTACATTACATAATGATTCAAATACATTTATTAAGACCGAACCTAGTTACATTCTTCAACAAATATGATCTCTAGCATTGTTGAAGCAACCTCCATGTAAATGGTGGCAAGCGCTAGAAGGTTGGCAAACCCTAGAAGGTTGATGATGGCAAGCCCTAGAAGTTTGACAAGCCCTAGAATTGTTGAAGAATGATGGATGAACATATATGGAAGGAGCCCTAGTTCTATAATGAAGAAGCCCTAAACATTGTTGAAGCAAACCCTAGGTACAATGAAGAAAGCTTGGAAAGCCTTTATGGTGTGTGCTCTTCTTTCATCTATTGCTGCTGTAATGACATCAAAGTAATTGTGATCCTAAGATTATTGTAGCCTTGTCTAAGGCAGAGAAGCAATCCCTATTAAGCATTAGATGGCAGACGCCAATATGGAGAAACTTTGGTGTCTTTCTTGTTGTAGACCTAGCAGTATTCCTTAAAGACTTACTTGAGGAAATCTTAGACTACAATTTGAACTGTGGAGTTGACCTCATTGAAGGAAACTTTGGAGCATTATCAAAACATTACTGAAGGAATTTAGAAGCATCTTTGGAATATATTGTTGAAGATCTTGTTAAAGCCTATTCAAGACTTGATATCTTTGAGGAGCAGCTTAAGACACCTTATTGGAGGATCCTTGAAAGACTTGAAAGATTATTGAAGTACTTGTTAGAGTATCTTTGTAGCAACTGTGTTGAAGCACCATCAAAAGCAGTCTTGAAGGAATCATCTATGTAGAATGAGCATTGTTGAAGCCCTCATGGAGTAGCCTCGTAGAAGATTGCTTGGCTGACATGAAGAGTCTTGGAGACACCTACTAGTTGCTGATGTTGACCTTCATCCTTGGAGGATAGCTGGAGAGGATCCCTTGCAGCATCCATTGAAGATTTGAGAAGCAGTCCCCAAAGCATTGTTGAAGCCAGTTGAAGATGTTCATTAAAAGGACCTTTGAAGACTCACTTGTTGCCTTGATTGAATATATTCCTAGAGACATGCTTTAAAGACCTTGTGGAGATGACACTCAAGATTTGTCGAAGATTGGTTTGGAAGTGTTGAGGAAGTAGTGAAATTACCTTGAAAATTGAAGCAAATTGAGAGGGTTGGAGTCCTCACACAAGGTTGGAACCTTGTGGAAAACTAGGTTTGAGCCTGAACTATTGAGAGGATTGGAGTTCTCAAATAGACCAAGTTGGAGCTTGGTGGTATAGTATAGGTTGGAGCCTGGTTGATTTGAAGATTAGAGTCTTCATCTAGGGTTGGAGCCTTGAACTATCATTGTACTTGATTTGTTGGAGTCCTTGTTACTATTGTTAATAAAATTATTCTTTTATTGTACATGTGTTCTGGTTTATTAAGTGGTCTTAATTGACATAAAAATAACAATTGTAAAAGAAATACTGATTCAACCCCCCTCTCAGTATTTCCAACAATTGGTATCAGAGCCAGTACCTTCAGTCTCGGCCTAATAGCTGGATGGTAGATCCTTAGAACACAAATGGCAAAGTCAATGAGGAAAGGCCCCAAACCTTCTGAAAATATCTCCTTCCCATTTATGAAAACATATGTAAATCAGGTTGGCAAAGCCCCCATGTTCAATGGAACAAATTTTGAACTATGTAGTACAAGAATGGAGTTCTTTTTTATGGCCCTTGGCAGTGAACTATGAGAATCAATTATTACAGAAAATACTACTACAAAGGAGTTAGAAGAATCCAATACAAAAGCAATGGAAGAAATCTTATGTGGCCTGCCTGATCATATAAAAGTCAAAATGGAGAAATGTTCATCAACAAAAGAGCTTTGGGAGAATCTTCAAGATCTTCAATCAAAGGGACTTTTACTCATGACCTTAGATCTAGAAGATGATGGCAAAGAGCACAGAGATAATCTAGAACTAGTGAAGACAACTGAAAAAAAGGATGAAGGCCCCAATTGCATAAAAGAGGATGATGATCAAGAGAACCCTGAAGTAGTAGTTGAAGTAGAACTCAAGGAAAAACTGGTGGTTGCTCTAGAAGACATAAGCAGTTTGAAAAAGGAAAATCAGGAACTCAAGAGGAAGGTTCAAGATGTTGATCATGACCTTCACAAAACAAAGGAAGAAGTTAATTCTTTTAAAGCATCAAGTACAAGAAAGAGATGAGGATCTCAACAAGCTTAAGGAATAATTCCATCAGAATGAGAAGGGACATAATGAAGGAGTCATCTCCATGACAACTCAATTAGAAGAAGCAGAAAGAAGGGAAGACATTTTGACAAGTCATCTCAAACAAAAATCTGAGGACTTGAATAATTTGAAGCAAAAATTGGTCAACATGAAGAAGTCAACTTCCTAAATGTTCAACTAGAGGAAGCAAAGAGAGTAGAACAAGTAATGAAGATCCAGTAGACAAAGAAAGAAGAAGACTGTGAAAGACTTGGAGAAGAAATTGTTCTCTTGATAAATGAAGTCAACAAGCTATCTAAGAATCTAAAGAGCTCTCAAGTCTTAGATGGCATCCTAAGTCGTCAAAGACCACCACTTGACAAATATGGTCTTGGATATGCAAGTGAGCCTTCTAGCAAAAGTGATGCAAATCCTAAAGCATCAAAGAACAAGACTGTGGAGAATCTTGAAAGTTGTGCAAATACCCCCAGCTCCAGTAGAAGCAAGGAAAGGAATCAAAATAACATTGAAAGAACCTATGCTCCAAGAAGGTATGTTGATACTGCAAATAGCAATAAATATCTGAAGCGAACAAAGTTCCTTCTCAAGTTAAATATTCCAAAAGACTTGAAATATCAAGATATCCATTGAGGATACAAATATTATTATATAAACTGTATGAAGAATGAGATGAGATGATTGAATGTTACAAATGAGGCCTGCTTATATACCTAGACAGGTGCCTCTTCACAAAAGGTCATGTCTTATCAAACATGCCCTTTCAGCCTAATTACTAATTAACTAACTAATCATTATTTGCATTATTTTGTTCATTACATTGCCTTCCTCCTCAAAAAGCTTTGTCCTCAAAGCTTGTTGATGAAAGGCCTTGTTTTCTTTTTCTGCTACGCATGTCTTCTCGTCTCGAGGCAGTCATCCTTGTCGATACAAGTTGATATGATCCTCTAAGTGACAAACAAAACTATCGCACTGAGAATGGATTAGACCATGCTAGATCAATCTTCTGTAGAATCTTGTGGCGACTTGAAACTTGTGATGAATTATCACTTGAGCAGATTGCACTTACATTAGTATTCTTTGAAACATCAACTTGTTGTTTCTGTTCTGAATACATAGTTTGGTCAAGTTGTCTGCTCCTATGATTTGGATGTTGATAGGGAGCCTTTTTTATTTGACTTTCCCTTATTAGGTGTGTGGTAACTTTTTGATTTTCTTCTGGCGAGGATGTTGTTGAGTTGGTTACAGAACCTTCACTTAGAATGTTCCTCGTCTGAAATGCAACATCTAAGTTTGTATCTTCTGCAACTTGCTTGTCTTCTTGAGTTGTGACATTTACTGGATTAATGTTCGTTTTTTCTTCAACTTGAACTTCTATATTTGAAATTTTTGATGATTCCTTTTTGACAAGTTGTTGTACCTTGTTTTCTAATGACTGCTTGTCCTTCTTCAGCTTCTTAATTTGCGTTAGTAACTTTTTGTTGTGGTCCTTGAGGTGAGAAACTTCTTCATTCTTGTTAGTGGCGATTTTGTCAATGTGTCTTTGCAAATTTTGTATTGCTTTTTTAATTTCTTGAAGAACTACTCCTGAGATATCTAATATGTCTTCTGGTGTTACTGAATTCGGCTTCACTATGACATCTTGTAACGTTATTTTTTTCTTTTTGTAAGAAAATGTCAAAAACTTCTTTTTCGTATTAAGGATGAATGACCCTAGTGATTCAATACAGAGCGAACCCAGAACTATATCACTATCGTTGCAAAATAAGGTTTTAACAGTGAATTGCGAGACAAAGGAATACTCCCCAATACTTAAGTGTAAATTCCCTCTGTCGTATTGTTTGTCATTTGCGTTAAATGAATTTGTTTCAGGTATATTTGATTCAGGGATCACTAATTGGTTAGCACATTCAGTACTAACATAATTATTCTTTTGAGTATGATCGATAGATATGAGAACCTCCTTTCCTGCAAGTGACCCTTTGATTTCAATAAGCGCATAGACACACATACTATAATTTTTAAGAAATCTTCCCTCCTTTAGTTCTGTTTTGGATGTCATTTTGCTTACGCCAAGATGAACTTAGGATTTTTTTTAAGATAACCCGTTCTTAATATTAATGACTCTTTCACTTCATCACACTTTTCTTAAATTAATCAATATTTACTTTTTTCCTTTCTACCTTTTGTACTTTTAAAAAGAATATTTAAATATTGTTTCAATTGACTCCTTTTAAATATCTTATTTTCCTTTGTATGAATATATAGAATTGTATAAATTCCATATAATATGTATAATCTTTAACTAACTACAATTGCGCTCACACCCTGAAGAACTACATGTTTGACTCAGGATTCTTATGGCCAATTTCTGCAAATTTGGTGCCCTTGCACCATAGGTTTGCCACCAAATATCTACAACGAAATAAAGAAATAAAAATTAAAAAACATAAAAAATAATTAAACTTTCAAATGCAAGTTACATAATTTAATTTAAAAAATCAAGAATTATAAATAAGTAAATTCTAAATTGAAAATTCTAATGAGTGATGGCTTGTCACTTACGTGGCATGAAGAGGGTCCTTTCCCTAATAGCATCATCAAAGCCAAATAGGCCAACACAATCTTGATAAAACTGTATCTCGCGGTTGATTTTGCTACGAAGCTCAGGATGGGGTACCATCCTCTGAATACAAGAATGGAGCCCTTCCATCATCTCACCATCAAAATCAAAGGTGCATTTGTATGAAAATGCAGGGTTGAGGAAGAGTGTTGCTGCATGAATGGGTCGATGAATCATCCCTATCCATCGATTATCAATCACATCCCATAACATCATATGTTTATCATGCCCAGTAGAACCCTTGTCTGCATAATAAGAACGAATGGCCTCCTTGGCCCTATCCATGGCTTCATACACATAAGCCATTGTAGGCTTCTCCCCATCTACCAATCTCAGAACCTTTACTATAGGTTCACTAATTGAGCACACTTCTTTTACTCCCTGCCAAAATGTCTCAGTGTACACCATTTTTGCAATGGCTCTCTCGTCTGGTCTCCTGCTGTATCTACAATCACGCCACTCATCAGAAACAAACATTTGCTTCAACTCAAACTGGCATCGAAGTAAAGACTGAAGAGTAATAAAGTTGGTGGCAAAACGTGTGATTGCAGGACGCCGCAACTCCTTGTTTTTGGTGAATCTCCTCATGAGGCTAAAAAAAAAAGCATGGTTATATATAAACTTGGGGACACTCCTAGCCATATCAATCACCTCCTTCATGAAGGAGAGTTTTCCCATATCCTCAAGCAGCAAATTGATACAATGTGCGGTGCCTTTCCATAAGCATCTTGCCGACAACCACATAATTAGCTGCATTATCTGTTATGACTTGCACCACATTCTGCACGCCAATCTCTCAGATGAAGCCATCTAATAGCTCACATATCATTATTGCATCGTTTATGTGTGCTGATGCATCCACTAATTTAATAAACATGGTACCTTTAGGACAATGTACCAAGAAATTTAGAAGGGTCCTACCCTTCCTATCTGTCCAACCATCAGACATCACTGTGCATCCAGACACTTCCCATGTCTTTTTCAACTCTGTCAATCTAGAGTTGATGTCCTGCTTTTCTGCTTTAAGGATTGGCCCCTGCAACTCCTCATATGTAGCAGTTTTGTATCCTGGGCCCACAACAACAATAGCATCACACATTGGCTGCCAAAATGGATTGGTTTTGGTGATGCTGAGAGGAAAGTCACTTTAAAAAAGACACTTCCCTATAACTCTATCTACTTCTACCTTCTCCTTTTTTTTAACAACTGATGTTATGGAAGGTTGTGTTCCATGTCATATTTTATGGAACAAAAAATGATGACCTCCCACTAGTTGTTGCAGGTGATGCCATGGAGCCCCTTCCACTACCCTTAGCCTCAAAATCAAAAGAAGATATGCTGAAAGATCTACCTGCACGTTCAGCCTTGTTTCTTTCTGCCTCTTCCTTCTTTCTATCTTTTTCATCAATAGCTTCAAGAGCTTTTTGTATAAGATCCGGACTAAAAACTGTACAAAGGGCAACCTCATGTCCAGAGAGTCTAGCCAAATGGTATTTCAATCTTGTAACCCCTCCTGTCATTTTTTTCCCACACAACGTGCATGATAAATATGCCCGATTTGTCCTACCAACAGGCTCCCCATACTCCCAAAATGGGTCCAAGGCTTTTGGCATATTTGACTTTTGTAGTGAACTAATTCAAACCTAGGGCACAAAAAAACAAGAAATTGGCATTAAACACCCATGCATAAAAATTTAAAAATAATAAGTAATAAGCATGTCATTTAAAAAAAAAAATACTACAAGAATACAAATACATTATATGGCATTTGCAATGTGAATAAACAATTGGCAATAAGAGGGTGCATAAGAATGTTTAAAAAAAAATGAAGCTTGCTGTCCAAATATGGTCAAGACCCTTGCATTGGCTCATGGGCATGAAAATCATAGTAAATAGAAAAAAAACAAAGTAGCACAATGTTGGTAGGCAAAGAGGCAAGGATTCATAGCCCTAAATCTATAAAAAAATTCATTAGAATATGGGTTTGGAAGGACATACCTGTTAATGGAAGAGATGGATTTTGTCTCATTGTTCTTCAATCTTTGATGATGAAAAACTTTTTAGGTGCTGGTGATAATGGTTGTTCGGTCACCAATTCCTCTTTGACAACCTCCACAACGCTGTAGCCTTCCTTCTCCGCCACTCACAAACAAAAATGAAAAAAAATCGTTTTTTCCCTTTTCTAGCCCCGGCCAGGAGAAGCCCGGCGATATTTTTAATCGTCGTGCAATATTTTTCAAAATATCGCCGATATTTCGGAAATATCGTGATATTTTCGGGGAGAAAATATCACGATATTTTCTCGGCGATTTCGTATTGTCATCACTGCCAAGATGTTCACCAACAGAAGTTATGCTCCCTCATTCATGTGCAAAACTTAATGCTTCAAATGCCATAATGTTGGACATATAGCTCGAGATTGCAATTTGAATTGGGTTCCTAGACAATCTGAAGAGTCATCAACCAAGCATGGCAAGAGAGTCATAAATGTTTGGAGAAGGAAACAAGTGGAACCAGAAAACAAACACCTTGAGTGTGCCTTGAATGATCAAGGCATGTATTCTAGCTGCTGATCAAATTTGGGCATCATAGGCAGAAATTATGTTCCAGCAAGATTCTGCCTTTTAGAAAGAGGAAGATCATGCATACTGTTAGAGGGAGCACAGGTCAAAGAATGGTTACTTAAAGATTGTCTCACAAGTTAAGCACTATGACAAGGGGAGTAGCTTTATGACAAGAAGAACAACACTATTGCAAGGGGAGTAGCTTTATGACAAGAAGAACAACACTATGACAGGATAACATGATGACAAGGGGAGTAGCATAAAGACAGGAAGAGCAAATGATGGAAAAACATGGTTAAGAAAAGCGCCCCATTTGCCATTGATGTTAAAGGGGGAGAGAATACTGAATGGGGAAGAGTATTGCCATCAATGACAAAGGGGGAGATTGTTGGATAAGGTTGTCATTGATGTCAATATGATGTCTAGCATTGTTGAAGCAACCTCCATGTAAATGGCGGCAAGCCCTAGAAGGTTGGCAAACCCTAGAAGGTCGATGATGGCAAGCCATAGAAGGTTGCAAGCCCTAGAATTGTTGAAGAATGATGGATGAACATATATGGAAGGAGCCCTAGGTCTATGATGAAGAATCCCTAAGCATTGTTGAAGTAAACCCTAGGTACAATGGAGAAAGCTTGGAAAGCCTTTATGGTGTGTGCTCGTCATTCATCTATTGCTGCTTCAATAGCATCAAAGTAATTGTGATCCTGAGGTAATTGTAGCCCTGTCTAAGGCAGAAAAGCAATCCTTATTAAGCATTAGATGTAGACCCCAATATGGAGAAACATAGCCAGTCAGCTCAAGAAGAGAGTTGGACCAGGGAATTGGAGGATATGCACATCTTCACACTGTCATATGCACACCTTCACACTGTCATCCAAAAGAGTAATAATGAAGCTGAAAACATAAAGAACGTAAAATACAAGTGTCCTGTCCAGTTTCATGATCCACCAACAAAGAAGCATTTCTATTAAGGTCTTGGAACAACTGCTGTTATTGTCATGGATAAGTCGACTGATGTAATATATGCAATAAATCACCCTTCCTATTTTATAAGCATGAAAGCTGTGCAAAGGGACGGGATAACTTTGAAGGATCATGGAAAGACTAAAGACATGGTCATTCTCCTCAATATTGTGATAAAGAAAGCTGACAATTAAAATACAAAATTTAGGTTATTTTGTACAGGTCGGCTCTCAAGTTGGACCTATCCTTGCAACTGACATGTCTCTTCAACATAGGATGAAACAGGTATAAATATAAACCCAAGCTCATCATTTTGGAAATGAAAAATTCAGTCAAGTACAGAGAAACAAGTTTGGATCTGAGGTGCTAAAGAAGAAAAAGGAGGACAAAAATTTGAAGATAATTGTGTTGGACAAATTCTGTTTTGGATCTATCTGTGGTTAGGGCTCTGAAATATATCATTGTTTCTGTGAACAAGATATTTAGACCTGTGGACTGTTGTAGAAATTATGAACTTGTGACAAGAAGAAAACCTTTGACCTGTGGTTTGTTGGGAGCAAAAATCTGCGCCAGAAATAACAATTCTCGGACCTGTGAAAAAGTCCTGAGGCATTCGGCCCTCACTGTGGAGTTTCAGATCTGCACTTCGACCTTGTGTTGGGCTTGGATTGCAGACTTTGTAACCTTTAGACAGAGCAGAACTCAGAATTTTAGAGAAGAAACAGTTTAGGCCTGTGGCATTGAGAGCAGTATATTGGACATTGTTTGGAACAGACTTGAAGTCTTCCTTGTTGCAGAACTTTGGTGTCTTTCTTGTTGCAGATCTAGCAGTATTCATTAATGACTTACTTGAGGAAATCTTAGACTACAATTTGAACTGTGGAACTGACGTCATTGAAGGAAACTTTTGAGCATAGTCAAAACATTACTGAAGACATTTCAAAGCATCCTTGGAATATATTGTTGAAGATCTTGTTAAAGCCTATTGAAGACGTGATATCTGAGGAGCAGCTGAAGATGCCTTATTGGAGGGTCCTTGAAAGACTTGAAAGATTGTTGAATTACTTGTTAGAGTATCTTTGTAGCAGCTGTGTTGAAGCACCATCAAAAGCAGTCTTGAAGGAATCATCTATGTAGAATGAGCATTGTTGAAGCCCTCATGGAGTAGCCTTGTAGAAGACTGCTTGGGTGACATGAAGAGTCTTGGAGACACCTACTAGTTGCTGATGTTGACCTTCATTCTTGGAGCATAGTTGGAGAAGACCCCTTGCAGCAGCCATTTAAGATTTGAGAAGCAGTCCCCAAAGCATTGTTGAAGACAGTTGAGGACATTCGTTAAAAGGACCTTTGAAGACTCACTTGTTGCCTTGATTGAAGACATTCTTCGAGACATGCTTTAAAGACCTTCTGGAGATGACATTCAAGACTTGTTGAAGATTGGTTTGGAAGGTTGAGGAAGCAGTGAAATTACCTTGAAAATTGAAGCCGATTGAGAGGGTTGGAGCCCTAGAGGATTGGAGTCCTCACACAAGGTTGGACCCTTGTGGAACTCTGGGTTGGAGCCTGAACTGTTGAGAGGATTGGAGTCCTCAGATAAACCAAGTTGGAGCTTGGTGGCATAGTATAGGTTGGAGCCTGGTTGATTTGAAGATTGGAGTCTTCATCTAGTACTGGAGCCCTGAACTATTATTATACTTGATTTGTTGGAATCCTCGTTACTATTGTTAATAAAATTATCTTTTGTTGCCCATGTTGTGTTCTGGTTTATTAAGTGATCTTAACTGGCATAAAAATAACAATTGTAAAAGAAATACTGATTCACCTCCCCCTCTGTAATATCCCCAAAGGGAAATAACCAGTAATACACAGAAATATGCCAGACAGATATACATAAACAAATGCTGGAACCAGATAATAGATCAAGTACACATAGAATGCCAGAATACTAAGCCATTTTATTAATCTCAGAACACATAGATAGGAGTACAAGATAATCAGAATGAGTGCACCTATCCTTGCCCAAGGCAAGTGGAGACCCTCTCAGAACAGATAATGGCTACAAATAAGGACAGCGTCCTAGCTGGCTGAAGAAGAGCTGCTGCTGGAATGCAATGGAGCTACAAACTGAAGACTAGAAGATGGCTGATCTCAATCCTCCAAACCCTCACCAATAAAACGTTGTCTTTGCTAGTGACAGCGCAGAAGACAGATGAGATACCGGCCACAGAACCTCCAGATGGCAAGATCAACTCCTCCAGGCTGAAAACACTGAAAACGCTGTCAAATCTCACTCACCAGACTCTGCTCATCAGATCAGCGTCCTCCCTGACTGGATCTACGTCCTCTCTCCCTCAGATCTGCTAGATCTGAATCCTCCTTTCCAGATCTGTGTCCTGTCACTCCAGATCTGCGTCCTCTAAGGCCAGATCTAGGCTGGATCTGACAGTATCTCCTCAGATCTGTATCCTCCAAGGCTGGATCTGATGCTATCTCTCCAGATCTGCACTCTCCAAGGCTGGATCTATCAATATCTCCTCAGATCTGTATCCTCCAAGGCTGGATCTGATGCTATCTCTCCAGATCTGCACTCTCTAAGGCTAGATCTCTCAGATCTGCGTCCTCCAAGACTGGTTCTGCCAGTGCCTCCCCAGATCTGCGTCCTTTCTGCCTTAGCCAACTGGATCTGCGTCCTTCCTTCTCTCTGGAACAGCGTCCTACCTCTCAGATCTGATCTGCGTCCTTCCTCCCTCTGGAACAGCGTCCTGCCTCCCAGATCTGCGCAGACACCAGAAGGGGTTTCCTCCTCTCTAAATCTCCACCAGAAAACTGCTGCTACTTACCGCTGAAACTGGAGGATGATGCTCAGAAATAACCTTACCAGGGCAGGCACTCGAAGTCCCCCGAGGCTAAGGGTGAAACCAGAAAATAACCTTACCAGGGCAGGCACTCGAAGTCCCCCGAGGCTAAGGGTGAGATCTCCGACCGGAGACACTCGGTTGCACTAAACAGTGCTGCAGACCGACTAAACAACCGGCGTGTTGAAGCAGACAGAAGTCTAGCTCTCAATATCAATATCAAATCATGCATGTCCAAATGAGGTGAGAACCCCACCTTTTATAGTGCTAAACTCCCTCCAAAACCTTGACTGCGTCCTTCACTCTCCTTGGCCTGCGCAGTTAACCTTGGGTCAGCCTGATGCCTTCCCATCATACTCATGTGGACCCCCAAGGCCCCCTCTCTAAGTTATAACGTCAATCAACTAGGAAAAGAACACTTTATTTATAAAGTGAGGTGACTAAAGTGAGGTGACCCCTCTTATTTCTCACTTTATTTATTATTTCTAGCTAAAGCGGCAAAATAAAGCAAAAATGAAATATTCCAATTAGCAAAGCTAATTGGGAATATTACACCCTCTCAATATTTCCTACAGTAGGTGCAGCAAATAGTTTTGATTGTGATGTTACTGTATGCTAGTAAAGCAACAATTGCCTAAGATCAAGAAATACTACAGCAATACATTCACTTCTGAAATTGTTTGAAGGCAGTAAGTTGGGAACCTATGCAGAGAACATATTGTTGAAATGGATTCAATTGCAATCTTCTCTGGATTCTGTGTTCAGGAAACTAGCTTGCTTATCGATTCTGAGATCTACAAGGCTTGCTGTCTCATTTGATGAACGTATCAGATTAATGATTTTGCACACATAGAGGAAAGGTGGGGTCAGAGCCCTGTCTCTCATTTTGTCATTTTTCTTGGTAGCTGCAACTACCATGCATTAGGAGGAAAATTTGTGAAGTTTGTATTGGCAAAGTCCACTGTGGAGCTCAAGAATGTAGTTTTCAACTCTTTATGTTTTTAACTTTTGTGGCATCACTTTGCAGATGGTTTCACACGGAAAATTTGTGGCACTGGTTTACACATTGGTTTTTACAATATTTACTGATCTTTCCTGTATTGTTTGTGCATGTTATAAACTACGACAAACACCTCTATGGTTTTTCCTTTCATGCTCTGGATTTGTGGGTTCCATCCGTGTATTAGGTGTTTTACTGTGCTGTGAGCGAGAAGTATCAGTGGTTTTTTGGTTTCTATGTATTGCTTGCACACATTCAAATGAATATTAACAATGGACTGCCACATATTTAGGATTTATTTCAGTTGTCGATTGAGTTTTCAAATATGGTTTGGGCTTCACAGAATGTAAGTTTAAACTAATGGCCTTCGACAAAATTAAGTCCAAGCCAAACCTATCATTGCAATCCATTAAAGATTTTTTCATTGCTGGTTTATGAAGTAGTTCCAGATTGTTGTTTTTAGATTACATTTTGCATGATTGTAGTTCCCAATTTTATTTTATATTGATGTCCTATCAAATAAGACTGAAATGACCACACGAAGCCTGCTATTGATATCTGAAGTATATGCTTTTGTTTGCATTTGTTTTATGTTCCAGTTTTCTGGAATGTCCAGTTGAGTGCATTTGCTGGGTCACTCCAAATGCAGAGGCCTCTTCAATACAAAGGTGATGGGTATAATTTATAGTAATGAATATCCTGCAGTGTATAAAATAATTTTTTTATCCAAGTACCATATTGTGCTCTCCTCTGCTATGCTGTACAATACCTTACCTGGAAGTTTTGACATATTGTGTACTTGTGGGATTTATCAATTGAACCCCGAAAGCATAAATTGAAGTTTGCTCAGATGCAGATGGCTGTGGAGGTGTGTCAACGTGGAATGGAAATAGAGGAGTGTTAATGTCAACATCTCCTTCTAACATCTCTATGACTTTGGCCATTGATGGAAGGCAGTCCAGTTAAACATATCTTGTTTGCTATGCTTATGATTTCCTTTGACATTTTCCCTTTATTTAGATTCCAAAATTCACCGTTCTCCACTTGCTTAAAAACCCACTCTAGAGGAATTTGCTTGATCTACTCTTGCTATTATCAATGTCAGTGTTGTTCCATTCACCACCATGTCCATAACCAATATACCCTAGCTGGAAACATCAGAACTGTGAGTCACAGGTCCACAGATTCACTGAAACATCTGCGGAGCACCATTACCCACTGTTTCTATATGTTCTATGCAGATGCAAGTTTTCATTCTATATGATAATTTTGCTAGACCAAAATCTGGAACTTTCGGCAAAAAATTGACATCAACAACATTGTTAGGCTTTATGTCAGCCATTGCTGCATTATTTTGTGTAGTTATGCAATACTATGAGCTGTACCAACTGAGATCAATTACAACTGTCTCCAATCCAACTTGTCTTGATGGTCTCCATAGATATGGTTATTAATGGAGCCATTAAACATGCATCCATAAACCAAAGTTCTTTTGGATGCTTGGAAATAATAATCCAAGAGGTGGACTAGGGTAACATGGCAAGTCCTCCCCATTGGTGCTACTTCTGCAATGAATTGTTGCTCATTCTGTTTCAATTCATCCAAAATGGTGACAGCTATTAGCCGTCCATTGGGAAGCTTCCTTTATAAACTGTTCCAAAACTTTTACTTTATTTGCCAATGTTGTCAGCAACATTGTTTGTGTATTCTCTAATCTGAGTATAAGAATGTCTGGTGGGCATTTGTGGGGAATTATAATGTAAGAAATTCTCGATCGAGGGAGCTTTATAGTTGAAAGGCTCCATAAATACTCAAATGTTCTACTCACTGGCAATGGTCAAGACAAATTTGATGATGAACTGCCATGCAAGAAACTTCTGCAATGCCAACTGCAACACAGTCTAAAAAATGTCCTTGGAAATTGAACAAGGTAATTGGAATATTAAATATAAAATATAAGCAAGTACAATGAATGGATACGTTAAAGATAAGCAATTTACTTGCCATAGATTTTGTGGCTAGCCTCTGATGCAGTGGCATCTTCGATGTAGCAGCAAGCTGGCAGAGTCATGAAGAGGAGCATGAAGAATGTTTCATGACATCTTCGAAAAACATTGGACTGTATCAGGATTTTGAAGATCATGTAGTGTTAGTGTTGGTTGGCATTACAAGCTTTGGTATGCACTCGTAAAATCTTGACAGACTTGTTAAACTGTAACGGTATTCTTTGTATCGAAGCATATAGTCATGGTATGTATTGCATGTATATTTGCTGGAAACAGAAAGGAATGGAGTGATAAAGGCATGGTAAGATGAAAAGTTATGAAGACACAGATTTAATGGTTCTGGTGGAGCAGTTACACAAGGAAGACAAAGCACTTCACAATAGAAGGGATATAAGCAAGTGTGTAGACAATGAAGGGAGAGGAGGTGCTAGATAAGAGATAAGGAAGGAAACAATGCTATGGCGTTTGGCTTGGCAGCTAATAAATGCCTGCAAATGTAGGGTTGTAAAGTCTATAGACAATAGCATAATCATAGTTTGTGTGTGAAAGGCTGGAGAGTCAGAAGTATGCAATGTTATTGCTTTGTCCATTTTAACGAAAATTGTTGTTTCTAGAATTCCATGTAGCTGATACTTCTAAGTTTTATATTGCATGCTAGAATTATTTCTGAAGTGTAACTATGTTTGGCAGGGTGGTCTTTCCTCTCTGCACCATTTGGTCTCAGAACCAGCTACAACATTGGGGCAAGCCTAGAAATGGAAAAAGAAGCAGAGCAAAACACGGCATTATGATAATGAAGAAGATACCCAAGAGGATTAAGAGGATTGAAGAAACTGTTGAATTGAATATGAGGATTGATTTAGAGTCGTGGGGAAGATGAAGCTATGTGAGAAGCTGCTAAGAAATTAAAGATGTTGCTAACAGAAGAGAGTGGATACTGAATCTGCTACTGAAGATGAAGAAATCTGCAAGAGAATGTAATGCATACCAAGTGTAGAGGTGCTGTGTGAAGAGGAAGACCGCTGAAGGTACATCTCTGAAAAGTTGTTATGTTGAAGATGGAGGGCAGTTGCCTAGTTTATTGAGTTGGCGAAAGATGTAACACTGGGAGCAGAAGGCTCAAGAGAGGCTGGTACAATGTAGGCATATATGTAGGTTGTAAAGGAATGCAGTTGCACTGTCTTTGGGGAGATATTGCTGAAGTTGGTGTCTGAAACTCAGATATGGCTGAAGTTGGTTTTTGAAACTCTGGTAAGGACATGCAGTAGTGCTTATAAATGATGATGATATGGTGATGAAGAAACAGTGACAGAGATGGTAGCAGTAGCAAAAGATGAGTTGTAGATGGAAATCCCAGATTTTGGTAATAAATGTGTTGTATTGTTGCAGGTAAGTGTGCAACAATGAACGTGAGTTTTTTTGGAGTTGGACTTTTTAGAAGAAATTGAAGTGAAAATGAAAGGAAAATAAATTCAATATATCAAAACAAGAAGAATCATAAAAACTCAAAAAGCAGGACTTAAAATCAAAACACATAGGTTATGAAAATTACTGAATAAACTATATAAAGCAAAATGAACAATGATTTTCCAAAAAAAAAAAACTTCGAAAATTTATCAATTGAACCTCCAAAGCATAAAATGAAGATTGCTCAGATGCAGATGACTGTGGATGTGTGTCAATGCGGAATGGAAATGGAGGAGTGTTAATGTCAACATCTTCTTCTAACATCTCTATGACTTTGACCATTGATGGAAGGCAGTCCAATTAAAGTTTAAACATATCTTGTTTGCTACACCTATGATTTCCTTTGACATTGTACCTTTATTTAGATTCCTAAATTCACCGTTCTCCACTTGCTTAAAAGCCCATTCTAGAGGAATTTGCTTGATATACTCTTGCTATTATCAATGTCAGTGTTGTTCCATTCCCCACCATGTCCATAACCAATATACCCTAGCTGTAAACATCAGATCTGTGAGTCATAGGTCCACAGATTCACTGAAACATCTGCGGGGCAGCAGTGTTGGAAAGTGTAACTAGGATCGGTCTTCATATTGACTATGTAATTATCAGTGAAACATGAATCTAGGATCACTCGCGATTAATCACGAGTCAAACTCTACTCTTCCCTCAAACGATCCGATTCAACTCTGGGCGAGTCAAACACATGTTGACCAAGTTTGAGCCGTGGTCAACGCGAGTTTGACTCGCAACTCACCAATTAATTGTGATTTAGGCGACTGAGGTGATTTTCAGCCCTCTACTCGGCGAGCACGGGTTTTAACTTTTAGGGTTGTCGCATTGTTCGCCGTGTGGTTTAGTTAGCTTAAAAATTAAATGACGGTTTGTAAATTACTTCTCACTACTCAGGCCCGACAACTCATAGGCTGAAAAGGTAATAGAGGTATGGTTTCAGTTTCAATTTACTCCGCGTAATAGAGGTGTAGTGTGCAGTGTGCTCCAGCATTAGCTTCAACGAGTGCTCTATCAGAGATTTCCGTAGCAAACTATTATCGTATCATTTCAGCAACAATCAAGAGATTTCAGTTACTGCTTTTTTATTGTTCAATATGCAGTATTTTATAAACTTTTAGAAGCAGATGCTTCTGGTTCTATGTAGTCATTGGTTAGGAGTCAGGACTCAATACTTTGAATCATGTTTGGACTCATAACATATATGAGATACTTATTCATTCATGATATTTTGGACATCTACTGATATTATGCATTGTTTGGACATGGATTTATTGAATATCAATGAAAAATGTTTTTTTTTTTTTTTTTTAAATTCAATATATGTGTGTATCTTTATTTATTGAATTCACCGATTTTTTCCCAATTTTTCCCCGATCCGATTAAAACTCTTCGCTCATTTGCCTTGCCGATTTGTTGCCGATTCCGAGTCTGGTAACATTGGTAATTATGTATTTATGTAATGAAGAAGACAAAGATAATAAAATATATTTTTGATATGCTTGCTTCATGGGTTTCATGAGCAAGGTTTTATTATAGGTCAAAATGCTTCTTCTTGATGTCTTTTAGGAATTTGTCATCTTGTCATAAATGTACTAATTAAGAGTCATGTTTATGAAGAGTCAAGTCACACTTGTATGCCTCAAGACCTTGTCACATAAGCCTTGAAGTCATGGCACAAATGTTCCTCAAGATCAGCGTTGTAAGACTCTTTAAAATCAGTCTACAAGTGGGCCTATTAATAGTGATCATGTCGGCCCAATGAACAGTCACGTCTATTGACTGTCAGGTCGGCTAATATAGGGGTTGGCTTCTATATATAATCCTGTGAACTGCGCAGAAAAGATAGAACAAAAATTCGGACTTCTGTGATTTTTGGTCAAGGTTTAAGTGATAAGATTGTGGTAAATTCAGGGATAAATCTGAGGCAGAAATGCGAGGCTAATCTGAGATCATAATGGTCATACATATCTATGGCAAGTGCGGAGACAAGACTGTGTTAAGTGGTGAAAGGGCTAGTGTGAAGGAAGGACTGAAGTAATTGCGGATATAGGACTGCACTCAAGCAGGACTGTGTCCTAGTGTAGATATAAGACTGCATTCCAGCATGAAGGAAGGCTGTGTTAAAGTATGAGATTAACACTGTTTAGTATGAAGAAAGGACTGTATACAAGGGTTAGAACAAGATTATGAGCAGGACTGTGTAAGGGTACCTTCACAGTATAGGGTGGACTGTTCAATAGAAGGAGACAATACAAGTATGTACAGTCAACAAAGATGAGTGAAAGACAGTCTATGACACAGTGCTAATTTCAAGCAAGGATCTCATACAGTTAGAGAAGGAAGAATACAAGTAGAGACTGAGATCTCTAGTCTTGGTGTAGAACAGTGCAGAAAGGTGCAAGAAAGACGGATCAACTCAAGGAGTCAATGGAGAAGCAGTGACAAGGTCTTGGAGGCATACATAGGTCAAGGGTTTGAGTCATGGTCATGGTACTTGTCAACTGAAAGTCTATAAGAAGAATTTCTTGTGGGTTTTCCTCTCCAAGAGGGAGAGGTTTTGGCCCTGGCTTGAAGAGCCTAAATTTGTGTCTCGTGTGTTTTGGTAATTGACTTGATGAAAGACATAATAAGCTAAGAAGAGAAGACATAAGTTAAAGAAGTAAGCTCACAAGTAATTATCAAGAAGAGAATTTGAATTAAACATTGCCATTCCAAATTCTTAGCATGGTTTCAGAGCTAAGGTGCTGAAGACAAGGGATACTTGACAAGGAGACACTCAAGGAAGCAAGGATCAAAGTCAAGGTCAAAGTTTGCGTTAAAAGGTCAAATCAGTTTGCAAAGAAGATTCTTCAATATCGTTTAATGGATCCACTTATCAAGCAGATAATCTTTGCCATCAAAGATTTATAACATTGAAGACATTGTTGGCAAACACATCATCAAGCTCCATCCTTCAATATCCAACACCTTTGAAGACATCATCATTCTGAAGACGTCCTCTATCATTAAGAATCCAACATCTACATTGGAGAATTCAATCTAGGAGGGAGTTCTTAGCTTCATCTTCATCATCATCAAGGAAGTTGCTAGAAGGAAGAGGTCACCCTATTCAAGTAAGTATCTATGACCTCATCTAAATCTGTCAAAATGACTTATTGCAAAGAGAGTTACAAATTGGTCGGGTCATCAAACTTTAGTGCATGGAAGAAGAGGATAGATTTGAATCTAACAGAAGATGAAGTTATGGGTTACATCAAAGGATCCACAGTTCAACCCTCAAAAGAAGATGCTCCAGCTCATGCCAAGTACATAAAAGGAGAAGTCAGAGCCCAAAGGATTCTCATAGAATCCATTAAGGACTCACTCATACTCTATATATCAAAACTGAAAATTGCAAAAGAAATATATGAGAAACTGGTGGAACTATTCTCTGTGAGTACTGCAAGAGAAGCAATCTCTCTAAGACAAGAACTATACAAGATGAAATTAATAAGAGAGGAAGGAATCACTTCATATTTTATGAGAATTTCTGAAATAAGAGACCAAATACAGGAATTGGGAGAAGTAATGTCTGATAATGAGATGACTACAGTGGTGCTGAATACTCTACCGGAGGAATGGGGAAACTTCACTTCAAGCTTATACGGGAAGAAAAAAGAAACACCATTCCACGATCTATGGTCTCTATGTAAAATAGAGGAAACAGGATTGAAAGCCAAAGCTGATACAGGATCAAGTGAAGGGAATCAAGCCTTTGCAACCATGTCCAAGAAGAAAGGAAGATTTGGTAAATTTGGTTCTTAGAATAAAAAAAAGAAATATGGACAAAGTACGATGCTTTGGATGTAATGAACTTGGGCATTATAAAAGGGATTGTCTTAAATCTGGGAAGGACAAATGAAAGGGAAGAACCTGTTGCAAAGAAATCTAAGAAAGAAGCGAAATATCTCCGTTATGATTGAGATCATCTTCCTCTTTAAGTGATTTCTGTTGGTTGTAAAATAGTATGATAGGAAGCAGTGTATATTAATAAGCATCATGATAGAAGCATGGAAGGAGCACTTGGAGAAGTAGCTTCTGGAAACCTCACTGATAATAACATTGATGGAGGGCAGTCATCACGATCAAGGATTATCATTCAATACTCAATATGGAAACAAGTGCTGACATTTTCTAATGGAGTTCTCTATGGATTCACTGGTTAGAAAGAAAGAAAAAGTTTTCATCGAGAATTCTATGTTACAGAATTCTAGGATTAGGATATGATGGCATATTGATGAAGCAGGTCAAGGGAATGAAGTTCTTCATTCTAGTAAAATTGTTGCAATATGACTCAAAATGAAAAGGGTGAGGTACATATATCTATACGCTGACACTAGATGCTGTGAAGTCATGTCATATGGTTGTAGGTAATGGACTTCTATCTTTAGAAGTATGATCAAAGAAAGAAGGATCCCTTCTAGTTCACAGGTTGCCACTAACAGATGGAATAAAATATGTCCTCATATGAAATATGAGGTGGTTGTATACAAGCAAGGAACTAGATACTGGAAGCTCCTGGGAATGAAGCTGTGTGGATAAATAAAGGAAGAGATCATGAAGTGCAACCATGTTAAGAGGCGGTTATCATCCAGAAGCCAAGAAGATGTGACTAGGAGATCTCCTGGGATGATATGTGGACTCTGATAGAAGTATGGTAAAACAAGAAGACCTTTGAAAATACATATATTTAGGAGATTTGTCAATCTGAATAAAGGATGCCGATGCCTACAGGAAGATGACATGGTGAAAGATCATCACTGAGGTAACTTTTGATTTAAATTCTCTTATGTATATGTTTATTTGGATAAGTTTATGCAGGGCTACCAATCATGTGGAAGGATGTAAGATCCTTGGGAGATGATTCGAAGGAAAACAACATGGCATAAAAGTGGACCAGATGAAAAGGACTGATGAATCACTTTCTGGTGGATGACATGACTCATGGATGAAAGTGATGGATGATCTGTGCCCTATGAAGCCAAAAGTTGAAGATTCCTCAATATCGAAATGCATGAGATCAAGGGGAGGAATTCTTCATGAGCCGCTGGGTGTCTCACCATTGCTATTGCAGGTCCCTAGTTAAGAGGGAGCCTGGTGGTAAGTTTCTTACTTGGAAGAAACTTGAAGTATGTCCTTCATGGGTTAAGAGGGAGTGATGCATATGATTCTCTAATTCGTGTGTCATGCACTAGACTAGGACTAACAACTATAAGTCTTAGTGAAGGCCATGAGGAGAGAATGGATAGACACATCATTCTGGTCTCCACCTGGAAGACAGAATGGAGGATTGGGTAATCATCTAGCATTCGATACTCTTTGAGAATGAGATAGGGCATTCAAGATAAGAGTAGTCGGGGACCGATATTCTTTGAGGGCTGGCTACCCAAGAGAAGAATAGACCAAGAAGGTCATACTCTGGGAACACCCGGGTGGAGTATGTACCTTGGAGAGACAATGACTATGGTGTCTATAAGTCATGTGTCTCGCCAACATTGTAGCCCATTGTCTCGTTGAGAGATGGGGTTGTTAGTCAAGGCCTTGCATTAGGACAATGCTGGTTGATATGATGCTATACAGGTGCGATTACCAATTCGATTCTTCTTATGAGATTCTTCAGATTGAAAGTGACCATGTACCGTTATGAATACCTCCCTAGTTAAGAAGGAGTGTTGGAAAGTGTAACTAGGTTCTGTCTTCATATTGACTATGTAATTATGTATTTATGTAATGAAGAAGACAAAGTTAATAAAATATTTTTTTGGTATGCTTGCTTCATGGGTTTCATGAGCAAGGTTTTATTATAAGTCAAAAGACTTCTTCTTGATGTCTTTTAGGGATTTGTCATCTTGTCATAAATGTACTAATTAAGAGTCATGTTTATGAAGATTCAAGTCACACTTGTATGCCTTAAGACCTTGTCACATAAGCCTTGAAGTCATGGCACAAATGTTCCTCAAGATCAGCATTGTAAGACTCTTCAAAATCAGCCTACAAGTCGGCCTATTAACAGTGATCATGTCGGCCCAATGAACAGTCACGTCTATTGACTGTCAGGTCAGCTAATATAGGGGCTGACCACTATATATATCCCTGTGAACTGCGCAGAAAAGATAGAACAGAAATTCGGACTTCTGTGATTTTTGGTCAAGGTTTAAGTGATAAGATTGTGGTAAATTCAGGGATAAATCTGAGGCAGAAATGCGAGGTTAATCTGAGATCATAATGGTCATACATATCTGTGGCAAGTGCGAAGACAAGACTGTGTTGAGTGGTGAAAGGGCTAGTGTGAAGGAAGGACTGAAGTAATTGTGGATATAGGACTGCACTCAAGCAGGACTGTGTCCCAGTGCGGATATAAGACTGCGTTCCAGCATGAAGGAAGACTGTGTTAAAGTACGAGATTAACACAGTATTTAGTATGAAGAAAGGACTGTATACAAGGGTTAGAAGAGGCTTGTGAACAGGACTGTGTAAGGGTACCTTCACAGTATAGGGTGGACTGTTCAATAGAAGGAGACAAGACAAGTATGTACAGTCAACAAAGATGAGTGAAAGACAGTCTATGACACAGTGCTAATATCAAGCAAGGATCTCATACAACCGGAGAAGGAAGAATACCAGTAGAGACTGAGATCTCTAGTCTTGGTGCAGAAAGGTGCAAAATGGTGGAGGACGGTGCAGGAAACAAGGATCAGCTCAAGGAGTCAATGAAGAAGCAGTGACAAGGTCTTGGAGGCATACATACGTCAAGGGTCTGAGCCATAGTCATGGTGCTTGTCAACTGAAAGTCTATAAGAAGAGCCTAGATTTGTGTCTCGTGTGTTTTGGTAATTGACTTGATGAAAGACATAATAAGCTAAGAAGAGAAGACATAAGTAAAAGAAGTAAGCTCACGAGTCACAAGTAATTATCAAGAAGAGAATTTGAATTAAACACTGCCCTTCCAAATTCTCAACATCTGAAAAGTACATCTCTGAAAAGTTGTGATGTTGAAGATGGAGGGAAGTTGCCTAGTTTATTGAGTTGGCGAAAGATGTAACACTGGGAGCAAAAGGATCAAGAGAGGCTGGTACAATGTAGGCATATATATAGGTTGTAAAGGAATGCAGTTGCACTGTCTTTGAGGAAATATCGCTGAAGTTGGTATCTGAAACTCAGATATGGCTGAAGTTGGTTTTTGAAACTCTGGTAAGGACATGCAGTAGTGCTTATAAATGATGATGAGATGGTGATGAAGAAAGAGTGACAGAGATGGCAGCAGTAGAAAAAGATGAGTTGTAGATGGAAATCCCAGATTTTGGTAATAAATGTGTTGTATTGTTGCAGGTAAGTGTGCAATAAGGAACGTGAGTTTTTTTGGAGTTGGACTTTTTAGAAGAAATTGAAGTGAAAATGAAAGGAAAATAAATTCTTCAATAGAATTTAATAAGAAATATATCAAAACAAGAAGAATCATAAAAATTCAAAAAGCAGGACTTAAAATCAAAACACATAGGTTATGAAAATTACTGAATAAACTATATAAAACAAAATGAACAATGATTTTCCAAAAAAAAAAGTACTTCGAAAATTTATCAATTGACATCTTAAAAAAAAAGTGGACTGTATCAGGATTTTGAACATCACATAGTGTTAGTGTTGGTTGGCATTACAAGCTTTGGTACGCACTTGTTAAATCTTGACAGACTTGTTAAACTGTAACGGTATTCTTTGTATCTAAGCAGATAGTCATGGTATGTGTTGTATGTATTTTTGCTGGAAACTCTGAAACAGAAATGAATGAAGTGATAAAGGCATGGGAAGATGAGAAGTTATGAAGACGCAGATTTAATGGTTCTGGTGGAGCAGTTACACAACGAAGACAAAGCACTTCACAATAGAAGGGATATAAGCGTGTAGACAATGAAGGGAGAAGAGGCGCTCTCCAGATAAGAGATAAGGAAGGAAACAATGCCATGGCCTTTGGCTTGGCAGCATAATAAATGCCTGCAAATGTAGGGTTGTAATGTCTATAGAAAACAAAGTTTGTGTGTGAAAGGCTGGAGAGTCAGAAGTATGCAATGTTATTGTTCTGTCCATTTTAACGAAAATTGTTGTTTCTAGAATTCCATGTAGCTGATGCTTCTCAGTTTTATATTGCATGGTAGAATTCTTTCAGATGTGTAACTATGTTTGGCAGGGGGGTCTTTCCTCTCTACACCATTTGGTCTTAGAACCAGCTACAACATTGGGGCAAGGTTAGAAATGGAAAAAGAAGCAGAGCAGAAACAGCGTGATTATGATGAAGAAGATACCCAGGAGGATTAAGAGGATTGGAGAAGCTGTTGGATTGAAAATGAGGGTTGATTTAGAGCATTGGGGAAGGTGAAGCTATGTGAGAAGCTGCTAAGAAATTAAAGTTGTTTCTAACAGAAGATAGTGGATACTAAATCTGCTAGTGAAGATGAAGAAACCTGCAAGAGAATGTATCGCATACCAAGTGTAGAGGTGCTATGTGAAGAGGAAGACCGCTGAAGATACATCTCTGAAAAGTTTTGATGTTGGAGATGCAGGGCAGTTGCCTAGTTTATTGAGTTGGCGAAAGATGTAACACTGGCAGCAGAAGGATCAAGAGAGGCTGGTACAATGTAGGCATATATGTAGGTTGCAAAGGAATGCAATTGCACTGTCTTTGAGGAGATATCGCGGAAGTTGGTATCTGAAACTCAGATATGGCTGAAGTTGGTTTTTGAAACTCTGGTAAGGACATGCAGTAGTGCTTATAAATACTGATGAGATGGTGATGAAGAAAGAGTACAGAGATGGCAGCTGTAGCAAAATATTAGTTGTAGATGGAAATCCCAGATTTTGGTAATAAATGTGTTGTATTGCCACAGGTAAGTGTGCAGTAAGGAATGTGAGGATTTTTGGAGTTTGGCTTTTTAGAAGAAATTAAAGTGAAAATGAAAGGAAGATAAATTCTTCTATAAGATTTAATAAAAACGATATCAAAACAAGAAGAATCATAAAAGTTCAAAAAGGACTTAAATCAAAACACACAGGTAATGAAAATTACTGAATAAACTATATAAAACAAAATGAACAATGATTTTCCAAAAAAAAAAACCTTAGAAATTTTTTGTAGGGGTCCCATTATTTTATGAAGACATAATAGAATAATGGGATTTGTTGTAAATGCTACAACAATTGGCGATACACTAGAAGAATCAATCATGTCTGTAATTATTGATAGAGGGTTAAGCTTACTTATCTAAAATTAAAGATTAATTCTAACTTCAAGGATTACCCAATAATTATGTGTACTTCTTTAATACTTGATATTTTGTAAAGAATAAATTTTTGATTTCTAGTAATTGTAGCTTACTATACAATTTTCATTTAGCAGAAGTGGTGGGATTTATTCTTAAAATAGGATAAGTAGTTTATGATTATCATGAACTAAACCAAAGGGCCTTGGTTTTTATAACACAAATATTTGCAAACATGTATTCATCATCTCCTTTTCACCTAGTATTGCTTCGCTACTTGCGAGGATCCATAGCTCCAACAAAGATGCCTTGGTATCATACAATCATAGTTCCACTTTCAGCAAATGTGCATTCCCCGACAAATTTACTTGTACTTACCACACTGTTTTTTAAGCGCTTTCAACTTTTTATTTTCATTATATATATTTTCAAATTAACATATCAAAAGTGTTACTACAAGCCCCTACTCTACCACTAGGAAAACACAACTAGTGGCAATGCAAAATTCTTTTCACCATAAGAATTTTGAAATCAAAATTTGTACAAAATATGACATTTTGTTATTGTTCAAAACTAAAATTGTTTATTAGACTAATATGTTGAGGTTGGAAATGTATGTAGTAAATATGAAACTAGAAAACCAAAATACTATCTTGTAATTTATGAAGAAATGGAGGGATCCACCCCAAATGGGTCTTTAACATGTTTACTAGTATTTCTTGCGTTGGGTGGTGGGGTGAATTGTGCTTTAATTCATTCCATTTTGTGAGCCAAATCTTTCAGTTGCACCTGCATCTCATCTAGCATGAGTAAATTTCATCTTTGGCATCATTAAGATCTAATAACACCTTGCCTAAAAGCTCTTCATTTTCCACTAGAGATATATAATATGTCGATATTGGTTCTATCTTCCTCTAGTATGCTCTATGTTCAAAACTCATACAACAATCTCTAAGAAAATGCCAAAAAAAAAAAAAAATACACTCTCTTTAGTCACCTCTTGTTTTGCCTCTTGAAGCCCTTGTTAAATTTCCATGAGAATTTGAGCTTAGAATTGCTTCATTGAGGACTTTGCTCGAATATGTCTTGCAAACCTCCTATAAATTCATAAAATCTGGCTCTTCTTCTACTACGACCTTTTTGCCTCATCATAGCTAAAGCTAGAAGTTGGAGTAGAAATAAGGAACAAATTATGCAAAGGGAGGGATGATTGTAATCACCTAAAAAATAGAGGGAAGGCTAGTCATGGGTATGCAATTGCAAAATCCACTCACACTACTTTCATGGTGCCAGGGTACGAAAAATGAGAAAGAGACAAATAATCTAGAGGCTAGAACCAACAACCAACAACAATCCACCATAAATTGAGGAGGAAGGAAACTTCAGAGATGCTAAGGAAGAGAGACAGTTGGGATACTATGTGATCAGATAACTCTCGTGAACTAAGGGTAGTGAATAAAAGGAGAATATCACCATTGAGTGGCAACAAGGAATAAAGTCGATATAATCATTATATTGAATAAACCATTATTGCCTCATCCTTGCATGAGGAGGTAGTCCCTATTATTAATGTCGATCATGACCAAATGTTCTAAATGGTGAGCCAAAGCTAAAGAATGGTTGATTCCTTAACAATAGTTTTCTACTCTTGCTTTGACCATTGATGGATGAGATTTGTCTCTAATATGCTAAGCTTTATCTTTTCCCAAATTGTATCAACTGATAGGCTGTTACCGTGAAATATGTGATAGTGATGTTCCTTCCATATTTTTCGTAGGAGGAGATTCAAAAGGAGGCATGAAGCTTGGTTAAGGATGGGACTTATGAAAGCAATTCTTCTCCAATTAGCAATAGTGAGTAAGATTCTATTCCTATCTTCCTTAATCTAATGGAGGAGAAGAGATGTTTGGGTTTGTTATCACTTAGGGAAAACCCTGGTTGCAGGGAAAAACCCTAAGGTAACTTGAAACCACTTTTAGGTTGAAAGCTGGCCCTTCAACCCGGAGGGGGATCTCTTCGTAAAACTCAACTACTCTATGGTCACTATAATAGAAGGTTTCCTACAGTTGATTTTAGCTGGCCAAATTTGAATTTAGGGATGAATTGGTTGGATGATCTTCAAAACCTACCATTGAGCATGGAGTCACAGTCATTCCTGTAGTCACCACAGCTGTACCTTCCACATTGGCAGAATCATTAGCTCCTACAGTCCCAGTGGCTACAACACTTCCAGTCACCTCATCAACAATTTCAGCGGCAAAGTCTTCAACAACAGTAACCAAGCCTACAGATGAAGCAAGTAAACTGGTAAAAGCAATGCAGTTAATGTCTCTTCAGACAAATGAAATTAACAGACTTAAAGAACAACTTAAAAGTCTGGAAGATGAAAAGAAACTTGCTAAGATAATGCACAAGAATGAAGAACAAAAAGCTAACATGTTGAATGAGCAATTGAAGAAGTTAGAGAAAGATCTAACATTAAAAGAACCCATGGCACAAGCTAAACAACAACTTTGGGCCAATATCATTGAATTTGTCAATGATATTTGGCCATCAATCCAGGTTATCTATGAGCAGAAAGACTTAGTTAAAGCAGCAAGAGAAGCTATCCAGAAGATCAAAGAAGAGCTTGGAAATAAGCCTGAAGAGGCTAATGAAATCATCAAATTTCTTAATTCCAACAATAGGCAAGAGCTAGAAGAAATTGTAATTAATGATAGAACATAAACCATCCTAGAAGTTAGGAAGATACTTTCTAAAAAGAATTTGATGATACAACTAGAAAAAAAATGCCAGAATATAGAAGTTGCCATCACAAGGTTCATGATGAAGTTTGACACTCTCAGACAAAAAGGTCTTCCAAATCCATTAGTTATTCATGATAAACTAATGAAGCATGATGATTATGATAAGAAGATGAGAGAAGTGGCTAAGGAGCAAGCCAATAACTCAACCATGCAAGGTATTCCCACAGGAAAGGTACTTTACAAGAATTTTGAGAATCTTTTCTATCTACAGCATGAGGTGAAACATTTATTTGTCAATAAGCCTACATTCTCAAAATATACTGAAGCAGATGAAATATTCAGGAGGATGATGAAAATCAAATTGCCATTTTGTCTGGGAAAAGATGACTGATTTACTGTGAAGAAAATAGCAGTAAAAACAGAGCAATAAAGTGAAAACAGGGCAGTGAACAGTGAATGATAAAGAGTATTAGTGTCAAAGAGTATCGGTTTACAGTCAGAGTTAAAGTTAAGAAAAAAATTACAAAGCAGAGATGAAAGCTGCCAGTGCAGAGGACACTCCATTGCCTAACAAGCAACCCTCGTTGAGCAACAACTATTATACAGGTAAATCCTCTCTGTGGACAGAGACGATCCCTTTAGCCCTAGAGTGGGTCTAGTAACAAAGGGACAAGCTAAAGTGCAGGTTCCTTAATTAATGAATGAAAAGGACATAGTAGATAGACCTACTTGGAGTCCAACGCTATCATGGCTGTGGTGGTGATGGCCTCTTGATCTCTGCTTCGACGAGTCACAATCCTTCTGCTACAATGCTCAGATACCTACACGAAGATCAGCAAACAAGAGCAGCATACGAAACAAAATCATAATCAACTAACTAGTCAAGGAGGGTTAAGCATATTGCATCAAATAAAACACATAACGCAAGATGGGAACCAGACAATAGTCATGTATATGTATTAATAGAAGAAAGAGTTACAATTGGAGCCTTGACGTTGTAGCTCGTTCAGCAGGGTTCAGTCGAAGCGCGTCTCGATGGATCGTCGGGGAATTCGGACGGGATGCAGACACAAGTCTAAGCTCTCTCAATGAGGGTTTCTTCCGTTCTATCTTTTCTAACAAAATGTACAGAAATCTCTTCAGCGTTTTAGCTATAATATGTTCAGTTTAGCTAGCACATCAATGGAAGCTGGCTATATTTATAGAGGGAGAGGAGGAGGTTGGGATCCCTACAATAGTGGAAGGGATGCCTTATCCCTTGGGAGGTTTCCCTAAAATGTGGAAACAAGAGCCCAAAGGAGGAAGGCCGTGGTTATTCAGTAGAACTGCTCCAGATGACTCGCCCACGAAGTTTGTTATGATGGAAACTTCGCCTCTATTTTTAAAAAACATTTCATAAACAGGTTGGCGCGGGTAGCTCACTGGGACAGAGCGCCAATGGGCGTGGGGCCCAGTGTTAATTTCCCCATCGACGCGAGGGCACAACGGTCTACTAGCGCCAAGGCAAAAACATGTGTTTCTGATTATCTGTTCAGGAAATTATCAACAGAAGGAATGTTGTGCTCATGGCAAGGGATGCAATGATGGTCTTTGCAAGGAATGACACTTAATTTTGGTCACAGAAATGAGCCTCCAATGTTCGGGATGGGGATTGCAGGGATAGTGACAAAATGCTGCGTAATAGATGCCCCCTAAAGCATGAGGTCCGAGAGAGAGGAAGGGGTGAAATGCTTTACGAGAACGTGTTCGAACCAAACATCGTTGTCGGAAGACTTGCGATTACAAATACAACCGATATCTCTGATACATGAACATGTGGCATGGGCGCAACCATCCATAATAGAGTACATATATAAACTGAGATCCGAGGTATGGACACAACCATCCAGCAGTAAGGGTCAACAAAAGAGTGAACCATACATGAGTCTATTTGTAAGGGTCAACCATCCAATCAAAAGAGTCATGTAATAAAGTCATGATAAACCATAATATCCCGCAGCCTGGATTTTATTAGACAAAACCCAAGGTCTTGCGCTCCATCTCGACCTGAACAAGTACAAATTCAAGCATGCGAATTTGTGAGCTGAAGTCGAACATGTAAGAAAGTCACCTGATTACCAGCCAATGAAGAAAGCTGTTAACAGGCACGAGAGAAACCACCAATAATGACAATGGCTCTCAAGGTACAATAGGTACAATCCACGGAATGTGAACAGTGAGCTGGCGTCAAACACCTGCAGAATCACTCAATCGAAGGCCAATGATGTGGACTTGTCATCGAATGTGAAGAACTTGCCATTGAGGCATGCAGACTCCAAGGTACCAGTAGGGAGTCTCTAGATCAGCTTCTTGGATAATGCGCTGAAGTTGACAGGAAGTGACCTGGCCGAAGGAGGGCCATAATGTTTCCCACATCATCGACATGAGACAGAGGAACATAATGATAATGAATTAGGACCAACAGAGAATTATAGGGAGGTTGAAAACTGCAGAGGCAAAACTTCTCTTGAACATATCAATGACACGATCTTGGATTTGGCAGTTTTTGACATCAAGGGATCTGAGGTCATGATGACTAGGAAAAGAGCATATGAGAGGTCAAAACAGATTACCCGAACCCACGGAGGCAAAGATGATGAATTGAGATGTTCCCAACCCGACACGAATGCAGACGAGTGTCATGTTCAAGAGCGACATACTGCCAACACAACTAAAGATTGGTTCAATTTCCCCACCATTTCTGGCGAGTACCCCAATTATTTTTTAACAAGAAGCTTGAAGGGGATAACATATAATTTCAATATAAGTTTGTCTTTCGGACAAATCCATCCTAGTACATTTTATGAGCCCTAGGAAGGAGGAACTCAGGGAACGTCATGGTGATGATGTCCGATGTCATCAGAGTTTAACGAGTCTGACAAAGGAAGAACTCGACATATTTTCATATTTAGAGAGTTTGAAAAGAAGCAGAAAAGAAAACTCTAGCATGTCCCTTTTCATAAATAGTCTCTCAGATCCGAAAAGATAGAAAACAATATCTGAAAGAACCTCTTAGTCGTGATAAGCTAAGGTATTCCTTTTTCATAAATAATCTATCCCAGCCCGAAAAAGGGGTAAACGTATACTGGGTAGATATCGTATCGTAGTCATTTAACGAGTTCAAAACGACAAGAGTCTCGACAATCTTTTTAGTTTTAGAGAGTCAGAAAAAAGCTGAAAGATGACTCCAGTAGTGACTTTTTCGTGTTTTTACTGAGTCCGAAAAAGTATTAAGTACAACTCGTTACTTCATTGCTATCTCATTAAAGACCCGCCACTGCACACGAAACAAACGTAAAACTCATTTCTCGAAATGTAATAATCGAAAAATATCTTAAAACCTAATTAGGGTTTTGAAAAGTTATAAAATGCCAAAAATGGTAAAAAATAATTACTTTTCACTTTTACCTCTTGTGGAGCAATAGTTACCCATTTTATACTGCGATTTTGCGGTGACGATAGCGGGCAATCTTGCAGACCAATCTCGAATTCGTCAGTTCCAAGTAAGAGCCGACATCCTTCCCCACATTTTAAGTCTTCTTTCATTACCTGCAACCTTCAATTTTGATTTTTGAGGGGGAAATTGTGAAAACTAGGGCACGGCGGTTGGCGCAAGTTTCAGGCACGGACTCGCGCTAATTGCCCAATTTCTAAACTGGGGCGCGCCCATTGGTGCGACTGTTTCTAAAACAGTCGCTCCAACCACGCAAACCTTTTAAAACTCACAATGCAAGTAAGCAAGCCTAAATTCCACAAATCTTAGCTTTTAATTTGGCTAATACCGTCCATATGAACATGTTTGCAGGTGTAAAGCGGCAAAATGGTGATTGAGTGGAAGGAAAGGGAACACAGTGAAGAAGATGAGCTTGCCATGGATAATGAGGGATGCATGGAAGCTCTTAGAGACTGTGGACTGAAAAATTTCTTCATGACACCATGCCTCAGAGCTCAACTGGAGATGCTGCAATACTTGATCAGTATCTGGGATGAGGATCAGGAAAAATTCATTCTTCATGATCAGGAACTCGAAATTGATATCTCAGATATTTACTTCATAACAAGACTGTCACGGAGGGGGGCAACACCAGTCCTAACCGGCACCCAGCCCACCATGGAAAACATGACCATGGTGATTGACAGGGTATGTTGAGGGGCATGAAAAGGATCAGGAAGCGGGAAAGTGGATATCCAAACTATCCCGGACTTGGCACTAAAAGTAGTGCTACACACCATCACGCGAGCTGCACAATCGCAAGCATCGCACGAAGCAATAAAAACATAGCTCCTTCTTGCAGTAGAATGTCTAACACCGACCCTCTACAATTGGGCAGAGGCAGTGACGATCAATATGAAATGTCAACTGACGAAATGAAAGAAGGGAAAACTAAAGCAGTTCGGATATGGATCCATCCTAGTATCATTCTTCCTGGAATGATTACCAATTTTCCAGCGACAGGAAGTGATAGTCCCAACACCACCAGCACAGGAGCCACGGATGGCCTGTTGGGCAACATTGATGCCAAGGTCAAGGGGCAGTCAACAGATGTCCTGGAGACCGAAGTTCTTTGTTTGTCTCCGCCGACAGTTGATTGTCGTGGAGGACTAGCCCTACTCTGGCACAGATTTCACTGGTGATCCGGACCTCCCACTCTCGAAAGGAGAGGATTGAGATGAAGCACTTGGTAAGACTCATTTTTTATTTTCATGAGTATTATGATTTTTTTGTTATGTATGTTCAGACATTAAATCCATGTGTTATGCAGATGTTGGACCAGAAAGACCTACAGGCATGTCTCCAATAGCGAGGTGAGTCCCTCGCAACTTTGATATTGCCCCTCATGGTGAGGGAGGCGAGGAGGAGGAAATCGTGCACAACTTGGAGGGAATCTCTCGTGGAGTCCCGAACTATGCGTGATTCGACGATGTTCCTCGTGCATACCAGAGACACACTGTAGGGGTGTCAAACCGGGTTCACCACTTGCTGAGGCGGCTTGTACGGGCAACGACATGCTATCATGATCATCATGCCGATTAGACACCTAGGATTTATTTCTGCATATTTTTGAGAGACATGATGTCTCGAGATGTAACAAAAACACATATTTTTTGAAACTTATGGCGCACATTGATGCAAAATTTCAATATATATATATATATATATATATATATCCCTATTTGATATGAGTCTTTCATGTGATGATGATTTTACAGATTACGCAAATGTCTATCTAATATATATATATATATCCCTATTTGATATGAGTCTTTCATGTGATGATGATTTTACAGATTACACAAATGTCTATCTAATACAATGTTAGCCACTGTATCAGTTAATGCATTCATTTGTCTAGGAATATGTTGATATGTGATATAATCAAAATGTCTTTCCAGCAAATGAACACGTAAATACAATCTTAAAACGTGAGGGTTTCTAACCGAATAATGCCCCTTAAGTTGAAGAACAAGAAGCCGTGACTTTAGATTTACAACCAATGCACTAATGCCGAGGGTAATCCTAAGCGACATTGTTTGTAGTTCATCCTAGACAAATACCTTGCAGATCTATCAATTCACCAGCAGGATCATAAATCACCCAGGCTGTTGAAGACAAGTTCCGTGTCCTGCGGGAAGCACCCTCTGCGAAACCGACATAAGGGGTAATAGACATCTGCACAATAAGCAACGACCCAATAAGCAGGAAGACGCTCGCAAAACTCACCAAGCCAAAAAATGTACAAAAATGAAAAGAACACCTATGTACACAAAACATGCACGAATGACTCATGCATAATATTTTTTGAGATACAACCCATTTTTGGGTTGATCTAAAGGATGACCTTCATAATCAATGAACTCATAGGCCCCATTCCGCAAGACACGTTTAACAATGTAAGGCCTATGCCACATGGGTTGAAATTTCCCTGTCCCCAGCTTATCATGGGCTTGGTCATACAGGAGGACGAGGTCTCCTTCTACAAAAGAGCGAGGGGAAAATGACTAGTCAAAATGAGCTTTGACCCACTTCTTCTGTGCCTCGATGACCAAAGAAACAAAGTGGCGAGTTTCATCCAACCTTTCTAAGTAGAGAAGACGCTCTTCTTCAGGTGAAGTGTTGGGCTGTAATTCAACAACCAACTTGAGCAAAGGTATTTCACACTCAATCGGAAGGGTAACTTCGAGACCGTAAACAAGCTGGAATGGAGTGAATCCAGTCGCATCCTTGATTGAGGTTCGGTACGCCCAGAGAGCCGAAAATAACATGAGATGCTAGTTGGATTTGTGCATCCCAATCGTACGTTGAAGCATGGTGACAAGAAATTTTCTCACAGCTTCAACCTGGCCATTGGCCTGAGGATAGTATGACGTTGAGCTGGCGTGACGCAAGCCCAACCTGGAAGTCAACTCCACCACCATATAATGCTGAAAATAGGAACCATGATCAGTAACGATGGCTTGAGGGACACCAAACTTAGAAATGATGTGTTTGAATATAAACTAAGTTGCTCTCTTACCGTCGGCGGTAAGTGTAGGCATTTCTTCGGCCTATTTGGTGAAGTAGTCAACGACTATGATAATATAAGCATGCCCCCCAGCCGAGTGAGGGTTAGACGTCATAAAATCGATGTCCCACTTCGCAAAGGGACCAACGGTAATAACAGGGTGGAGATGTGCAGGCGGCGCACGCATCTTGCACTGATAGATCTGGCAATCATGACATTTACGGACAACGACAATGCAATCCTTGAAAATAGAGGCCCAGAAATACCCAACACGAAGAATCTTTTGTGCAGTGGCATAACCAGACATGTGACTGCCACAGTCGCCACTGTGACAATCATTCAAAACTTTCTCAACCTCCTCGAGGGTCAAACACTGGCGGAGAATGGAATCTACTC
This sequence comes from Pinus albicaulis, assembly GCA_034641835.2. NCBI lineage: Eukaryota > Viridiplantae > Streptophyta > Pinopsida > Pinales > Pinaceae > Pinus > Pinus albicaulis. The sequence goes on along the minus strand of CM076575.1, from coordinate 774,462,750 downwards.
TGATGCGGTAGAGTGTATCTCTGACTATACGATAAGGTTGTGATTGACGGCAGATGCGTCGGCGGGCATCCTTTGTTAACTCAGATCTAAAGGTAGAATTCTGGAGATAGACGATGATATCACCGTACCAAGGATCAAGTGTGCTAATCAGAAAAAGTGAATCGTACGGAATGCATTCCTCAAAACCAGACGAAGGGAAGTCAGAGGGAAGGGAGCAGATCAAGTCGGCAAAGACTAATTATTTCTTCAACTTGGTAGTAGTAAATTCCAAATCGAACTCTTAGAGGATAACTATCCACTTCGAGTACTTTCCCCCCAACAATTGTCGAGACAATATACAAGTCATGGGGTTGCATTCAGAAATCACAGTCACAGTACGCAACATAATATAATGACGAAAACGTTGAACCGCTTGAACCGCAGCTAACGCTAACTTTTCGACATGGAAATAACGTGTTTTGGTATCGAGAAGGTTACGAGAGAGGTAGTGGATAACATGCTCGTCACTGTCATCATCATCTTGCACCAGAACCATGGCAATCGTGCTGAAAGCGACAGCTAAATAGAGGGAAAAATCGCGATGATAGTTCGGGGGATGCAACAGAGGAGCGTTGACAAGCAAAGTTTTCAGAGCATCGAAAGACTTCTGGGAAATCTCATCCCAAAGGAAAGGGATGCCCTACTTTATTAATCGTGTGAATCCTTTAGCCACTTCGGCATAGTTAGGTATAAAACGACGTAAAAAATTAGCCTTCCCCTGCAGACTCTGCAACTGATGTAAGGAAGATGGAGAGGGGAGATTAATGATAAGCTCGACTTTGAGTGGATCAAGGCGAATCCCGTGTTTGGACATGATAAACCCCAAGAGTCTACCGGAATCGACGCAGAAGACGCATTTATGCGGATTTAGCCTGATGTTATAGCGTCGACAATGAAGAAATATCTGACGAAGATGGTCAGGATGGTTCTTACGCTTAGCTGAATGAGCTAGAAGGTCATCCAGATAAGGCTGAACGATGTGCTTAATATTGTGAAAAGCGTACGACATCGCTTGCTGAAACGTGGCCCCAACATTCTTCAAACCGAAAGGGAGCTTCTTATACTCGAAAGTACCCCAGGGATAGATGAAGGCAGTCTTATGCTGATCAGTTGGGAGAATGTTAATCTGGTTATAGCCAGGAAAGCCATCCATGAGGGAAAAGATCTCACTCCCAGCATAGTCATCAATGATTTGATCGATAAAGGGAGTAGGATAATTATCCTTAGGACAAGTTCGATTGATGTCACGATAATTAACATAGACCTGAATGGTACCCTGTTTCTTATCTACAGGGACAATGTTGGAGACCCATTCTGTCAAGGGAATCGGATAGATGAAACCAGCGTTGAGAAGTTTTTCAACTTCACTTTTAATGGCAACAGCTTTTCGAGGGTGCACAGGACGAAGGCGCTGACGAACATGCTTCGAACCGGGGTAGGTAGGAATCTCATGCACCACTATATTGGGATCGATGTCGGGCATTTCTTCGTAGGACCATGCAAAGACATCGCGGAACTCGCGGAAGTCTCGGTCTCACAGAAATGTCGATAGGCATCGTTTGCGTAATGTTACTCAAGTTACCCTCCGAAAAAACTTCATGTGTCAGAATAGGCGTTTGAAGCGGAGGAGAAGGAACCTGAGATGAAAACCTCTCAAGACACGTAGACATGGCCCCAATGCCAGGCATGAACGAGGAACAATGATGACTATCATCCCATGGAAGATCCTTGAGAGACATAGCTTCCACGATGGCTTCATCGAAGGGAAATATCTCTTTCAAGGGATTGGGCGAATCCGAATCACCGAGCCAAGGGGATTGACAATAAGTGTCAAGAGACATGCTCAAAGGAGCATGATCAGAAGACAAAGGTTCCGAAGCTGCGATGAGTTCACAATAGTCAATCTCGATTGGACTCAACGACATCGAATCTCTGAAAGAATCGATTTGTTCATGCGAAGGGATGATCCATGGGTCATCAGACCGAGAGATCATATTGATCTGAATAGTGTTGGGTGGAGGAAGGGGAAAAATACCCATGAGCGCAGGATCTTTGAAGAGCCCCGACGCAATGCTCTCATAGCGAGTAGGAATCTGATCCACATACAGAACGTTGTTCTTAGAAGAAGAGGTGAAAAAAGACAATTGATCAACAGTAACAATCTTTCCTTCGTGCGAGAATTTCAGGACACGAAAGAGAGTGGATGGAACGCACAACATGGCTTGAGTCCAAATGTGACCGAGGAAAAGATTGTAATTGAGCTTGGCGTCAACTACTTCTACCTTGAAATTGACTGTCTTCTCTTTCAAGGTAATTGGTAAACTAGCGAGAACACCTAAAGGTTTTGATTCCCTTCCATCAAATGCTTCATGGGCATTTGGCGATGAATTCAAGGTCGAAGAACCAATGGCTTTCCAGCAAGAAGATGACACGACGCACATAGACGCACCCTCGTCCACAACTGCTCAATGGATATCGAGACCATTAATACCAACTTGTATGATGAGTGCAATTTGGTGCGGGAGTCGAGGAACGAAATTCTCTAAATCGAAAGCGAGAAGGCTAGTATCAGCAGGATCAACTCCACCAATCACAGATAGAAAAGCCTTCCATTGGGACGAACAACTCTAAAGTACTTCTAATGCAGAAATTGCAGATGGTGCTTGAACCAAATCCTCAACAATACTGTAATGTTGAGCAGCACGGGCATTTGGATTGTAATAAGACTTGTGGAGTACACCTTTGGAAGGTGGTCGTACAACGGGCTTAGTACTGGGCCTTTAAATCTATAAAGGGCCAGAAGCAGGCGGAGGAGGAGGACCATTAGTGATGTCTTTCCTTGCTGCCTGACACAATTCGGTATAATCTTTCGACCGAGTAGCAATAGAAACGGACATAGAACTGTTCATCATGAACACCTAAGAGCCAAATGGGATAAAGGACTGTGGTTGCTCTACCATCTGGGTCTGCTGAGATGGAAAAGGTTCTTTAAGAACAACTGTAGTTCCCTGGGTGCCTTTGAGAAATCTACTCACTTCGGCCCGTCGAGGACAGTCCTTGGTGTAGTGCTCTTCATCACAAATCAAACAAGGGTACTTCGGCTTACGTTGTGAACCATCATCAACACGATATTTAGACGAATATGATTTCGGGGTAACGGATTTGGCCTTACCTTTACCCTTCTTTTTCCCCTTGGAATTTTTATCTGCCGGATTGGCCTGAACGACATTGACTTTCGCAGTTTTATCGAAATTCGGGGTGGGCTGAGAAGCAACATCATTGGAAGGATTAGACTTTTTCTTCCCAAGATTTGAAGGAGAAGACTTCCGAGAAGTTTGAGACATGGAACCAATAATACCATCAATGGATGGGGTCATTGGTGCTTTAGAAGTTCCAGGTTGAGGGGCATTAGGCAAGATATCATACAACGTGCCAGTCTAGGAGTACACATGATCAAGGTACTGGGCATGAGCAATGGCCTGTTCTTCAGTTACACATGCCCCCATAGCTATGTCTTTAGCGATTTGATTGACAAAGGAGGTAGTGAACCAATCAGTTAGAAGCTGATAAGGAATATCAAACTTAATCAAACGACGATGACACCTCCATTCATGAATATGATCTAAGATGTGAGTAGCTCGGTCCCTGTTTGAAGGATGTGAGGAGGTGTGTCCCGGTCTCATAGCGAACCGATCACTAAAAATGGGTAAGAAACACCATGGATAAAGAGTTGAAATCTTGAAAAATTCCACGAGATAATTCAATGTACCACTTTGCAGCAACACCAGTAAGAGTCTGTTGGAAAAGACAGAGTCGGATGGAATCGTCAACCCAAGAGTTAGAGGAACACCACAAGTGGTAAGTCATAACATGCACTTGGGGGTCTTCTCCAGACTTGCCCTCAAACTTAGGACAATCACTAGGAATCTTAGTCGGAACTAGAGGCCAATACAGGTTATGAAGAATCGGATCATTAGTTAACTTTGACACATTAGGCTGTTCCAATGTAGCGAGAAATGGTAATTGAGGATCAAAAGGCATTGAAGGCCTTTGATAAGGACCTGTGTTAACATTCCACCCAGTCTGAGAGAAATTCTGCCTCGATATGTTTTGTCCCAGAGGATTCTGCCCATAGGGGTTATACGCCTGATAATTCGGCCCATACTGGGGTTGAGGACCAGGATATTGATTTTGAGCATACCACTGAGGTCCATGCTGGGCAACATATGGATTATATTGCGGAATGTAAGCATTGCCTTGAGGTTGATTATACACCAACTGAGATTGATTTTGAGGGTAATAAGTGAAACCTTGGGGCGTACTATATACCGGTTGATATTGACCTTGAAGAGGGTAATAAGCGCCTTGAGGTTGAGCAGGCGGACCTTGCTGAGTAGGATGAGCAGGTTGAACCGGTTGCTAAGCAGGTTGAACTGATTTGAACAGGTTGAACTGACTGCTAAACAGATGGAGCAAGCTGTTGAATAGGTTGAACCGGCTGCTGGGGTTGGGCAGGCTGCCCCTGCGGAGCAAGTTGGCTTGGATACTGAGGGCCACCGGGCTACCCTTATGGAAGAGGTTGGCCAGATGGTTGTGATGGACCAAGTTGTCCTTGATGACCAGGTTGACCCGGAGCAGAATCGTAGCGTTGTCCTTGTTGTACAAAGTTTTGGCCATACTGAACGTACGACTGCTGCTGTTGTACAAGAGGTTGTCCCTGTGGTGGATAGATTTCCCCCCAAGAATGTAAGACGCTCGTGGTTGATACTGATACTGAGGTTGAACGGAAGGACCGTAAGGTTGCTGGACCAAATATTGACCCTGTAAGGGTTGTCCTTGCGAACCATAAGGTTGTCCCGGAAAGGGTTGTCCTTGTAGACCAGAGGGTTGTCCTTGTATCACCGGCCCTTGATGAGGGATGGTCCGATAAGGATCAACCAGAGGCAGATAAGAAACCTGATTTGGATCAATAGGAGGCAAATAAACGAGGTTGTCGTAGACATTATAGTGATGTGGAGGATTGACAGGTGCTTGGGGCTGCTGAGAACCCTGAGAGTTCTGCTGTTGATTGTCCGGAGAGGGAGCATATCGTCAATGAATAATCAACATGTGTTCATCGAAAGTATAAGTGGAAACCATGGGTGCAGAAGCAGATTGGGTTTCCACTGCGCGAGTTTGTGACCCACTCATGGTAGGTCTAACCGGGAATGCAAGATTAATGGAGATAGACCTACGAACAACATAAGATCTGGACGACTGATGTATGACAACCGGTGCAAATGAAGCCACACAAATGGTAGGTTGGATCGAGACAGATGTAACAACGACCGACGAACTGGGTGTTGACAGCGACAGTCCTAATGAAGGAAGGACCGAACTCCTTGGAGGAGTTGAAGTACTGGAGGATGCTATGAACGCAACACCAGAAATAATCTGACTCAAAGTCCGATAATCGGGTGGAAGCGACACTGATGGAGGGGAAGATTGGTTAGAGACATACGGGAGATCTTCAGGGAAAAGCTGATATTCTCCTGTGGACACAGGCATTTCTCCATTGCCGACAGGACTCGAAGAATCCATGTCTGACGAAGCTGTAAGATCTTCGAAAAGACTATGAGGGCTAGGAGGTAAAGCAACAGTTGAAAATGGTGATCCCGAAGTAAGAGGAGGGAATTCTCCCTCCTCCCCAAAACTAGACCAAGCACCTGGAGGAGGCCAATTGAACTTAACTGACTCTTCAAGGGGAGACCGGGTAGCAAGAGGCAATAAAGTTAGGAGGATAGGCTGCGAAAAATCAGTAGACCTAGTAGACTGTGGGGTTTCAAAAGAAACGTCAGGAAAATAACTACCACTAGGTGGCAGTGAAGAAGACAACGAAACTGGTGGTTCCACCATTGTGACAATATTTCAACACAGGAAGGAAAACAAGGTAGCTGATTGAGGGCTTCAAGATCAAAGTCTAAGGAAAAACAAAAACAAGCCATGTAACAAACTTTTAACAGGCGTGTGATCGTGGGTAATTAATTTTATGACATTGAAACCGGACTTTGCTGTTTCATGTTTTAAGAGTTGAGAAACAGACAAAAGATGACTCTAGTCACTTTCAGTGTTAAACGAGCGTGAAAGGACAAGTGCTCGATGATCTCTTCTCTTTTTAAGGAGTCACGAAAAGATTGAAATGACTACTCAGGTAATCTAAGAAAGATGGTGTACCAAGTTTCGTGAACTGCCATATACACCTTGGTGATCAAATGAAAGAGAAATGACCAAAGACTTAACGTACGTGCAGGTAGTCCCCCCGAATGCTATGTAGGTGTATCACGGTTACAGGGCAACAGACTCGACTTCCTATGGATAAAGGATTTGAACCTAATGGGGTCTCCCTTTATATACATGACGGTACGGGGAGCACAAGTCTGTGCTAGAGCTGTCTAGAGCCAAATGGCGAACGACAGCTACTAGGTTTAAAGACACTGGAACATGTCTCTAGCCTAGACCACTAAAAATGTTTGCGTTAGGTTCCAATGTTTCCTTAGGTTAATTCAATTGATTTTAAAGTTGATCTTGAATTAGCGTTTTAGTTTCAAGGCCCTACCAATTTGTGATTTCGAATTTCCTAAATGCAAGCTATATGCAATAGAACACCATTTTCCATTCAATGAATGCTAACTACGAAAAGGATAGAGATCTTTCAGAAAGGAGAAAACATTGAAAATATATGGACAAGTCTCCTAATGCATCTAATATATAAAGAGAAATGAAAACTCTTTCCTAGATGCAAGTGCTAGTTATGCGAAAGACTTTTTCATTTCCGATGCAAACGAAAGGATGCAATTTTTTTATTTTTCAATGAGATGAAGTACACAATGCACTAATTACATTAAAAAACGAAACAAACACTAGTTCTAAGTATTGCGAATGTAGAGAGCTAAACTGAATGATTCAATCAAAGCAATACAAACAAAAAAAATCACTCAAACCAATGACGCATTCTTTCAAGCAAAGTGAAAGCCTTCTAAACGACCCAAAACGAGCAATGTAATCTGTGCTCGAAAACGAAGAGATGGAGAGTCAAACAAACACAATAGTAATCATTCAAGAAACCAAAACTCAAAGGATCAAGAAAGACTCAGGCAACTGATCAAGGAATTGAATCGACAAGAACCAAAAGACTCAACCTTCAACCAGAAGGTTCAGTGAGCGAAAGACACCTAGAACCCTACGGCTACGAACTGCACTGATAGGAAAATAGACAAACAACTGAGAAGAGCAAGCCGAAAGCAGTCAAAACAACTCAAAAAGGACCAATTGCAAACAAAAAACAAACCAGAGGCAAGCACAATTGACCAAAAACTCAACAGGGTGGTCAAACCAAACCTTACAGGGTTCGGCACGACTGTAAGGCGGTAATTCGTGCCAAACAGGAGCTGGCGCTACTGCAACAAAAGCAACAAGTGCCAATTGGCGCGACTGTTAAAACAAAAAGCCCGCCAAGTCGAATATCTATGGGAGAATGGGAAAACCAGTGAGCAGAGGTCAATCTTGACACTTTGGAGTTGAACAAGAGGATTCTAAACAATCAAGCGAGTCAGAAAAGACAGACAGAAAGCAATCGACCGAAGTTGACTTGACAAGGGCGAAATGACAAACTCACATTGATGCCCAGTAGAGTCGCCAATTTGTTATATAGGTAAATTCTCTCTACGGACAGAGACGATCCCTCTAGCCCTAGAGTGGGTCTAGTAACAAAGGGACAAGCTAAAGTGTAGGTTCCTTAATTAATGAATGAAAAAGACAGAGTAGATAGACCTACCTGGAGTCCAACGCTGTCGTGGCTGTGGTGGTGATGGCCTCTTGATCTCTGCTTCGACAGGTCACAATCCTTCTGCTACAATGCTCGGATACGTGCACGAATATCAGCAAACAAGAGCAGCATACGAAACAATGATCTCATTCATAATCAACTAAACAGTGAGGAGGGTTAAGCATAATGCATCAAATAAAACACATAATGCAAGATGGGAACCAGACAATAGTAATGTATATGTATTAATAGAAGAAAGAGTTACAACTGGAGCCTTGACGTCGCAGCCTCCTTCAGCGGGGTTCAGTTGAAGCGTGTCTCGATGGATCGTTGGGGAATTTGGACGGGATGAAGACACAAGTCTAAGCTCTCTCAATGAGGGTCTCTTCCGTTTTATCTTTTCTAACAAAATGTTCAAAAATCTCTTTAGTGTTTCATCTATAATATGTTCAGTTCAACTAGAACATCAATGGAAGATGGCTATATTTATAGAGGGAGAGGAGGAGGTTGGGATCCCTACAATAGTGGAAGGGAGGCCTTATCCCTTGGGAGGTTTCTCCAAAAGGTGGAAACAAGAGGCCAAAGGAGGAAGGCCTTGGTTATTTAGTCGAACCACTCCAGATATCTCGCCCACGAAGTTTGTTATGATGGAAACTTCGCCTCTATTTTTAAAAAACATTCCATAAATAGGTTGGCGTAGGTAGATCATTGGGATAGAGCGCCAATGGGCGTGGGGCCCAGTGTTAATTTCCCCATCGGTGCGAGGGCATAACAGTCTACTAGCGCCAAGGCAAAAACATGTGTTTTTGATGGTCTTTTCAGGAAATTGTCAACATAAGGAATGTTGTGCTCATGGCAAGGGATGCAATGATGGTCTTTGCAAGGCATGACACTTTATTTTGGTGACAGAAATGAGCCTCGAATGTTCAGGATGGGGATTGCAGGGACAGTGAAAAAATGTTGTGTAACAACATCAAAGAGAGAAATCAACAACAAATTGAAGAAAACAAACAATAATTTCAATAAAAGCACGGATAATTTGCATTAGTTAGATAACTGTCACTATCTTCTTGCATGAAGATATTTCTTTTTCCATGAATAGTTCCTAAGTTTGTTTTAAGATATTTTGTAAGAGTTTTTTGTATAAATACTTCTCATTTCGAAGTATTGAGTGTGGATGAATCGCTGAACATTTCTATAGTTGTACTATTTTGAACCTAAGGGTGATTGTATCAATTTCACGCTAGCAAACTGGATTTAAGCAATAAAGCATCATATTACAGGATTCATGTGTTGGACCACTACAGTGAAGTACTTTCTACTTATTTAATTGTTTATTTCTGAAGTTTTCACCAATACTTGTATGTCTTTCTAAATCTAAATGATATATCAGGAATGTTATTTCAGAATATGTTAAAAGCACTCTGTTTTGAAATGTTTATCATTTACATGTTTTTCTTTTGATATCCACATAAATGAATTTTTAATTGCTATTTTATTTTGATTAACCTCTGTCTTTTAACTCATTATCCGGAATTGAGAACCCTTAATTGCTCTTTTATCCCGATTGAAACCATTTTTATCATCAACCTTGAAGATCTGAAGTAACTCAGTTGTCTTGCCCTGTAAACATTTCCCTTTAGACCTTGATCCTGATCTGACTGCTTGACTCATTGACATTAGCCCAATGGAATACATACCTACATCTATCCATCCAAGTGATTTCACCACCAGACCAAATCCAAAATCAAATCCAAACTAACCCTACATAATTAGCCTAAAATCAACTACAATCAACAAAGATAAATCATATAGAGAGAGCCCTCTCTCAGCATTAGGAAGGCTAGATCCTAAGGCTTAAAAGTAGGTTTGTGGTTACCTCTGATATTTTTTAAACCAAAAAATGTAAACAACCCTTTGAGAATTATTGGAGTGATAACATATTGGCGACCATACTGGGGAACTAACCAATCCTCAGTGTTTAAAATAGATCTTAAAGGAAATACTTTTACTTATCTTTTCACCTTAATATTTTTTTAAAAGATTGTTAGTAAAATTTTCCATAAAAAACTGTAATTTTGGCTTCCAGAAGAGTCTACTATACCAGGTCTAATCCAGATCCAGAACCTGCTGTCATAGTAGATAATCCTAACAAAATTGTAAAGAAAAAAAAAAGTAGAGAGTTTAGGTAATAATAATTCATTGATCAAAGCAAATTTCATTTCATTTATTGAAAGTAAAAAGGAAACTGTTTCACTAGATTTAGATGAAAAAGCCTTAGAAGTGTATGATAAACTTAATGTTATAACTGCAACTTTGATTAAGGAAATTGATGAAGCTTATTTTCAACATTCCATTGAATTGAATGCTTTATCTGCCTATATCCCTAAGCCTTCTACTAGTCATTTAGATACCACTCATTTAGAATTGTAGGTTCATTCTTGTTTACTACCACCTCATCCATTATTTCCACCACACTTCAGTCCACAAAATCCCTCTTTGCTAAGCTTCCACTTCAACCTAAAGTTTTATTTCCAACCCAAAACACATCTAGTTCATCCTCTGGCACTGCTGTTGCATTTTCAAGCACTTCAACCACATTTCCCAGCACTTCTTTTAGTACCCCAACTACATCTGCAAGTACTTCGAATTCATCACCAAGTACTTCAAACTTACCTCCTAGTCAAGCTAGAATCCAAGCCATGGCTACCAGATATGCCCCATTGGTCCTACAAGCCCCTCTAAATGCCATGCCCCAAGATTATCAAAGCAAAATCCTTCAATTTGATGGAACCACTCACTACACTACACAACATGTTAATAAAATGACAAACTATTTTGAACTACATGAAATAGATGATGCTGATGTTCAAATGAGACTTTTTGCTCAAACTTTAGTTGGTGATGTAAAAAAGTGGTTTAAAGGTTTTCCTGCTGGTAGTATTGCTGATTTAGCTGCTTTCCATAGGATGTTTCTTAATAGATGGGAGAAAAAGAAGAATCCATTACAAATTTTGTTTGAATTTGAAAACATAAAAATAGCTCCAAATGAAACAGTTCAAGACTATTGTACAAGATATAACAATATTTACAATGCAATCCCTGCCAATCTTAAACTTCCTCCAAACTCTGCCCTGATCAAATTCCCTGATGTATTTGATACAGATATGGCTTACCAATTGAGAGAGAAACCCAAAAACCTTAGAGCAGATGCAAAGTAATGCTGTAAGTGTAGAGGCAAACTTGTTAGCCAAGAAAGCTAGATTAAGAAATGAAAGAAGAGTGACAATAAAAGAGGAAACAACAACCTCAGATCTGAAAATAGATAACTTAGAAAAAACTTTAGAAAGAATGATGGATAGGTTAGATAATATGGAAAGGAAGCCACAGTGGGATAATCAACAACAAGGTCCTCAAATAAGAAATCCCAATTTCAGGAAAAACACCAACACTGGTAAATCTAGAGAATCAACACCTGATCAAACAATAAGACCACCTTTCCAAGAGAATTATGCTGAAATTTCTCACCAAAACGAAGATGATGAAGACACTCAGATCAATCTAATGGGCATTAATGATGATAACACCATTTTTGTTACACAAGAAGAACATGAGTTATTTGAATTACAATAGTTCAATTAGAATCTGGTGAGTCTTTTGATTACAAGAAAGGTTATGAGTTTGTAATTAATAAAGCTCATAAGCAATATAACCTTAGGAGCAAGAAAAATGTAGAAGCCCTACTAATAAATCTGTCCAAACTCAAACAAAGAAAACAATAGAAGCTCCTACAAACAAAGTTCTATACATTCTTCCTAGGGAAACCCAACAAAACTCTAGTTCAACTAAGAAAAATTCAAATCCTAATCAGAAAAATTCTAGTCCCAAAATAACACCCAGTCCTAAGATTGTTGACATTACAGATATTGATATTCAAACTTCAGCTGATCCTCAAAAATATGTTGCTGCTAAGACAACAACTTTTGCTAAAACAACAATTTCAGATCCAAAAACATATGTTGCCGATACAAAATCAGTTGATCCTAAAACCACTGCTGCCAAAACAGTTGTTGAAACCTCAAAACTTGCCAAAACTTCCACTGCATCTCAAACTGTCCTTGAAAAGAAAATTAAAAGCAGTAAAACAGTGAAAACACAAACAGAAAATGAAAAACCAACTGTAGAAAAATAAGAGAAACATACCCAAACTGCAGTTACAAAAGAAGAAATAATTTAGTTAGGAAAATCAAAAGCACCATTCAACATCTAAGCTGAAATTGCCAAACTGAAGATACCAATTCCTTTAACAGAATTGGTTAAGCATGATCTATACAAATCACATATCACTGAGACTTTAAACATGAATGATGGAGAGTATTCTGTTAATTTGAGTGATGATCAACTAGAACTAATTTTTGGTCCTGAAGTAAATGGAAAACACCAAGAGGGAGGAGTTCTTTCTTTCTACATTAGCTTAATGGTTCATGATCAGATTTTACATATGCTATGGTAGATTCAGGGGCCTCACATAATTTAATGCCAAAATCAATAATGGAAACCTTGAATTTATACATCACTAGATCTTATAAAGATCTCTTACCATTTGATTCCAACAAAGTGAAATGTCTAGGATTAATCAAAGATTTATGTGTTACTTTAGTTCAATACCATGCAAAAAGCATAGTCATGGATATTGTAGTAACTGACATCCCTCCTAAATATGGAATGTTGTTATCTCACTTATTGGGAGCAAAACTGTAGGGATCTCTACAAATAGACATGTCTTATGCCACTATTTCAATATTTGGCCAACCTAAGAAACTTTATAGAGAGACATTAATGAAGTACATGGTTAGTTGTGTAGAAAGACATTGAAAGTATCCTATTTATTCTACACCTATTGATATGGAATCCTTCATTTTATGTAATTCTGAAAATGGCATAGAGAACAACACTGAATTAAAACAGAAAGAGAAATACCCAGGCAATGAAAACATATTTCATGAATCAATGTGGTATTTAGATTTTGATGGATCAGTGAACAAATTAGGAGCAGGAGTAGGAGTTTGGATTCATAACATGGAAAACAATCATGCAGAAGGTCATGCCTTTAGATTAAATTTCAAATGTACAAACAATATGGCTAAGTATGAAGCTATGATTTTAGGATTGCAAATTGTTAGAAATTTATGAGGCAAAAGAGTTTCTATCATGGGAGACTCTGATTTAATTGTAAAATAGATTAGAGGAGAATATTATGTGTATAATCCTAGATTAAACCAATATAGAGAAACAATATTAGATCAGATGAAAGAATTGCTTGAGTGTGACTTCGCTGTAATTCCTAGAAAACAAAACATATAAGCACACAATTTATCAATTTTTGCTAGTACTTGTAATCCACCTTTTCAACCAAATCATCAATATACAACAGAAGTAAAACACAAGTCTACTATACCAGATAATCTAAAATATTGGCGAATTTTTTCACAGGATGAACAAATCTATCATTTCATGAATGCTGAGGGAGAATTTCATAGTTGTAACATAGACACAGATTGTGCAGTAGAGGATAAAATAGAAAATGAGATAGAAGTATATAACTTAGATTTCACTAAACCGACTAAATTCACTCTAGTAGAAATAGATAATGATGATTCCAACATTTTAAACATTAAGAATAATTTTTTATCTAAGGGATTAGCCCCATTAAAAGATCTTTTTGATTCAAATGACGTTGCAACAAAACCAAAGATGGAACCATTAAGATCTGATATAGAAGAATGCAATATAGGAACACAGCAAATGCCTAAACTCATCAAACTTTCAAAAGCCTTACCTCAAGAAGAAAAATTGAAATACATAGCTCTGTTTTAGGAATTTCAGGATGTATTTGCATGGAGTTATGAAGACTTAAAATCTTATGACACTAGCATAATACAACACAAAATACCTATAAAAGAAGATAAAAAACCTTTCAAACAGAAGCTCAATGCCTTTAATTGAAAAATAGGTTAAGAGAAAATGCCTTAAATTGAAAAAGAGGTTAAGATAATGTATGAAGCCTAGATAATTGCACCTATTAGATATTCTGATTGGGTTTCAAACCTAGTTCCCACTAAGAAGAAGACAGGTAAAATCAAACTTTGTGATGATTTCCAGAATTTAAATAAGGTATCCCTAAAAGATAACTACCCTCTCCCCAAGATGGATCATATTTTATAAAGGGTAGTTGGTTCATCCAGGATTTCATTACTTGATGGATTTTCTCGATATAACCAGATTTTAGTTCAGTTTGAAGACCAACCAAAGACTGCATTTACTACTCCTTGGGGTACTTTTATGTATGTAAAAATGGCTTTTGGATTAATGAATGCAAGAGCCACCTTTCAGAGAGCTATGGATATAGATTTTGCTAAAAGAAATTCATGATTTTCTTGTGATCTATTTAGATGATATAATTGTATTTTGAAAAACTGATAATTAACATCTAGATCACCTAAGAGAAGTGTTTATCAAATGCAGGAAATTTGACATTTCTTTAAATCCCAAAAAGACTCTCTTTGGACTTGAAGAAGACAAACTATTAGGGCATATTATATCAAAAGAGGGAATTAGGATAGATCCAACTAGAATAGAGGCCATTCTGAACATAAGCCATCCTACGAATATTAAAGAATTGCAGGTTTTCTTAGGTAAAATCAATTTTCTCAGAAGATTCATTTCAAATTTAGCAGAAATAATTAGATAACTCAATAACATGTTAAAAAAAAAATACTCAGTACTTAAATGGACCGTGGAGGCCAAACAATCATTTGAATCAATCAAACAAGCCTTGACAAAAACACCAGTCCTAGTAAATCCCGATTTCAAAAAAGATTTCATTATTTTTTCTTTTGCTTCAGAACATACTATTGTTGCAGTTTTACTGTAGAAGAATGATCAGAGTTATGAACAACCCATTTCTTTTTTCAACAAATCACTTAGAGATGCCACTTTAAAGTATAACATAATGGAAAATCAGGCACTAGCATTAGTGACGACTATTAAAGACTTTAGAGTGTACATCCTGTATTCACACATCATTGCTTATGTTCCAAATTCAGTAGTGAAGGACATTCTGACTCAGAATGAGCCTGATGGTAAAAGAGGCAAATGGATTGCCACCATTTTGAAATATGACATGGAAATTAAGCCCACCAAACTCATTAAAGGTCAAGGTTTAGCCAAACTCATGGCTGAATCAAATTGTCATGCTTTAGATATAAATTTTATTGCCCAATTAGATGACCAGGAAGAAATAGCGACTCCACAAGTCAGTGAAGCCTTTTCAGATTCACCATGGTATGCAGATATCATATTTGTATTACTAAATTTACAAGCTCCTCCTAGATTGTCAAGAACCAAAGCTAGTTTTTTAAAGTTAAAGGCAATGAAATTTTGTATCATAGATAATGCACTGTTTTGGAAAGATCATGGTGGCATTTTATTGAATTGTTTGCTTGAAAATGAAGTTGATAAAGTTATGGAAGAGTTTCATGCAGGTGACTGTGGAGGACACCTTTACTGGAAGTCAACTGTAGATAAATTCTTGAGAGCTGGTTTTTACTAGCCTACACTGTTTGCAGATGTGAAAAAGTATGTGACCTCCTGTCACAAATGCCAAATCTTTGAAGGGAAGAAAAAGCTACTACCTTTACCCCTTAAACTCACTCCACAAAAATTTCATTTCAGCAACAAGGTTTAGACTTCATTGGTGAAATTCACCCACCATCCTCAGCCCCACACAAATGGATTTTGATAGCCACAGAGTATTCCACCAAGTGGATATAAGCCATCCCTTCTAGGCAAGCCACTGATGTTGTCATAATCTCATTTTTAGAAAACAATATACTGTCAAGATTTGGATGCCCCCAAAAGCTCATTACTGATAATGAAGCTACTTTCAAGTCTAAAAGATGATTGGTTTCTGTAATAAATACCACATTACCCTTGGCCATTCCACAACCTATTATCCTCAAGGTAATGGTCTTGCTGAATCCTCCAATAAAAGCCTTGTGAATATCATCAAGAAACTGCTAGAAGACAATAAGAAAACCTGGAACAAAAGGTTAGTTAATGCTTTATGGGCAGATAGAATTACCACAAAGAAATCCATTGGTACATCTCCTTATCAGCTTGTTTATGGGATGGATGCTGTTTTTCCATCCTCTTTAGGAGTACCAGTAATGAAAATGATCCAAGAACTGCAGGTAGAAACCAATGATATCCAGAGAAAGATAAATCAAACCATACACTTGCAGCAAACCAGGGAGGATGTCTATCTTAAGTCTCAAGTTGTTCAAGAAAATATTAAAAAGATATTTGACAAGAAGACTAAGGAAGATGATTTTTTTTTATAGGTGACAAAGTTCTTAAGTGGGATTCCAGGAGAGAAGAGAAAGGTAAACATGGGAAATTTGATTTCTTATGGAAAGGCCCTTATGTCATTTATGGTTACAGAGGTAACAATGCATTGTTTTTGAAGGAGTTGGATGGATCATATCTGCCAGGTGGACCTATCAATGGTAGAGTGCTGAAGCATTACTATTCCCTAGAATAACAGTAATTGACTTTGTTTACTTTGCTCATTGTACATAACATTGTAGAGTTTAGATTGGATTGGATGTTCTTCTAGCAAAGTTGAAGCCCAGAGAGAAGGCCCTAAGCTTTGAAAGACAAAATATCACAAGTATGAATAATGCAGAGTTCAGAAAACAATTTCAAGGCAAAATCACAATCAAAATTCAAGGCCATTGATCTTAAAGTTCTTGACATTTCACTAGGAAATTTCATCCCCATGTGGAGCCACTGTTAGGTTCTTATAATAATAAGATTCATAATTTTGAATTTAATTTGATTAGCCTTGTAATATGTACATACCTTGCTTTCTGTAAAATTGTATTCCCATATTAGAAAAATAAAAAATGTAAAGAGGGTAAAAGTCCTAAAAGAAAAATCAAAGGACTTGAAAGGAAAAAAATAAAAAAAGAATAAAAAATGAACCTCAAACAAAAAAAAGATAAAAATAGATCATGAAAGTGATGCAAATTCAAATGTCACTACTATTTACTTTACTTTGCAAAATAATATTTTGTGCAACTTGTTAAAAATTCCACAATACATGAAAGTCAAATTGCTTAATCTTGACCTTTCATGCTTTAAATTTCATGTTTATAGATAGAGAATAAAAATCTAGCCAAACAGTTTAATCTTAGCAGATCGGTAGTTAGGTAGAGAATAATAAGGAGCTCAACAGTTTAATCTGAGCCCTTGGAAGGAATAATGATATAATTAGTTAGTTTGTTGTTTAAAAGAAAAATGAATAAGGGTCTGCAAGCTCAAATGCACCCATGTAAATGGAGAAAAATGCTAGGGTAGTTGATGGGTAGGTAGACGCTGTTTTCACAAGGCATGGATAGCAGAAAATTGGTCATTTCATTTAGTAACTTCCTTTCAAAATCATTTCCCTTGTAAAAATACCCCATCCCCTTCATTTTTACTCTTTCCCCTTATTTCACTTATTTCCCCTTGCAAAAAATCTCTTTTCCCATGTAAAAACACATTTATCTTTTGGAAAAGTAAAACTCCTTTACTAATTTCCCTTTTTATTCAAAAAACACCAAAAACCCATAAAAATATTTTATCTTAAGTATAAATGCTTAAATTTTATGTTGGGCCCCACTGTGAAAATGTCTATCCCCGATATAAGTTTTAACACTATACTTAGTGTATTTAACATCCCGCATTACATTTCATTATTAATATATTAACTTTATGTATTGATTCCCTTAAATACACGTAAACCCGTATTTTATTAATTCCTTAATTATAAATTCCCAACGCACAATTTTATTTATAACATATGGTTTTAATTTCCCACACATTTTGATTTATTTCGGGCCCACTTATTATTATTCCTGCCTATTATAAAGCCCCACTTACCTTAACTTTATTGGTTATATCATATAAACCCCAACCATATCACATATATAACCACTCGCATTAGAGTCCCGACCCCATGTGTATTAAACCATAGTTTATATGCATATTAACCAATCGCATAACCAAATATCCCGGGCCCCACGCCTTTTAAAGCCCGACGATTCCATCGCATCATCCCAGCCGTCGGGTCTTAATTGATCAGATCTAACTGCCATTATCGCCTATTGCACATTTCATTGCCCGATCATTAGCATAACCCCAACCATGCGATATCCACGGCTTTCGCAGCCTAGTGCATGGCTACGTGGCCAATTCCCATTCGATCACATCGATCAGAACTTTACCGCTTACCACCTTTGGCTATTGCGAAAACCACTGAGCAGTTTTCTCCTAATCGTTGTCAAACCACCTGTGTTAGTATGAATCCTTTGTCGAAGTGTACGAAAAATGACCACTTCAGCTACGCATAACTAATAGCCCTAAAAGTGGCTGCCAATATCTTCAGATCTGCGGTTAGTTAGATATAAAAGAGCTGCAAAAAACCAGATCTATACATGGAAAGACATTAAGCAGAAAAAATAAGGGTTTGCTCCATATACCAATATATAAGACAAGAACAATTTTTGAAAGAATTTTTATATTAATGGGGCACCTGGGAGGAAAACAAGAAGGCGTATCCAATTCTCCTCAGTGGGATGGGTTCTTGGAAGTCCTCAGCACTTCAGATCTAAGATTTCTCTCTCTTGTTGGTGTAGAAAACCCACACAAAGAATGGAACTCAAAGGGAGCTCACATAGCAAATGGTAGAAAAATGGGACCAAGTGTATAGATCCAGAGTGATCTAATAGGCAACAAAAGGTGAAGAATGGTAGGAAAAACCTTCCTATTTATAACAAAATATTGGGTCATTCTAGATCTTGGTGCATGGGTTAACCAGATCTAGATCCACTTTTTATGGAATATTTTATTATATTTGTTGGAGGGGAAAGGTATTTGACTTGGGTCAAATCCCTTAATTTGTCAAAAATAAATAAATAAATGATTTATTTATCTTTTTAAGGAAGCGGTTAGAAGATAATCAAATAAATAATGATTTATTTAATTATTTGTGGGTGATTTGGTCATATTTAACAAGGAATATTATCTAAATAAGGTTTAAATAATTATTCCTATAAAATAATAAGATAAATAAAGGTTTATCTAATTAATTTCTTTGATTTTGGGTTAAACATGACTGGGAATAATAATTAAATTATGGTTTAATTAATTATTCCACGAGGAAAATCAAACAAATATAGGTTTGTTTAATATTTCCTTTTGGGGTTTCCTGTTTTAACATAGTGAAGGCAATTTTACTTAGGGTAAAATTGGTCTTACATGGTGTACTTTGGTCCATCTAATGATAATAGGTTAGATGACCAAAAAATGGTGTAACAGATTGCCCCCCAGCGTGCGAGTGTCAGGAGCAAATCGTATGATCGAAGTACGTTGTAAGAACACAATCACTAGACAACAAAAGGGATGTCAGAGAGAGAAATGTGAGGTAGATAGTGTGCTGAAGGACTAGACCCTGAGGAGACGAGACTCGCAAGTGCAACAAGTCTCTTTTTATGAGAGGGTACCTGTGCTGAAGGCGGCGGGGGAGGTATACCTATGCCCGCCGAGACAAAGTACAAAAGAATAGTGTGTCCAGTAAACAAGGGACCGAACCATAAAGTACAGCTGGCATAATCATGAGCCAGATAAAAAATACAATGAGGAATCCCACATACATGATGTGCCTGGGATAACAGCCAGGACTTGTACAATAATATCTGAGTACATGAGATACAAATACAACCCAAATGCCCCCTGTAAATGGGGAAGGGCTCACAAAATCTAACTGATACATGCAAGTTGAAGAGGCGCTGCAAGTGTCTACAGCCAACATCATCAAATATCTAGAGCTGCATCGAAGGCTGCAATGAAGAGGTCATCCGGGCATGTGGGGGGCTACCTGCAGGGCCACCCCCTCATGAGGGTTGGGACATCTCACACACACCCGGGGAATCATCAAGAGCTACTGCTGGATCACTAGACCATCAAGTATACAGATCTCGATCATGCTGAAAGGAGCTGGAGAAACAATCAAGCCAAAGGGAAAGGAGATATCCCTTTGCCTGATCCGAGGCACCGAAAAAGAGTGGAAGCTGGAACCAAGGTACACCGCCCTCTAGACCTGGCTTCTGGAATGAATGAGCTGATGTCGACAGAAGGAGGTCCGCCATAGTTGAGGCAATGAGAGACCTTCAACTAAGGCACGAGAGAAAAGAGTAGAGCGACGGACAGACTGACACTAATGATGATAGTGAAGTGGAAAGGACTGAGTAGCTAATGGACGACTTCCCTTGCTAGAGCATAAAGGGCATGAGTGACACGGCAACGACTGACACAACATCATCAGGGATGGGGGATAGTGGAACTGAAGGTTATAATGTGCGACACAAGAGAGAGACTAAGCAATGATGGATGGAGGGCTATAGTGGGGTACAAAGGGGCTCGATATAGACTCCATGGAGGGAATGATGACTCAACTTGGATGCTCTAAACAAGGGCGACTCGATGGTGCTGCCACACAGTAAAGGCCCCAATGGGGGACCGTGGAAACATGAGTACATGATGGGAACTCATGACGAAAATTGACACGAACGAAGACAAGTAAGGAGGCAAGATGGTGCCCCAAGTACAAGTGTCATAAGGTAGGAAATTCGATTTTAAGGAGAGGTGAAGTGACCCTTCTTGGACAAAATGTGTCCTGGTGAAGTATCAGATCACAAAAAATTAACAGATACCCATTTGAGGGCTCGGTGAGAGCTTTCCAACGGTGCAGATGGTTCGTCAAACGGGGCTACGGTGTGGTCGCAGCAGTCGAAAGAAGAAATAGGGGTTCTCTTTTAATAAGGCAGTTTTCCCTCCAAAATCACTCATTTGCTATTGTTGTTGTGGTGAATGTAGAGAGGAGAGAAGGCCCTAAATCTTGCGGCGAACGTAGCGGACAAACCGACCGTTGGAATCGCGATCCGTCAGTTGCAGGTAAGAGGTCTAACCTTTCTCTTGCATTTTGATGGATTAAATTTTCAGTTTAGGGCCCAGAATCCCAGAAACAGCCCCTCCTTCATCTCTACGGCTGGGTCGCACTTTTTGGGCCAAAAAGTGCGACCTGGGAAGCAGGTTTCAGGCAAAAAAGTGCGACCTGTCCCAGAAATGGGCAGAAAACTGCGACCTGGGAGATGAGGGGGTTTTGGTGCTGTTTTATGGCTGGAAGTTGGGTTTTGGTGTTTGGTTATGGTTTTCCCGATCTGTAAGCTGAAAAAAATGATGTGTTTGTGCAGGTATGGAATATTTACGAGTTAACTGGAGAGAGAGAGATCTGGAGACACTACGGGTAGAGATCCAGGCGGATCAGGGCGTCCGCCGTGTATTGGCCAGATTTGGGGTTCTCAAGTTTTTGGAGAACCCTTTGATGAGAGCAGGGGAACCATTATTGGCCCGGATTATCAGTTACTGGGATCCAGATCAGGAGGTCTTTGTAGTGCAGGGGCACAGGATCGAACTGACGGTCCAGGACGTGTATTTCCTGACTGGTCTCCTGCCACTGGGGATGGTGGGAAACACACAGCCAGTATTGCCGCGGGGCGGCATATCATGGAGTTCGTGGAGCGTCATTGTGGACCGGGACTCCAAGTCAAGGGGACTCGAATACCGATCGGGGATCTAGAGAGGCTAGAAACCCGTGTAGTGGCCGCAGCTGTGCTGTGTATCCTGGGCAACCAGGGGCTCCATCACATCACTGGGGGGTAGATGATGATAGTGGAGAGTGTGCTGGGTGAGACCTACTATGGGTGGGCCCAAATGATGTTGGTGTCGCTAAAGCGACAGTTGTCACTATGCAGGCGGCAGGTGAACCATGATTGCTCATATGGGACTTTGTTGTGCGCCTTCTTCTTTGAGAAGATCCCGACCTTGAGGCCTCGTGTACAGCTTCCAGATGGGGGCCCGAGAGAGCCCAGGATGCGCCGTTGGGGACGACTACTGTGCAGAGGAGGAGGAGGGGCGGTCGGGCGAGTGTTTCAACCTGAGTTTTTTGCCCATTAGGATCAGATGCCATTGTACATAGATGACTATCCCTATAGTGGGATTAGCTACTGTGGAGATCCTGACCTGCCACTTCCACCTGGTCGAGTCTGGGGGCCCGATGGTAAGTGACAGATTGCTATTCTTGTGTGGGCATGTTAAAGTTTTTTGAATAGTAATTTACGGTACTGATTCATGTACTTTTGGTATGCAGATATAGCACCGGTAAAACCGGCCGGATATATGGGACGACCGACAGCGTCCTTAATTTGTCAAAAATAAATAAATAAATGATTTATTTATCTTTTTAAGGAAGCGGTTAGAAGATAATCAAATAAATAATGATTTATTTAATTATTTGTGGGTGATTTGGTCATATTTAACAAGGAATATTATCTAAATAAGATTTAAATAATTATTCATAGAAAATAATAAGATAAATAAAGGTTTATCTAATTAATTTCTTTGTTTTTGGGTTAAACATGACTGGGAATAATAATTAAATTATGATTTAATTAATTATTCCATGAGGAAATCAAACAAATATAGGTTTGTTTAATATTTCCTTTTGGAGTTTCCTGTTTTAACATAGTGAAAGCAATTTTACTTAGGGTAAAATTGGTCTTACATGGTGTACTTGGGTCCATCTAATGATAATAGGTTAGATGACCAAAAAATGGTGTAACAACCTGCCCATTTGAATTGACCGCGCATTAATGTTGAAGCACTGTTTGTTAAAAAGACCACATAGTCGCCCTTCACATCCTTTTACACCATTTCTGTTATATCTTCGCGCAAAAGGAGCATTGTTGACCTTTTTTCGAGCCAAATATCACTCTGCTGACCTTATTCCAAGTCTTTTTCACCAAAATTCAAGACCATTACCGCTACAGGGCATTGCAGAACCGAATTGAAGCTTATAAAGACCTTTGAATCCTCAGAAAAGCCTTCTGCTACTTCAGAACCCTTCTGCGAAACAAAATCTGCATTTTTCCCAGGTATTCCTCAAAGAAAAGACATGTTTCTTGTTCTAAAGAAGTAATTCAACTAATTGAATCATTCAGGAGCCTTTTGCAAACCTAAAGAAAGCCCTATTACTCCCTAAAGCTCTTTCTGCAAACCCTGGACCTATTTTCTCATATTCCCAAAGTCCTGAGATTGCTTTTGGTCACAGAGATTACAGTTTGATAATTGAACAAGTATAAATCATTGTAGAATAGAGGATAAACCCCTGTTTCATCCTAAATCAGTCTGCAAACTGTTATAATCTTTTAGAAGTGCTCTTACAGGCCTAAATCATTTTTTCTAAGACAAAAGATTAATCAATTGTATTGTATTTGTTAATCCTCTACAACCCCCTGTTGTAGATGTAGAACACCCTCCCCTGGCTGATAAAGATTTTAAGATTAATGACACAGTCACATAATTCAATCTTCTTGAGCTCCACTGCTGGAGCCATGAGAAATCCATAGACCAAGCAGATGAGGTTTTCATCTGGGAATCCAATTTGCCAAAGTATGTATTCCCACAAACTTTCCAGTGTCCAGAAGTAATCATACTTTGTCAATCTTGTTATTTCCCTGATCAGAGAGCCATAATAAACCCTGAAAAAGAAATTTTGATTACTATTAATGATGAGTCAATCAATCAAATGCTCCAGATCAAATCCAAGCCAGATGAAATTCCCTTGTCCATTGAGGCTCTCACACAACTATACCTGAATCTGGACTTCCCCAAGAGGTTCGAGATATTCCAAACTTTCATGCCTTCCTCTGTAGAAATTCCCAAGACAAATCCACCATACCCATCTACAAAATTTTCTGAAAGAACAAGACATATCATCTCCATGCTGTCTTTTATTCTTGGTTATTTCACAGATGAGCATGCTGATGTTGCAGTGCTAGGATTTTTGTCTACTTTCACTCCTGGTTAGCCTCCTACTACCATTTTATTTTTTCCCAATACCTTGCTGATAATATTCATGAAAAGTTGGTCAAAATGCCTTCTGAAGGTGTTTTCAAGTATTCCTCAGTCTTATTCCACATGTTTTTATACTTTCAGTCTGAGAAGTTTTCCATAAACCTTCAAAAGCTTGATGTTGAAGGAAACCCACAATCAGTCATATTTTGGACTCCTTTAATAAGAAAAGATTCCACACAGTCCACCTTTACAGAGTTTATTGATTCCTTCATTCATCCTATGGTCAATTTGCTGAACAACAGCAGGCAACCCATAATTAGTGAGGAAATTAAGAAGGTCCTATAGTTGTCACAACATAATAGGACAGGAGATTGGTACTTGTACCAAAACCATACTGAAATAAGAGTATATGGATCAAATCTCATTCCATATAAATTTCCCAAATACCTCCCAATGAGGTTATTTGCCCTTGAGTACATAAGCCAAATTCTTAATTCTGATTCAATTAATTTCCTCGCTACTAAGAAAAAGACAGTTCAAAATAAAGAATCAGGTTGGCCCTTTCATTTGTAACAGTAGAGATGTAAATCCAGAAGCTGAAAAGTACTTGCAGGAGTTTAAATTCAGTAAGAGTTTTCTATGGTATTATGATCCTCTAGGAGTAATAAGTAAATTGAGAGTTAAATGAAAACTAACTCCTTAGGTACATGAGAGGAACTAGATATTGAGAAATACTCTAACCAGTCTGAATAGTTGGAGAACACCTTGATTGAGGCAGAGAAGCAAGGTGATACTAGTCAAACTTTGCAAACTCCAGCCCAAGAAGATAAAAGCTCAAAGAGAATCAGAGAGGAAGGATCATATACTGCAGAGACTACAAATGAAACTAAATTTAAATTAATGTACATGAAGAAGCCTAAATTAAATCATGTCAATGAAGGAGTAGAAACAATAGAAGTGATTGATACAGAAACAACAACAAAGGATAATGCACCTCCTACAGTGATTGAAGAAGAACATCAACCTTCAACTTCTAAAACTCAGCTTATTCAGAAGCAACACAGTGTTGACATGTCATCTTCCAGCAAACCAGCAGAGAAGGAGATGGACATTATGCAAAAATATAGAGAGATAAAGATGATAAATGAAGCTTTGAAGACTGATACATACAAGCTGGTGAAATGCTTTACTCCATAATGAAAAATAAGGCCATGAGTGTACAAAAGCTTCAAAACACTCTTGCAAATATCAAAGATCAACTCAAGTTGGAAAAGGCATCCTCTCAAGCTAAGGACAACAGAATCAAATCATTGGAAGATTTGGTTATTGAAGTAGGATATGATCCTAGTAATGTCAAAGTTGTAGATGGACTGATTAAAAAGAAGAATGCAGACATCGCTGCATTAAAGAAGCAACTTAAGCTGCCTCCTACTGAACATCCTCAAGCAAAGGAGGTATTACAAGATGCAAATTAGAAATATGAGATGATGAATCTCATACTTCAATTGACTGCACAAATCAAGGAAATGGAAAATGAAATGGACAAATTGGTCCAGGAGAAAAAGGACAGAGCAGAAGAAGTCCTAGTCACAGTCATTCCTGTAGTCACCACAACTGTACCTTCCACATTGGCAGAATCATTAACTCCTACAATTCCAATGGCTACATCACTTCCAGTCACCTCATCAGCGATTATAGCAACAGAGTCTTCAACAACAGTAGCCCAGCCTATAAATGAAGCAAGTAAACTGGTAAAAGAAATGCAGGGCATGTCTATTTAGACAAATGAAATTAACAGACTTAAAGAATAACTTAGAAGTCTGGAAGATGTAAAGAAACTTTTTAAGATAATGCACAAGAATGAAGAAAAAAAAGCTAACAGGTTGAATGAGCAATTGAAAAAGTTAGAAAAAAATCTAACACTAAAAGAACCCATGGCACAAGCCAAACAATAGCTTTGGGCCAATATCATTGAATATGTAATGATATTTGGCCATCAATCTAGGTTATCTATGAGCAGAAAGATTTAGTTAAAGCAGCAAGAGAAGCTATCCAGAAGATCAAAGAAGAGCTTGGAAAGAAGCCTGAAGAGGCTAATGAAATCATCAAATTTCTTAATTCCAATAATAGGCAAGAGCTAGAAGAAATTGGAATTAATGATAGAACAAAAACCATCCTAGAAGTTAGGAAGGTAATTTCTAAAAAGAATTTGATGATACAGCTAGAAGAAAAATGCCAAAATATGGAAGTTTCCATCACAAGGTTCATGATGAAGTTTGACACTCTCAGACAAAAAGGTCTTCCAAGTCCATTAGTTATTCGTGATAAACTAATGAAGCAAGATGATTATGATTAAAAGATGAGAGAAGTGGCTAAGGAGCAAGTCAATAACTCAGCCATGCAAGGTATTCCCACAGGAAAGGTACTTTACAACAATTTTGAAAATATTTTCTACCTACAGCATGAGGTGAAACACTTATTTGTCAATAAGCCTACATTCTCAAAATGTACTGAAGCAGATGAAATATTCAGGAGGATGATGAAAATCAAATTGCCAGCGACATAATTCTGGGAAAAGATGATTGATTTACTGTGAAGAAAATAGCAGTGAAAACAGGGCAGTGAATAGTGAATGATAAAGAGTATTAGTGTCAAAGAGTATCAGTTTACAGTCAGAGTTAAGTCAAGACAAAAATTACAAAGCAAATATGAAAGCTGCCAGGGTAGAAGACACTCCACTGCCTATAGCAAACAACCCTTGTTGAGCAACAACAAAGAGAGAAATCAACAACAAATTGAAGACAACAAACAATAATTTCAATAAAAGCATGGATAGCTTGCATTAGTTAGATAACTGTCACTATCTTCTTGCATGAAGATATTTCTTTTTCCATGAATAATTCCTAAGTTTGTTTTAGGATATTTTGTAAGAGTTTTTTGTATAAATACTTCTCATTTCGAAGTATTGAGTGTGGATGAATTGCTGAACATTTCTATAGTTGTACTATTATGAACCTAAGGATGGTTGTACCAATTTCAAGCCAACATACTGGATTTAAGAAATAAAGCATCATATTACAGGATTCATGTGTTGGGCCACTACAGTGAAGTACTTTCTACTTGTTCAATTGTCTATTTATGAAGTTTTCACCAATACTTGTATGTATTTCTAAATCTAAATGATATATCAGGAATGTTATTTCAGAATATGTTAAAAGCGCTCTGTTTTGAACTGTTTATCATTTACATGCTTTTCTTCTGATATCCAGATAAATGAATTCTTAATTTCTCCCTTATTTCGATTAACCTCTGTCTTTTCACTCATTATCTAGATTTGAGAACCCTTAATCGCTCTCTTATCTCGATTGAAACTATTTTCATCATCAACCTTGAAGATCTGAAGTAACTCAACTATCTTGCCCTATAAACATTTCCCTTTATACCTTGATCCTGATCTGATTGCTTGACACATTGACTCCATTAGCTCAATGGAATACAGACCTACATCTATCCATCTGAGTAAGTGATTTCACCACCAAACAAAATCCAAAATCAAATCCCAAATAATCCTACATAACTAGCCTAAAATAAACTACAATCAACAAAGATAAATCATATAGAGAGAGCCCTCTCTGAGCATTAGGAAGGCTAGATCCCAAGGCTTAAAAGTAGGTTTTTGGTTACCTCTAATATTATTTAAACCAAAGAATATAAACAACCCTTTAAGAATTATTGGAGTGATAACAGGTCCGTTACGGATAAAAACCTCTTTTGGTTTTGTAAAATTCGTTCTTAGTTGTTCGGAAGGTTATCTTTAAAACAGATTTCCAGTTGTTCGGAAACTGCTCCCAAATTTATTGACTTTTACAGGGAAAAAAAAATATTTCAAGTGACTTTTTTTACGCTGACACTCCTGTTCTCAATGTTTTTTTTTTTATCTTTTTTATTTTTTATTTTATTTTTATTTTTTTATTCAGAATAGCAATGTGATAACAGGTTCCAAAGAGTGTTCATGAAGGGACAAAAATTGAAGAGATGTTCAACATCCTCCGCTTCAGATTGAAAAAGATGTTAGAATTATGGACCATGAATTCCTCTTTTATTTAGCATGTCTCATGTCAATGTTCCTCGGGTAAGATGCGATAGGAAGTTAGAGGCTTTCGACCGTAAATTTTGTTGCCAAATTTTCTTCTAGATTTCCTCCTTTGGGAAGCTGTCATAACCTACCTCTAAATAATAAGCTTCCTTGATAGTAAATAAACGTCTGGATCTATAAATCCATATCAATTTATCCTTGTCATTAGAGATTTTTATAGTTCTTTATTGAAGAGTCTTACAAAAAATTTTCTAGTATCAGAGGGTTGATTGTAGGAGCTAGGTTCTCCATCTCAATTTATCCACGTGCCAATAGCCAATGGAAAAATTGAAATTGTTAGCAATAAAAGAGGCTCAAAGTTCTTGAATATATTCTTGTTTATTGAGTTTAGGAAATTTCTTCCAAGAATCATTCCAGAAGAGGTCTTCCTTCACATTCTTGACTTCCCTGAAGCAATGCTAATGAATGAGATAGTTACCTCATCATGCTAAGTTCCAAATTGAGGATCTTGACTATGAATGCTATGATTGAACCAACTACTAAAGGATGACACCATTACTATACTTTATATTCCAATTTTTATCTATAACTCTTGTCCTCCTTGAAGTCCTCACCACCAAGTTTTGGTGCCTAGAATAATACTAAGTATCTTAGGATCTCTTAGGCCGAACCCTTCTCTTAGCTTGGGGAGGAAAAGCTTGTTCCAAGAAACTAGAGACCATTTTATTCTTTGGATGCTTCCTCCATAAAAAGGCACACTAAAGGTTACATATGGAGCAAAGGATGCTTTTGGGTGCAACTAAGGCTGAGAATAAATATACGGGGAGAGCTTGAAGGACATATCTATGATGCACCAATCAACTTACGATGTTAAGAGAATGGAACATCCAAATTTCAAGATTTTTATCCATATTTTATATCAAATTATGCCAAGAGCTTAGTTTGAGGGAGTTGTCAATGAGAGGGGCTCATAAATATTTGGAATGCAGTGAGTATCACTTGTAGCCTAGCAAGCAAGAGATGTGACTTTGGACTGCTGGCGCGATATTGAAAAAAATAGTTGAGATTTCACTTGATTTATCAAGGTGCCTGAGCTTTCCATAAACTTGTTTGAAATATGAGTGAAGGCTAGAGCCTCACGAATCATATGTTAGAGAATCAAAAAGGAAAAAATATTCTCTTATTCTTGATTATTTACTTGTGATCTTCTTTAGTTCGTATTATGTTCTTCTTATCTTCTTTCTTCTTAGTTCATCAAGAAAATATCAAAGAAAATGCACACAGATCAAGGACACCAGATGTAGGCTAGAAACTAAGGAAAAATCCCACTCTCGGGGAAAACCTTTTCAGTAATTCTTCCTTCAATAATAATTCTTGAGACTTTAGACCTTGACTCAAACTTCCTCCACACCATGTCAGCCTTCCTTTTGATCCTTCCTCAATCTAGCAACAACAACAACAATAGCAACACTATGCAACAATTTCTTCAACCTGGAGCTTCGACATTGCTTCTGGAACTTCGATCTTGAGAGAAAGACTTCGATCTTGCTTCTAGGAGTTTGATTTTGACTCAACACATCTTCTCAACGCAACAACATCCAACAAAATCAATTTCGACCTATTATTCTCTTAGCAACAACAACTGGAAACATCTGATGCAACAACTGATGCAATAAATAATGAAGGACTTTGATCTTCCAGACTATAGCACGTGAGAGAGAGAGAGAGTGTAGCACCGAAATTTCAATTTTATTCAAATCCTTTAGCTTGCCCAAAACCATACTCAAATTGACCCTTTCCTCCACTTCGCACTTTTTCCTGATGCAACAAATGATATTGAATTTTTGACTGTGAGTGAGATGTATCCAAATGAATTTGATCTCCCTGTATTTATAGGCTTTTGATGGGTTCGAATTATTGGACTTGAGGCCGACTTGATCACTTGAAGGCCGACTTGATGTGGAGGCTCCATAAATCATATTTGACTCAATACTTTACCTAATTGCATGATTCAAAAGTCCAATAGGAGTCAATTTAAATATGCAATAATCCTATAGACTCAGAATAAATCCTAGAAGTCCACAATGGGGACTTTGACCTAAAATAATATGACCCAAGCATGAAACCCATGCTTTAATAAGTCATTTAATAATAATATAAAATTATTTTCTTTATTCTTTTGACAAGTACAATAAATATTGAATCAAATAAAACATATGAAGACCAAACCTAGTTATAATCTTCAACACTCCCTAGTTACAATCTCAACTATGTGAACTATGTAGATTTTTTAGACTCTTAAATGTCATGGACTAGATTCCTGACTAGGGTAATCTATCCATTGGTCACTCAACAATTTTGGCACCGCAATGCCATGGATTAGATTCCTGACCAAGGCAATCTATCCAAGTGGGACTAAGATGGACTAAAGATTTCAAGCTCTATAGGTACCACCACACTTACTTACTAACCATCAACCCAGGGATCTAGGTGCACATCCACCCGATGCCACCCTCCCTACCAAACATCAACACAAAGTGTCGCTCTGATGTATTTCCAGGCAATGCTTCACTCTCAAAGCCTCAACACTCTTGATCCAACTGATAAAGGATAACCAATCTCTCCCAATCAAACTGATTGGTAACCAACATGCTATCCAAAATTTCAAGAGATTCACCTGTACAAACACAACCCCAATCAACAATATACTTTCAAATACATAATAAAAACAAACCTTCATGGTTTCGATGTTGCCCTTCATCTTATCTCAGTAGGACTATCAGTTGAATATTTGAGAGAAGGTTCCTTTCCCTACTTCACATGTAGCAACATTTCTTCCAACATATATTCTCCAATCAAGACTTATGTTGTGCTCTCCCTCTTAACTAGGGAGAGTTACGTTGTGCCCTCCCTCTTAACTAGGGAGAGTTCTTTTATCTAGGCTCCCTCTTAATGTAGGGAGATTAACTTCTTCCTTCGGTGTTGGAGAATATTTCATGGCTTCCTTCCTTCTCATCATATTAACTTCTCTTACAGATTTCTACACCAATATGATGTACCTACATAACTTAGATAACAAGTACAACCAATTCTATAGAAGCATGAAGTTAATTGCAGAATCCAGATTTTCCATATTAGGTAAAAAATCAGATCGAGCCGTTGAATTTAAATAAATAGAATGAAGAATGAAAGAAATAGTGAAGGATTGTGAATGGAGGTCTGTGGCCCTTCTTTCTATCTTAATTCGAGTTTTTTCCAGATAACAAATATCTACCCAAGACTCCCATCCGTGTAGGGAAATAATTATGGTTCTCAAACTTCTGTGGTTGTCGTTAATTGCAGAATCTGGATTTTCCATAATATCATAAAACATTGGTCGACGTTTCGAATCCCAACGGGATTCCATCTTTAGGATGAGAATGAAGAATGAAAGAAGGTTGCAAAAGATCAAGGTATAAATAGTGAAGGATTGTGAATGGAGGTCTACGGCCCTTCTTTCTATCTTAATTCGAGTTTTTTTTCAGATAACAAATATCTACCTAAGACTCCCCTCCGTGTAGGGAAATAATTATGGTTCTCAAACTTCCGTGGTTGTCGTTAATTGCAGAATCCGGATTTTGCACAATATCATAAAACATTGGTCGACATTTCGAATCCCAATGGGGATCCATCTTCAGGACAAGAATGAAGAATGAAAGAAGGTCGCAAAAGGTCAAGGTATAAATAGTGAAGGATTGTGAATGGAGGTCTGCGACCCTTATTTCTATCTTAATTCGACCTTTTGCGACCTTCTTTCATTCTTCATTCTCTTCCTGAAGATGGATCCCCATTGGGATTCGAAACGTTAACCAATGTTTTATGATATTGTGGAAAATCCGGATTCTGCAATTAACGACAACCACAAAAGTTTGAGAACCATAATTATTTCCCTACATGGAGGGGAGTCTTGGGTAGATATTTGTTATCTGGAAAAAACTTGAATTAAGATAGAAAGAAGGGCCGCAGACCTCCATTCACAATCCTTCACTATTTATACCTTGACCTTTTGCGACCTTCTTTCATTCTTCATTCTCATCTTGAAGATAGATCCCCATTGGGATTCGAAACGTCGACCATTGTTTTATGATACTGTGGAAAATCCGGATTCTGCAATTAAGGACAACCACAGAAGTTTGAGAACCATAATTATATCCCTACATGGAGGGAGTCTTGGGTAGATATTTGTTATCTGGAAAAAACTCGAATTAAGATAGAAATAAGGGCCGCAGACCTCCATTCACAATCCTTCACAATTTATACCTTGACCTTTTGCGACCTTCTTTCATTCTTCATTTTCGTCTTGAAGATGGATCCCTGTTGGGATTCAAAACGTCGACCAATGTTTTATGATACTGTGGAAAATCCAGATTATGCAATTAACAACAACCACATAAGTTTGAGAGCCATAATTATTTCCCTACACGGAGGGGAGTCTTGGGTAGATATTTGTTATTTGGAAAAAAACTTGAATTAAGATAGAAAGAAGGGCCGCAGACCTCCATTCACAATCCTTCACTATTTATACCTTGACCTTTTGCGACCTTCTTTCATTCTTCATTCTCGTCCTGAAGATGGATCCCCATTGGGATTCGAAACGTCGACCACTGTTTTATGATACTGTGGAAAACTTGGATTCTACAATTAGCGGCAACCATAGAAGTTTGAGAACCATAATTATTTCCCTACACGGAGGGGAGTCTTGGGTAGATATTTGTTATCGGGAAAAAACTCGAATTAAGATAGAAAGAAGGGCCACAAACCTCCATTCACAATCCTTCACTATTTATACCTTGACCTTTTGCGACCTTCTTTCATTCTTCATTCTCGTCCTGAAGATGGATGCTCGTTGGGATTCGAAAGGTCGACCAATGTTTTATGATACTGTGGAAAAGCCAGATTTTGAAATTAACGACAACCACATAAGTTTGAGAACCATAATTATTTCCCTACACGAAGGGGAGTCTTGGGTAGATATTTGTTATCTGGAAAAAACTCGAATTAAGATAGAAAGAAGGGTTGCAGACCTCCATTCACAATCCTTCACTATTTATACCTTGACCTTTTGCGACCTTCTTTCATTCTTCATTCTTCATTCTCGTCCTAAAGATGGATCCCCGTTGGGATTCGAAACATCAACCAATGTTTTATGTTACTGTGGAAAATCCAGATTCTGCAATTAACGACAACCACAAAAGTTTGAGAACCATAATTATTTCCCTACTCGGAGGGGAGTCTTGGGTAGATATTTGTTATCTGGAAAAAACTCGAATTAAGATAGAAAGAAGGGCCACAGACCTTCATTCACACTCCTTCACTATTTATACCTTGACCTTTTGCGACCTTCTTTCATTCTTCATTCTCGTCCTGAAGATGGATCCCCTTTGGGATTCAAAATTTCGACCAATGTTTTTTGATACTGTGGAAAATCCGGATTCTGCAATTAACGACAACCACAAAAGTTTGAGAACCATAGCATGAAGTTAGTTATAAGAAAAATTTATAGTAGTGAAAGCATTTAGACCTTACTTAATAAACAAGAGACTATACTTCAATACTTCAATCATCTAACCCAGGTTTGATACAAACCCTAAATCTCATCAACAATTCAATCAAGATGAGAGAAGATTAGTTCTGCGATATAGCGATCCCTATAAATAAGTCGAGAAATAATGGTATATAATAACTTTCAGAAGCCATATGATAGAATATCTACTAGGGTTTCATGTAATCCCTAGATTTCATTCAATCAAGGCAAATCCAACATGAATAACTTTTACTAGAGTTTGATGTAAACCATAGATTTTAATCACATCATAAATAACTTCTACTAGGGTTTGGTGTTAACCCTAGAATTTCCGTTTGTAAATTCTCAGCAAACATTGTATAGATTCAGATGAATACACATACTAGATAATTTAATCATTACTAGGGCTTAGGTGTAAAACCCTAGATTCTTCAATCATCATCCTAGAACTCCAAACTTTGACTAGATGTTGATTCCAAACCCTAGAACTTACGACCATTAGAAATTTAGTCAACTCATATATCTAGGAAATTTTCATTATGCATAAGCATATCATAGGATTAGACAAGTTTAATATATCAGACATACACTGACCTAGACTAAGCTAGGGACTCAATCAAATAAATATATACCTAGGGTTTCCTTCCTAGGACTTTTCATAACAAGGATTTTGCTTGTAGACCTAACCAAAACCTAGGGTTTGGGTTCATGTCAAAGAAAACCCTTATTCTATCAAGACTTCAACGTTCAAGATTTTGAACAACGTCATTTTAACCCTAATAAGTTAGAGCTTCCATGATCACATCAAAATCCCAAACACGACATCATCAATATATCTACCGGTATAGAAATTTCCTATTAATAGCCCTAATTAGGTTTAGGGTTTCACACATCATTAAAATACCCTTAGGTTAGGGTTTTCTAGAGAACCTTTCAGGGTTATTTTCATG
Organism: Pinus albicaulis; assembly: GCA_034641835.2. Taxonomy (NCBI): domain Eukaryota; kingdom Viridiplantae; phylum Streptophyta; class Pinopsida; order Pinales; family Pinaceae; genus Pinus; species Pinus albicaulis. The sequence goes on along the minus strand of CM076575.1, from coordinate 774,428,281 downwards.
CAAATATTTAGAGATATATAAGGTGGGTAGATTCATTGAATGATGAATCATCCCAAACAAGAATCTTTCAAGATTCAGGAGAGATAGACACAACAATAGTTAGTAGTGTAGAATGAATATACCAAAGAGAATAACAAGACTTCATAATCTAAGGAATACCTTTGATATTTTGACAAACCTTTTTGATTCCAATGCTTTATCTAGTGAGGGATTCTTTCTTAATCCTTGAGGCCTTCCACCATTGTTGAGCGTTCAACTGGTTAATTTCTAGACAAGGAAATAGAGGTAGATAGGTGATTAGTATTTAATATAATAAAAAATTTAAATAAGTACATGAAAAACAAATAGAGAGGGAATGAGATACTTATCTTGAGGAGTTGTTTTGGGCTCTCTCCAAAGCTTTGAGGGAAACCTAAAACTTATGAAACAAGAAAACTGTCTTTCCAAAAAGATGTTAAACCTATAACTAAACATAAAATATACAAATGAAATATCTAAAGCTAGGAGCAAGGGGCTTAGTAATGTAAGTCCCTTATGTCATTCTCTTCGGGCTTTGCTCTCTTTGGAGAGGACACTTCTTCAACCGCATTTGCACAATCTCTATATATTTTCTTACTTCTAGGATTTTCGGGACACTCACTTCTATAATGACCCATTTTGTGACAATGATAAAATTCAATTTTGGACATATCAACCTTCTTCCTTGGTCCTTTCTTCTTGAATTTTCCCTTGTGATGAGAAACATAAGAATTTGAGACTTCTTCATTGTTGGCTACCATTGAGATTCTTAACTCTTCTTGACTGTAGGTTGTCCATAGTTCCTCAAAGGTGGGAGGTTCTTTCCAGCTGTTGAGACCTGAAGCAAATGCACCCCAAGTAGGAGGTAGCCCTAGTATGACTGTGATCACAAGTTCTTTATCTGTCACCATTTCATCAATGGCAAGAAGCTCATCTCTTATTCTTGCTATCCACACAAAGAAAGTGGATACAATATCCTCCTTAGTATTCTTAGTAGTCCTTAGTTCATTTTTCAGGCTTGCCACTTTTCCAATATTCTTGATGGTAAATAGTTTTGACAAGGCATCATACATTTCCTGGGCATGATCAATGTTTGCTATGAAGGGGAAAAGGTTGTCCTTTATGCCTTCAACCATCAAATTCATAGCCACTAATTACAATTCTGTGTATTTTACCTTATCAACATCACTTGGTTCTTCTATGGGTTTCTTCACTTTTCCCTTGACCAAGTCGAAGTCCTTGTTCTTTTCAAGGAGGAGATCAATTCTCTTTTTCCAAGATCTATAGTCTGAAGCTCCTTCAAGCTTGTTCTCTAACTTGATAGTGCTAGACATCTTTGAAGGTAGTCAAAACTTATTTCCTCAAAGATTTTCCTTTAATGAACTTCTTATGTCTCCTTGATCAAATCCTTGAGACTGCGTTTTCCTTCATCTTTCACCAAAGCTCTGATACCATGTTAGAGAATCAAAAGGGAAAAGAGATTCTCTTATTCTTGATTATTTAGTTGTGATCTTCTTTAGTTCTTATTATGTTCTTCTTATCTTCTTTCTTCTTAGTTCATCAAGCAAATATCAAAGCAAATACACATAGATCAAGGACACCAAATGTACGCCAACAACAAATCTTCCTTTAATAGTAATTCTTGAGACTCTAGACCTTGACTCAAACTCCTCCACACCAAGTCAACCTTCCTTTTGATCGTTCCTCAATCTGGAAGCAGTAACAATAGTAGCAACATTATGCAACAATTTCTTCAACCTGGAGCTTCAACCTTGCTTCTGGAACTTCGATCTTGAGAGAAAAGCTTTGATATTGCTTCTAGGAGTTTGATTTTGACCCAACACAACTTCTCAAGGCAGTAACATCCAACATAATCAAGTTCGACCTATTCTTCTCTTATCAACAACAACTGGCATCATTTGATGCAACAACTGATGCAGTAAATAATGAAGGACTTCGATCTTCCATACTATAGCACGTGAGAGAGAGTGTGTGTGGCAACATAATTTCAATTTTCTTCAACTCCTTTAGCTTGCCCAAAATCGTACTCAAATTGACCCTTTCCTTGACGTCGCACTTTTTCTTGATGCAACAAATGATATCGAATTTCTGAGTGTGAGTGGGATGTCTCCAAATGAATTTGATCTCCCTGTATTTATATGCTTCTGATGGGTTCGAATTACTGGACTTGAGGCCGACTTGATCACTTGAAGGCCGACTTGATGTGGAGGCTCCATAAATCATATTTGACTCAATACTTGACCTAATTGCATGATTCAAAATCCCAATATGAGTCAATTTAAATTTACAATAATCCTATTTACTCAGAATAAATCCTAGAAGTCCACGATGGGGACTTTGACCTAAAATAATATGACCCAAGCATGAAACCCATCCTTTAATAAGTCATTTAATAATAATATAAAATTTTGTTCTTTATTCTTTTGACAAGTACAATAAATATTGAATCAAATACAACTTATGAAGACCGAACCTAGTTACAATCTTCAACATCATAGAGGTACCCATTAACATAGTATAATTGACAAACTGATGGTGTGAGATAAATTGCTCTTCCCCTTAAAGCCTTATTCCTTTGTTTTTTCCTTTAGAATTTGTTGCTTTGATTTCCCTTCCCAGCCCTTTAGTTGCTAGGATGAAGAGGAAAGGGGAGAGTGGGTCTCCTTTCCTAATTCCTTTGGTAGGTGTGAAAGTGGTGGAAGGAGAATCATTTTTGAGGATTGAAAAAATATTGTAGATATTAGAGTGTTTATCTAGCTTATTCATGAGTTAGAAAAGCCAAAGGTAAGCAAGTTCTATTGAATGAAGGACCAATTAAGATTGTCATAAGCTTTAGACAAATAAATATTAATAAGCATTTGTGGTATTTTAGATTGCTTTGCAGAGTGAATGATCTAGTGTTCAACAAGAATACCATCTAGGATTTTCCTGCCCTCAACATATCATATCTACTACAGAGAAATTATGTGAGGGAGGATGAGCTTGAAACAATTGACAATTACTTCGGTTATTATTTTATAAATTACATTGCAAATATTAATGGGTCTAAAGTTACCTGGTTCATCCACATTTCCCTTCTTAGGTGCTAGCGCTACAAAGGTCACATTGAGCGTTGGAAGGACAATTGTCAATTTGTTTGATTCCTCTGTTACTACTATGGCTTACTTTACTAAGAGGGGCCAATACATTTGGAAAAATCAATAATAAAGTCATCAAGTCCTCATACCTTGTTTTTAGGCATTTCCATTATTGTTAGCTCCATTTTTGCTAGAGTAATGTCCCTCATTAATGCTTAAGCTTACTCCAGAGTAAGCAAAGAGGGAATGCATCTTGTGATATTTTTGATTGCTTCTACCCTACTAGGTAGAGGATCAGAGAGGAGAGAGCAATAGAAATGAACTAACACATTCTCGATGTCTTTATGATCAGAGAGTTTCCTACCATCTGAAGCTTTGAGGGAAGAGATATGGTTGTGATGCCTATGTTGCATCATTTATATGTGAAAGAGTTTAGTATTCTTTTCTCTATCTTAAACCCATTTTATTCTAAATTTTTGCTTCTAGATGATTTCCTCTTGCTTTCATCTTTCTTACAGTTGGGTGAGGATGTGGGCTTCTTTAGGGGCCATCTCTTTGGAGAATCCATCTAAAATCATGACCTATTATAGTTGAATCATTCCTTCTTTTGGCTCTTGCTTGGCTTGGAAGATATTTCCATATTCTTCTTTGTTCCACTTTTTTCAGCTTAGATTTGATGTATTTTTAGCTTTTGTTGGAAACAAACATTGCTATTACGACATAATGGCTTCTCTCATTCCACCAACTCCCTATGCTATCCTAAAATGATGGATGTGAGAGATAGAAGCTTTCAAATCAAAATGACCAATTTTTAGGGCTAACTCTGATACTTAGGTCTAAGTAGATGGGCTAGTGATTCAATCCTCCATAGGACATGATGTAGGCTTCAAGATATATATACTTCTTCATAATTGATTATGATATTAGGAAGTGATTTATAGGAAAGGCAATTTGATGGGCACTTCCTCATCTATTATACCATGTGAAGAGAGCATTAAATATATCTAAATCCAACATGCTAAATTGCCTTATAATGTCCTTGAAGTGTTTTGCATCCATGTCCAAAGTTTGAATCCCCCCTCTTTTCCTTCAAGGACTTGAAGTCCCCTCCAATAATCTAAGTATTCATAATGAGTGGCTTAAGACTGCATAATGTATTAAGGAAGCTAATTTTATCCATTGTGGTGGGAGGTCCATATACATCAGATATAACACTGAGCCAGTTTGTTGAAATTTTACTGTAAGAATTCTTAGAGAATCAAATATGTCTGTTATAAGCACCTCTTAGGGTTCCATAAAAGAGGAAGTCCTCCTGCTTTCCCACTTTCATCTATTCATGTTGGATGAGAGCCTACCTAACACTAAGAGGCTATCATATAGATTTTTTTACTGGTACATTTGGATTCCTGAATCATCATTATAGTTGGTTCTTTTTTGTTAATTATGTTTTTGAGAATCCTTTGCTTTCCCTTGCGATTAAGACCTCTAATGTTTCAAGAGATGAGCTTAATTGGGTGTTACATGGTCTAGAGGAAAATTTATCTGTCATGACAACGATATACCCAGAGTTGACTAATATCTCCCCAAACTCTTGGAAGAGTTGCTTATTGCTTCTCCTTCCTCTCTTTTTGTCCTCTTCCAAGATTTTGGTAGGGTTGTTAAGAGAATGTTCGTGAACACCTAAATGGGGAGTTGTAGAATTTTTACTTGAGTGTTCCAAGGGTTGTTGAGTTTGGATTTGAGAAGTTCCATCTAAATAATACAGACTTGATGTTGTAGGATGGATTGGGGGTATTTTCCTTCTTTTTGTCCTCTTTCAAAGTTTTGAGAAGGTTGTTAAGAGAATGAGTGTGAACACCTAAATGGGGAGTATTAGAATTTGTACTTATGGTATCTAAGAGCCATTGAAATTGGATTTGAGAAGTTCTTTGTAATGAATCTAGACTTGATATTATTGGATGGATTGGGGGTACTTTCCTTACCATGCTATTACCATTGTTGGGAGATCCAAAGAATAGAGATCCATATCTTCAGCTACTTCCATCTCATGATTGTCATTCATTTCTATCATTATTACTTTAGAAGTTGCTCGATATGGGGATTTTTTCTTCTAGCTAGATTTTAAATTCAAACTCGGGTTCAGTTGGGATTGTTTCCATGGCTCATTTTGAATGGAGGGATTAGTTGTCTCCTTTGGAATCTTAGGCTATGAAGGTGGTTGGGAGTGTTCTTGAGGAGTCAGGGATTCAAAAATATTGTGGGTTTTGAATCCTTTGTTGAAAGCTATGGAAGGTCGAGAATGAGGGTAACAGTGAACATGGGGGGGATTTTTAAAAACATTAAAGCTTTTCAAGTTTGAGGGGTTTCGAGGGAAAATAGAGTTGAGAGGGAAATATTTGAACAAACGGCCATATTCATGGCATTGCTTGCTTCTAAATGGAATGTGCTCATAATGGAGAGATTATTTTCACAAAACATCATTATAATAAATGTCAATGGAGGTTTGAAGCGGTTGGGAAATGTTCATATACATGTAGATCATGGCATAAGAGGTTTATGTTGATTGGAGGCTTCTAAAATTTTGACAAAGTGGCGAAGTGCATTACCTATTCCTTCCAAGGTTTCTCCTTTCTAGAATTCTCTTGGGAGGGAGAAGAACTTGATCCACACTGATGCTGCCAAAAAGTCCTTTTGTAGGATAAATATTTCAGTCCATAAATGGAGGTATAGGCCTACAAATTTGAAGAAGTATGGCCTTTTTCCAAAGACTTGGGTTCTATCTTCCAAATTGGAAAATATCATTGGGAAGAAACCTTTTTTTTTTCCAATTCCAAATTGATTTTTTTTTTGGGTTTCCATTTATTTTGGATCCACTAGATTAGGGCTATTTTAGTGGGCCATATCCCATTGAAGTTACATATTAGGACATGATCTTGCATGAGCTATATATACTCTCCAATGTAACTAGCTTACACTTAATATTTTGGATCTATTGTAGCCTTTGGCAGGTAGTGGCTTGGATTTCTTCTTAGAGTGGTTGCACTTGTTGGCTAATCTGACGAATGTGGTTGGTTTTCAATTTCCTGATTTGTTTCAGTGACTAAGTTTAAATGAGTAAACATATCTACATTGGAATGGGGGTTCGAGATTGGTAGATGTAGGGTCATTGAATTCTTATCCCATGTGATGATATTGTGAGGGAGGGCACTAGGCTCCCCTTTACAACATGAGCCATTAACTATTGGAGTCAGAAACTCTGATAAAGGAAAATTTCAATGAGGAACTCACCTTCGGTCACTTAGAAGTTAATTTCTATTTTTGTTATTACCCACCCTTTTGATTTATACATAAATATTTCATATGCAATTTTCTCGGTGATAGGAAGCGAGGTGATACAAGAGTCATTTTGATTAGCAAATATTATGCATAAAAAAACTTAGTTTTGATATTGATTTCTTACGTGAAATGGGAAATGCTCATATGCAAATAATAAATAAGAATTTTCCTAGAAAAGAAATTGAAATATTTCATAGCTAAAGTATAAGAGTTTCCCCACAACTATAAGTTTGACTATGAAGTTAATATTTTTATAGTATTTTATTGATATATAAAACCCTATGTCTTCTATGACTAAAATAATGCCTTTAATTGTACAACCGAAGTTAAACCAATAAAAACTTAAAATCTTGAAAATAATCATGTAATAGAATGAAAGAAAAAACTTACAAGCCAACTTTGGTAATAATTGAATCAATGCTCAAGAGAAAAAAGAAAAGAAAAAGAAAATATATTATTTTTTAAACGAAACGAGTAGAGATTTTTATTATTTAAAAAATATGGATTACAAGGCCATAAATATTACATATTCCAATCTTCCTTGTAGGTTTGAGGTTGAGCAAAAAGGCTCAATCCAAACCCTCAAGCGAGTTCCCTATGACACAAATTTCAATCCCTTTCCAATTATTTTTTTTTCAAAAAAAAACCCTAATATTAAGACATAGTTACATTCCATTTTTCACTATTTTTGTTTTGATTTAGTTCAACTTCTTTCTTTTCTTGGTGAAATACTTTTTCTTTTCTTCCCAACTTGAGTAGATCATGTGTTTTCTGCAGATTTCGACGGGTCATTCTTCGGCAAGTGCATGTTGTTGTTCTTGAAGTCTTCCTCATTTGCCGATCTGCCCAAGAATTTGTCTTTCTGACATTATTCCTCGTGGTTTATGGAGGATATCCATTTTCCACGAGGGTTTGCTACTTTTCCACTTTCACTGAGTCCGAAGAATCCTCATTGGCAGGTGTTTTTTCTTGATTGATTTTTATTGCTTCTGATGCATTTTATTTGGCAGTATCAACTTGGAGTTGATATTTTGGTTCTTTCTTATCTTGAGACTCTTCCTCTTTGTATATTGTATAGTGATCGCCTTAAGCTCCTTCCCACCATTTATAGCTTTGGTACTTTTTTTGATATTTGTAGCTTTGGCGCTTGGGGAAATTTTTAATTACATGCCTCGTTTCATAACACGTTTTACACCAGAATGAAACATTTTCCTAGTCGAACGTTTGGACCCAAACATAATTTGGGGCCGTCAAATTGATCTTAATGGGAAAACCCTTATTGAAGTCCATCTCCACACAAATTTGAGCATAAGTATTTTTATAATAATTTCTTGTATCTAGGCTATGATAATAAAACTTTCCAAGAGAATTCCCGATAGAGGATAACTATTGGAGATTCCAAAGATGCAAGGGTAGGTTCATAAGTCTTACCCAAACTGGAGCTGTGGGGATTGATGCTGTTATTGGATCAAAGGTGGGAGACTGGGGCTGCATGAAGAGACTTAAATTATCACAAAACCATGGCCTAGATTCACAAATGGCATTCTTGTCTTCAATATTGTTGAAAAAAAACATGAAAAAACCCTAATCCATGGGATAAATATTCAGATCATATGTTAAACGAGGTTTCCATGTCTCAGAGATCCATTTGTGCAGACCTTCCAATCGTGGCTAAATCCATTAAACCTACAAATCAACCCTTGCTCTGAAAAAAAACTTCTCACAACTGAAAACTTCCTCATCTAAAGGAACATTGAGGGAAGGGACTTCTTGAACTACTGGGAGGCCAAATCCAGATTTCAGAATGGAACTATATGAAACCGAAGAAGAGCTTGTTTGATCGACAACCATTCGAGCAAAAGAAATTGTCTTCATCGCTAAATCACTAGGATTCACCATTGATCAGATTCTAGTAGAGATATGCTAAGAAATCCAAGCGTTCTAAGCATAAATTGACTGGCTAGGGAAAAACCCTAGCCTCCGCAAGGGTTTTCAGAGCTTCATCTATCTTCGTTTTAACACATTTATATATAATTACAAAGTATAATTTTATAAATATTCAAATTAATTTAACTATGTACATGATTGAAATTATTACTAGGAGGTGATTGAGAAAATTATTTATTTAAAATTTTTCCATTCATAGGGAGGCCTTTAATCTCACTCTCTAATGAGTTCAATATCTAAGCTGAAGGGCCAACTTTTCATAAATTTGAAATGGTCCTCGCTAGAGATATTGAAACTTTGTATGCTTGTCTTTTACTTCATGGGTTTTATTCCATTTCAAAACCAAACCTACAATTCATAAATCATTGTTACAAATAAAATACTTGTCAAAATATCTTTTATTCAGTCATTGATGTTCTTGAAGTATGTCTTTGGATTTTTTCCTTTCTTCTTGTAAATTTAATAAAGTTTCAATTCTTTTCTGCATAGCATAATAAGAATCTTCCTTAGATGATTGGGATAATTGTAGAGATGGTAAGAAAATAGGTGGAGGTAAAATTGCTTCCTTGCCATATATAAGCAAGAATGGAGAATTTCTTAATGCCACCTTAGGTGTTACTCTATTTGTCCATAAAGCATTTGGTAGTGTTTCATGCCAGTTTTTCGAATGATTATGTACAATTTTATTAAGGATTCGAATTAAATTTTTATTAGTTGATTTTGTAAAATTATCACCTTGAGGATAATAATTAACATAATACTTGAGCTTTATGTCATTTTGTAAAGAAAATTTAGTGGATTTCAAAGATGAAAAATAAGAAGCATGATAAAAAAACAGAGAGGTTGGAACATTGTACTTGGTCATGAAGTAGTGTTACAAGAGTAAGATCACCTCATTTGCATTCACTGCTTTCAAAGGTACAACATTTGTCCATCTAGGAAAGTGGTATGTTGTAGTTAAGATAGATTTATGGAGTTGTGATGAGTTTGGAGTGATATCTCCAATTATATATAAACCTCATTGTTTAAATTGGCCTTCAATTGTGATTGGCTGTAAAGAAACAATATGCTTCTTCTCTCTTCTTGCTGAAGTTTGGAAAAGTTTGCAGTTCCTAGAATAGGCATGTGCATATTTGAATAGAGTTGGCCAATAATATCCAACAGGGAATACTTTGTGCAACAGTATCACCAAAAAAATGACCTCCTATTGGCCCATCATATAACTTTGTCAACACTCTTTTGGAATCATATTTTTCCAAGCATCTACTTGATACACAATCGTAGTTTTTCCTAGGTAACACTTCATTAATTAATTGATATTGAGCAACTTTTATCCTAAGTGCCCTTTTCTTTTTGAGCTCTAGGTATTGAGGTATAATACCATGGGTTAGATAATGTTTCAACTCATAATACCATGTATTTGTAGAAGCAAGAATGTAATAAATTTCTCATTTATAAACCTTTTCTTCATTTTTTGATCCTCCTGCCATTTGAGAACCTTCACATTTTGCTACCGATTTACACAAGCTACTATTTTGCTAGGTTTAATTTCCACATCATATTCTTATAGTGTTGTCATCCATTTCTCTCTTCGATCTCCCAACTCCTTTTGTACAAGTAGATTGTACATTGAAGGATAAGATACAACAATCTTCATGTATGATTTCAAGAGTTATGGTCTAAAAAGTTTGATTGTCTTGAAGGTAGCATAGGCTTGCTTATCCACTTCATAATAGTTCAACTTTACCCATTGTAATCCTAAACTCATGAAAGAAATAAGTACGTCAAAGGTTTCTGAATTCTTTTGAGTTAGCAAAACTGCAAAAGACTAGAAAAAAGAGAAAGTATTGTTGGAAATACTAGTGTGGGGGGGGGGGGCGTGAATCAATATTTCATAAATTTCAACAATTAAGTATCAATATGATTAACCAATAATGTCACATCAAATGACCACCACACACACACACACATTACAAAGGAAGATACAAATGAACACACACATACACACACACACAACAAAGGAAGCTACAATAACATCAACATCAAATGAACATCATATATATATACCTATACAATATTTTTATATTACAAAACGAAACTACAAATGGAAGGGCTACAACCCCAAGATTTACCAGCTCCCACTGGAAGGAGGTGACAACCTCTTGAAGGAAGCTATGAATTCCCTCCCTAGCACCACCTTACCACCCTATAGAATAACAGATGAAATAAGACCTTATTGGCCTCTTGTACCAGGGATAATGACCCAATTACTACAATACTCAAGCAATTTCAGTTCTTTCCTTTTTCAAAGTAAGATCCAAAGAATCTACTTCAACACTTTCCAAGTCTGCTCAAAATAACGTCTCCAAAATGGCTTCAATAATGGTTCAACAAGTGCTCCAAAAGTATTCAAGGGATACTTCAAATATTCTCCATGATATGCTACTAAAATGCTTCAACAAGGGGGCTTCTAGGGCTGCTTCAAAAGGTCCCAAAAATATTCTGTGCACTCACTGCAATGTGTTTAAAATGCAACAAGAAAATCTAGTTTTAACTTTGCCTTGGTCAAACTAGATTAAAATTTGAATTTGAATTTCAACAGAATACTTGGAGGTAGTTAACTAAGGTGACATGGCTTTTGTCACTTAGTTAACTCAGTAAATTTGAGTTGGAGACAATTGGGTTCATTTCTACATGATTGATTGCTAATTTGTAGCAATCTAATTCAGTTAAGTTGAGTTATTGTTAGTTAACCTAGTTCCAACTGTTGGAGAAACTAGTGGAGGGTAAAGTTGTGTAGTGTAGCTTCAGTCACACTCAATGGTCATCCACTTAATTGATCAATCAACCCAAAATAACTGATGCATGCAGAGAATTCAAGTTACCTAGTTGAGATTGGAGTTCAAGGGCAATGTAATATCAATTGTAAACTAGTCCAATGATGCAGGTGCATCTAACCTTGGTTAATCATTTACTAGAGGAGTTAGTTTTTAAAGTGAGGATTAATTAATTAATGTATTTTCTTATAGTTTTTATGAGAGAATGAGGATTATTGTAAATATGTAAGGTTCCTATAATACTATTGTATCCCCTTATTGTTATTGTTAGTATATCCCCATTATTGCTATTGTTATGCCCATGTAGTTCCCATATTGTTATTATTGTGCCCCATAGAAGCCCACTATTTTTATTGTTATGTCACCTAGGATTATATTATGACTCATTGGACTCCTATATACAAAAATGAGGTTTCGTCATTTGAATCATCCAAGAATTGTTCATTTATGTAATGTAAAGGAGGTTGCCTCCTCGAAGAGGCTGATTTCTAAGGCATTGATATATCTTTACTTCTACTTTGTGAGTTGGTTTCATAACATTTGGTATCAGAGCTTTGAATTCTAGTTTTTCGCTGATGCAAAAAGGTTGTCGTGGAATTTTGGCTATAACTTTTGTTCTACGAAGTTTCAGACGTTGAAACAAACCCATTTGAGTCGAAATCCTGAGGAACTGTTTCTAAGAAATTTTCGGAGAAATCACATAAAAGAAATTTGTCCTGATGATGAACCACACTGGTTGGTTCGAAACGCGTCGACAAAAATTTCTTTTATGTGATTTCTCCGAAAATTTCTTAGAAACAATTCATGGATCACAGAAGCAAAATTCCTAATCCTGAGGAACGTCGTGTACAAATTTCAGAGCTTGGTTCGCTATATTTTCGGAGATATGTTCTGAGGAAGTTAGGGTTTTTACAGACTACCGAATTTCATCTCAAAGAGATGACCTTGGGAAAATCATGATAACTGTCTCTCTGAGCATCAGATTCGAATTCTGTATAAAGTGGCCGAAAGTGCACAGACTGTAGTTTATTGTGTATCGATTTCAGAGCCAAAAGATGAAACAATGATATGTGGCACGACGTACAAGTGTGATATACTGAACCAATCCATAATTAAGTCATTGTGGGAGATTGGGCATAATTGTCTTGAAGAATCCAAATCAAGTTTAACCCACAACATTAGAAAGAAGAAACAGAGGGCTACTATAGGTGCGAAGTTCAAATCTTGGGGATTTGAAATCACAGAGATACATCAGGTTCAATATCGAGCTCCGCAAAAGGAAAAAAATATGTTCTTTTAAAAACAATTGCATAACCTTTGTTTAAAAAACCACTTTGAAGTTATTCCAAGGGCATATTGAAGCATTGTTATCAGTATTGGGTTCTATAATGCCTCCCAAAAATAATTATACATCCACTAACCATCAGAAAAATCTACTATCACACATGAAGAGGAAGAATTGCAGTATGATATATCAAAATTATGGTACCAAGTGCAACAAATTTCGATCTCACAAAGAGTAACCAAAGATGACATAGATGGTTTAAAAGCAGACATGGAGGCTAATTTCGATGGTTTGAAGGATGACATGAAAGCTAATATGGATGATCAAGCAGTGGAAGATCACATTGAGCATCAACAACAAGTTCTTCACCTCTTAAAGGATAACCTAACTTTGGTGCAAAATCGAATGAAACAACAGGCAGATCAACATCGCAGCGAAAGAAGTTTTGATGTAGGTGACTGGGTATTTTTACGGCTACAAACATACAAACCAATGTCCCTCAATCAAGCTAAGAAGTATAATAAATTATCGCTAAAGTACTATAGTCCTTACAAGGTGTTACAAAAGATTGGTACAATGGAATACAAATTGGAGCTTCTTGCATCTTCTCGAGTGCACCCAATTTTCATGTTTCATGCTTAAAGAAGGTTATAGGTGACAAACTCCCAGTTCAAACAATATTGCCAGAACTTGACGAGGAAGGAAAAACCATATTGGAACCTAAAGCAACCATGGAAACAAGAGCTTGGTAACTACGAAATCGATCAATTTCAGAGTATCTCAGCAAGTGGAAGAACTTACCCGCTGAAGATTCCACATGGGAGGATGAGAATTTTACACTGAAGCATCCAGAAATAATCAAGCCTTGAGGACAACACTTGTTTGAAGGAGAGAGGCATGTTAGGTCCTTATAATAGTAGTGTATCTCCTTATTTTTATTGTTATTGTTGTGCCCATGTAGTCCCCATATTGTTATTATTGTGCCCCATAGAGGCCCACTATTGTTATTGTTGTGCCCTCACATTGTTATTGTTATGTCGGCTAGGATTATATTGTGGCCCATTGGACTCCTATATATAGAAAAGAGGTTTTTTCATTTGAATCATCGAAGAATTGTTCATTTATGTAATGTAAAGGAGGTTTCCCGTTCGAAGAGGTTGATTTCTAAGGCGTTGATCTATCTTTTCTTCTATTTTGTGAGCTGATTTCATAGCAAAATAGGAGAAGATTCGAGAGGATTATGGAAGGTTTGAGAAGATTATGTGTTAGTTAGCTCTTATCTAGGGGTACGAGATTGAATGAGAGAATTTAGAGATTAGATGAGAAGATGTTAGGGATTAGGAGAGATATTTTTGGAGTTAGATTAGGATCTAGAACCTCCTTGGGTTCTAATCCATTGTTATAAATAGGTGAGCTATTAAGGCATGTAGGCATGTAGATGTGTGTAGAGTTTGGAAGTGAGTGTGAAGAATGATGGCCAAGCACAAGGCCAACAAGTCTTTGTAAATATTTTTTTTATTGACTAATTATTTCAAATATTGAGTGTGCATTTGATTTTAGTTTTATGTGTGTGTTTATTTGTTAAGTTGCAGGCCTATTGCCTGTGGCATCATTTGGTATTAGAGCAAAGTATTTCTTGTGTTGTTAAGTGCAACATGACAATATAGAGGAGCCAATTCTCTCATGGAGTTGAATCTTAAAGTTTTCACACTTGTAGACAACATTGAGGAAATATGTTATCACTTGGAGAATAACGCCCAAGTTCCTGTTGCCTTGAAATTGCAATGTTTTAAGAACTGGTCGAACGTGCATTCACTTCTACACTATATAATTCCATCTGGCGCCACTCAAGTGTGGTGGGATCTCAATTACAAAAGATTAAGCCATGGGAGAAATAGTTGGAAAAGTGTGAGTACGCTGAAGCCTATGAGCTGATTCTAGAGAAATCGAATTTTGCATGTGACTTGTACGATTTTCGAAGGCTTGTCGCATTGGTAAGAGCAAGAATTCGACGTTGAAAAGCATTGAAGGGGAGTTGGGTTGTAGATTCATGGAGAGCGTGTGAAATTGTTTAGCTTCCAGATTTTCAATCTGCTATATGGTCATTGAATGGTTATTTATTGGAAGTGGCTTGCGTTGATTGTGTTAGTATGTTGTGAGATCAATTAAAAAATTGCAGGTCCGCTCTCCAGATTTGTAAAAGAAGTTGCCAACACTCAACCATTCACGTGGAACATGGAGTTGGTCAAACGCGCAAGGAGCGTTGAGTAATTAAAGCTAACACCATCTCTTAAATGCGCAAGGAATCTTGAGCAGTTTATTGATGAAAAGTGAAGATTGTGGCACTCATTCATAATAGCGTGGAGCAGAGCTATGTGAATGTTGTGTGGAGTTTTATATGTGGAGTGGCAAATCAATGTGGATGATTTTTTTCGGTGGACCTTTGTGAAGTTTTTAAAACATTTGCATTGGTTTTTTTGATATGCACATGTAATGCACTAACTCCTCTTAAAAGATGCACATTAAAAAAAAGGGTGGAAAACTAATTTAAAAATATAACGTGGAGTGTGTGAAATCAAGAATGAGTGGAATATTACAGTTTGTTAAATGGTGAAACGTGAGAAGTGAAGTAGAGTGAGAATGGTAAATTCTTCTTTTTATTTCTTATTATGTTTTTTTAATGCATGGGGTAAATAAGAAAGAGAGAGACTTAGTGGTGGTGAGAGTATTAAATTCAAATGGAGGGTTGTTTGGGTAAAATTAAATTCATGTTCAAAGGTGCCCACATCTACAAGGAACAAACAAAGAAGTAAGTTGGAATTTTTATAGATTAAGTCAATGTGATGTTCAAATGAGAGAATTATCTTTGAAGTGGAATATTCATTAGTGTAACTTTTGAAATGGAATATTCGTTTATGAAGTGGGATAATTAATACAATAGTGTCATGGTTTGAAGTATAGGTCTATTTGTAATAAAGTCAAAAGAGTCTAGTAAATAATGTTAAGGTCAAATTCAAATGAATTTTTTTTTTGATAAATTTGAAGTTGAAGAGTTTATCAAGTGAGTTTTTCAAGGAACAAAGGTTCTTGTATAAGTTGAGTTGAAGTGAGAGAGTTTCTCAATGTAAAAATTCAAGTTAAGGTTTATTAATGCAGAATTGATGTAAAAGTATGGAAGTCAAGAGTGCATTGTAATTGGGTGCATGTTCGGTGGAGCCCGACACTTAAGTCTGGTCAAAGAATTGTAAATATAAGTTTGGATAAGAGAGATTGAAGTAATTTGCAGCGAAAGAAGCATTGAAGTGAATCATTGAACAAATTTGGAAGAGACAACCTGGTAAAGTGATTCAGTTGCAGGTTATAGTGAACAAGGTGAAGTTCACAACGGAAGATGAAGAAGGTTTGAGAGAAAAGTCACAACAATGCCATAGCTATTGGCATTTATGATGAGGAGAGAGAGATTGTTAAATTAAAAATGCGGCTTGATATATTGATGGAACTACTACAAATACAAAGACACAGATGGGTAATAAAGAGAACAATTAAATGACCAATTAAACAATTGATGGAAAGAAGAATGAAGCACAAACTAAAAGTTTTAAAAGCAGATAAACTCTAGACAAAAGTGTACATTTGTGAATTTGAGAAAAGACCATTACTTGGTGATGATGATGATGATGATGTGGATGTGGGTTTGATCCCCACAAATGTCACTACAGATTGTTCAAAAGACCAACATGAAGACCTGAAGACAGATTCATCTGTCAAACCTTATGATTTCAAATCTGACAACTTATTTGTGGATGCAGGATATGAGATAGAAAATGATCATCAAACAAATGAATCAAATGTCAACATGGAAGATATTGAAGCAGAATTAAAATTACTAGAAGAATGGTTGGACAATCCAAAGTCAGAGTGTGACAACAAACCTTCAAATCAACAAATCTGGCACAACGGAAGTGTAGAGATGGACAACCAAGTTCAGCAAAGGAACAATAATGCATACTAGTAAGAAGACAAGCTGGAAATGGAAATTGAAGAGATTAGAAGATTGACGGTGAAAGTGTCCCAAAAGAAACATATTGCAGGAAGGAAAGAAGATAGCAGAAGCTTGTCGATGACAACAGAACAAGCATATATCAACAAGGAGAAGGGACAACTACAACATAAATTTTGGAAGCCTGGAAGATAGAAAAGGACAAACACAGAACATCATCAACATAACAAAACCACTGATTTACTGCAAATGAAAGTTTGGGATCAATGAGGATTCTTATAGTTTTAAAGACTGATGGTCAGGAGACCATGATTTTCTTTTACCTAGGGAGTCTGATGCAGGTACATCTAACCTGGGTTAAGCATTTACTAGAGGAGTTAGTTTGTAAAGTGAGGATTAATTAATTAATGTATTTTCTTATAGTTTTTAGGAGAGAATGAAGATTATTGTAAGTAGGAGAAGATTCAAGAGGATTGTGGAAGGTTTGAGAATATTATGTGTTAGTTAGCTCTTATCTAGGGATATGAGAATGAATGAGAGATTTTAGAGATGGTGAGAGATGTTAGGGATTAGGAGAGATATTTTGGGAGGTAACTTAGGATCTTGAAAATCTTTGGGTTCTAATCCATTTGTATAAATATGTGAGCTCTTGAGGCATGTAGGCATGTAGATGTGTCTAGAGTTTGGGAGTGAGTGTGAAGAATGATGGCCAAGCATGAGGCCAACAGTTCTCTATAAATGTTTTATTTATTGATTAATTATTTTAGAGATTGGGTGTGCATTTTATTTTAGTTTTATGTGTGTGTTTATTTGTTAAGTTGTAGGCCTATGGCCAGTGGCGTCATCCAAGTTGTACAGGTGGTGCATGCAGTTAGAGAATTTACCTATGGTAATTACACAATTCATTGGTGATAAATTCCTAAAAAATAGGGGCAATATCCCAAGGGAACAACACAATGAAATAGGAGCTTAGATGTAATATTCCTAAAGAAATTATTGAGTGTATAACAACAACATGCACTATAACATCAACTAAGAAATCCAACACATATGCAGGATATCACAACACAACAGGAAATGCATCAAAACTATGAGCCATTTTATTTATTTCTTGTGCAGATAGAGTACAAATGAGTATGAAAGAGGAACCTGGGATATCTACAATAAGAAAATCCAAACCCAGGTGATGATCAATCTGCCCAAATGTCAGATGAGCTCTCGATCATGATTTTGCGCTAGCCCATAAAATTATTGCCATTGTTGCTGGAGGTGAACTGAGATTTTGGCCCTCAAATCTACTCCAAAAATTCTACAAAATTAAATTTAGGCTCTCCATACCAGCTCTAACAAAACCCAGAAATATCTCATAGAACCAAGTGGTGGAAATGATTCTGGGGTAAATTGTGCCCTCCTCCAATAATTTACGCTGCTAACTGCTGAATGGAACTAGGAATTCTGCCCTCAAAAGTGCTCAGAAAATTTTATAAAATTAATCCTAGCCTCCTTTCACCAAACCCACAAAAACCCAGAAAGGGTTTGGGTTGAATCCACCGACCTCCAGTGACCCGCAACAAATGTAAATTGCTCAATTTGGCTAGAAAACGCCCTAAAGTTTAGATATTGCTGAATTTGGCCCAAATCTCCCTCCAAGAAATCCTTCCCAACTCCTGTAAATTTCTCCCCTCAATAACCAACAAATCCCAACTCGAATTCTCCCCAAATTCTGAATCTCTACAAGTGCACAAATGCTGTTGGTAAACCCCTGCACGGACCCTGAGATATATAAATTCGATCCTCCAAAATGCAACACTCTCGGCCCTGCAAATCCCCAAGGAAAAACTCGTCCTCCCTATGGATAATTCTCTACAAATTCTCTGGCCAAAACTCCATTGTCTGCTAGCTTCTCTCAACCCCTTCGAAGTTCCTTCTGCGCCCTAAGAGAAGCACATTCCAATTGGAAATAATATGCAATGTAGCTCCTAGAGAAGCCCTAAGATGGACTCCTTCTTACTCCCCTAGGGTGACACTCGAAGTTCACCGAAGGTAGAGGTGGAATTATGCTTGCAATTCTTGGTGCTAAACAACACTTTTCTTCTTGTGCTAAACAACCCCAAGAGATGATGAAAGGTGAAATGTAATAGTCAAAAGATAATTAGCAAACGAGTCCATCCTCCTTTTATAATTTCTACCCATTTTTCTAGAATCCTTTTTTAATTATTATTTTATTGGTGGGGGCCATTTTCCATCAAGTGAGTTTTGTCTCCATTTTAATAAAATAATAATTTTCCACCAATCTGCAATAAAATAATACTTTCCATCTTTCTCCAAAATAATATTTTGCCCTTTACTTAATATCACCAAAATTAGGTGAAATTCCCATGCTCACAAAATTGGGAATATTACAGTCTTCCCCGCCAAAAATTTCCTCCTCAAGAAATTCCAGAACAAGTGCCCCCTCTGACTGCTAATCACCACTATCATCACTAGTAATACTAGGGTCCCAAATGTGCCACTGATTTAACCATGATATCTGCACTGTTTGATCATGAAGGAATCTCTCAATAGCAGGATCCCAAGGCATCCTGATCAATGTGAAGCACCCCTTGCTCCACTCACTGTCCAACCATGTATAAACTCCAGAAGCCCTCTGCATACTATCAATAAGTAGAGCATCATGATAATGTAGGATTCTGTCCAACTCTCCATGAAGCTGCCCTACCAAGTAGTCCACCTCATGCACACTGTTATCCAAGATAACACTTAGATTTGGTCTTTAAGTCAATTTGGTTAAGCTATTTAGGGTTTGGAGTTTTTTTTTTGAGAAATAATTACATGTACAAAGGTCATTACGGTCATAAAGCCAGTTTGTAGGGTCATTATGAATTTTAGAGGGGTGTTAACATAAAGTTGAAAATCAAATTTTCCATGGGTATTGAGCATATTGGGTCATAATTGACATTTTAACAGTTCTACAGGAATCCATAGCAACTCCAGTGAAAAAATCCGAGGGTTTGCTATGGAAGTTCCTGACACTTCCGTAGCAGATTTTCCTTCCCGAACACTAGTCTCGCTACAAAAGTTCGTTGCTGTTGTAACAGTAAGGAAACAGTACAAATGTTTTAAAACGGCCATGGTCAGAGTCATGTGAGTCATGATTACTTTCTTTTTGCTTTATCCTTCATTTCTAAAACGTTCAAATCAGATAACTTCACTCTCACATCATTTTTCTTTTCACTTTAATTAGCTCTACGGTCATAACTCGGTCTCATTATCATTCGAACTATTCTTGCTATCCATGAGCTCAGTCTTGTTGTCTTGTGAGTTGGTCTAGCAGTCTTTAGGGTAGGTCTGCTAGTGTCAAGAGCTAGTATGCTGTCTTTAGGATATTTGCAGGTGTCAAGAAGTAGGTCACTGTGTGTTGAAGCCATGGCAACTCAGAGGAAGCAATATAAGGGAGGGTTAGTGGTGAGATATGAACCAATGGATATGAAACTACTAGAAGAGGACCCTACCTTCACTCAAGCATTTTCCAACATAGGGTGCCTTCATTTCTGTCAGAAGCTGTAGGGTTACCATGGGAAAATTGTCAAATATTTTTCTATTAACTTCACAGGGATAGAGTCTAAAGTGGGAATGCTGAACTTTGCAGTGTCCCCTGACACCATTGATCATGCTACAAAAATCCCTAGGTATGGAGAAATGTGGTTTAAAGTGCAGAAGTTTCAGTTGTAGAATTGTGATGAGTTTCTTAAGGAAGAGCATAGAGGGATTGATATGACTACATACATTCTCAGAATTTGTGTCAAAGAATATTATTCTAAACTCCTAATGGTCATCTATAAGTACTTCACTTGTGAAGGAAGATTCAACATGGTCGACCAATACCATTTCAAATTTCTTCTACATTTCACAGGTAAGCAACCCCTTGACATTTCTTTTTATCTGTTTAGAAGTTTGGGAAATATGGCTGACAAGGTCCAAGCAAAGACTAATGCCACTAACACTTCTGTTTTCCATTATGGTCTTATTAAATTGCTGGTTGTTGAAGAATTGAATAGGTTGAACAGAGTTTGGCTCACCTTTCTATTTCTAAGTGGCTATGAGTTAAATACTACCACCCCTAGGAAAACTCCAAATTCCAAATCCATAACCCCTAGGGAGGAGAAGCAGCCTGAGGCTGAGCCTGTAGCTTAACCTGAAGCAAAAATAAAGCCTATAGATGAACATGTAGCAGAACTTGTGGTAACAACAAAAAATTCTACAAGAACCAAGAGGAGGATGACTAGAAGCCAAAGAAAAGGGAAGTGTAAGCTGTCAGATATGCTATTGAGATAGAAGAAAGTCATATTCAGATTGAAGAAATCCCAATTGTACAACCTATACAGATCAAAGAGGCATAAACCAAAAAGAAGAGCAAGAGATCCAAGAAATTGGATTTTAATCAAGAAGATTCATGTTTTATTTTCAAATCTAGGAAGCCTGTCACAAGATCACAACAACCAATTGAAAAGATGCTAGAGGTACCTTCAGAAAATACAGAGCCAACAAAGAAGAGTAAAGGAAAGGATATTGTACAAGAAAAAAGTGAATTTGAGGTTTTTCAAGAATGATTAAGAGATGCCAGAAATGAAGTAATAGAATCAAAATTACTTTTTGAGGAATTGAAGGAGGATATATCAATGCAACTTGATTTCTATAATAAGGTTGCAGATGAATCTAAAAATATGTTAAAGAGAACACTCCCTATGCATAGAATGATGAAGCACTTGTGCAAGAGGAACACCTAGTTACAATCAAGACAAGAAAAGGTTGCAAGGGCAAGTCAAAGCCTTAGAAACTCAATTTGAAATGATCCAAGATGAGCTTTTGAAGAAGGGTCTCAAGATTATTTCTGAAGTAGATGGCACTCCTTGAATATGTTAACATCCTTTATTTTTTCCTATACTATATTTAACCATTATTTTTAGTAGTATATAGGCTTGTATAGGCTATTAGAAGTGACATGTAGGTGGAAGAAATCATGAAAGGGAAAATCTCAGAAAGTTGATAGTGTCGTAGCAACTCCCCATATTGAAGATAAATATTTTCTACGGAATTGCTGTAGATTTTCATGGAGAAAAATACAAGTTTAAACTTCAACAAAGGGAGTGCTAGAGGCATGTGTTTAGCTAATAAACATCAAGGAAGACCCTAAAATTGTCAGAAAAATCATATGGGTAGCAAAAGGGTGTTTTTTGCATTTGCTACCAAATTTTGCTACCAAACTGCCTATACTCTGTTTTTTTTTCCAGCATATTGAAGATTTGATGAATTTTTGGGTAATCATATAGCAAGATTTTGGATGGAAAACAGGTCAAAGGTGTCCACATCATCAACCTATGAATTCCTATTTTTCAGGGAGACAACTCAGCAAGTCAACAGGTCAACATACACGTGGAACGAGCAGAAAACTCCAACACATCAACAATTTGTTGCATTCGATGAAGGTCACCAATAGAATTTGTTGAAGAATCAAATGATAGGATACTCCCTTTTGTTTTCAAATTCTGTTGAAACAGAAATATCCCTACAAAGGCTCCATGAGTTGTAATTTAATTAGAATTAGGTCTCTTACGCCATGCATTGAGTCTAGCCCAGGTGGCAGACTTTTGTAATGGGAACCCCACTATATATATATGTAACTTTTTCACTATGAGAGCGTGGATGGATGATATGACAGAACCACCCTTGAAATATTTTTGTACAATTAATATACATTTGCAGTAGATTGTCTTTTTCACTTGAGATTTTGTTTTGGCACATATGTCTTACCTCCATGTTTTGCATGATTTTATCAATTTCATACCAATTTGAGTACTTGGAATTCATGTTATATTCTCCACCTTCCTTCATTTGCTATGTTTTTACTGTAAATGTTTTATTTCACACCATTTCACAACCAAAATTGCCTCATCTTTCATGAAAGCAGTTTGTTTGTAATTGATTTTCCTTAGTTGACTCCATGCCCAATCGTGGCTGTCATCATACTCTTTCACCTGCAAAAATTCACATAACAAGTACATAATTAGCCTTTTGAAATTTTGAGCTTTATTCTGAGAATCTTATAGGTATTTTGAGAGAGCCCTCTCAGACTGGAAGGGATAACTTCCAATTAAAAGTTGGTTTGAAATAATTATGCTGGGTTGGAGGTTGACATAGCCCAATCTGTTCTAGCCTAGTGATAACACACACCAAGAGTAAAATCCTGAAGATACAACCCAATCCTTGTGGGGACGAAGTCTCTCCCCGCATGAGTTCCTCCTGATATCCTCCTGCTGACCAACCTGTGATGCTGATGAAGTCCCCCATGCCATCAGCGAGTCACTGAAGCCAAATGGAAAATCTGAGTGATCTCCACCTATAGCATTCAACTCATCCCTAAAGGTCAATGAGTTGTCTAGCGTTGTGATGCCCGGGTCCCATGCTCGTCTCAGAAAAGCACCACCATGATGTCGCTGCGCCACTTTGACTCGAATAGGCTGCCCATCGTGTGCACACTGTAGCCTCCTCCCCTCAAATCTAGAGGCAAAATATCGACGAAGGCCAAGCTCATCCTGCCCAGGTGTCTCTATGATGTCAATATCTACCCACCCATCACTAGTATCGATCTTGAGCTGCAACTGAAGAACCCTGCCTCGCCAAACAATGGAGGCCTCAATGGTCACCCATGTGTCAATCCCAAAGTGAGCTGGATCACCCTCTACTATGGTCCTACTCCTCACAAGATGGAGTGGTCTACAGGATCCAGATTATCCACAGTATCATAAAACATTGGTCAATGTTTCGAATCCCAACGGGGATCCATATTCAAGATGAGAATGAAGAATGAAAGGTCGCAAAAGGTCAAGGTATAAATAGTGAAGGATTATGATGTTTGAGAGGAGCCGACAATAGATTATTAATCTATTTAAAATAAATTATATTTAAGTCTTTATAAAATTTTAGTTTAAATAATAAATATATATTTTTTATTATTTCTTTATAAAATTTTAGTTTAAATAATAAATATTTTTTTTTAAATAATAAATATTTAATTTAATTTATTATTATTATTTTTTAAAGTTTTAAAGTTTTTTTATTAATTTCGTAATTTGTTAAAAAAATTCATAATCCTTCACTATTTATACCTTGACCTTTTGCGACCTTATTTCATTCTTCATTCTCGTCTTGAAGGTGGATCCTTGTTGGGATTCGAAACATCGATCAATGTTTTATGATACTGTGGATAATACGGATTCTGCAATTAACGACAACCACAGAAGTTTGAGAACCATAATGAAGTGGTATGTCAACCAACTGAATCCTTGGATCCCCTAGCCGGACCTGCGGTCGCATAACTCTAACAACTAATGGAATTTGTTCGTTCCTCATCCCTAGTCACTACATGCAACCAACATATAGGCCCCCATATATCATGAACTAATATGATGCATGCTAAAATTCCCTATTCTTGCCACTGCTTAGTATTGATGACTGCTGGAAGCCACATGTGCCAAGTAACTACCCCTTGAAGGAAACCAATAGATGGGTATATGATACTCACAATCAACTTAGTGTATGCAGACCCGTCCTGCTCCTTTCAATCATCACCACTAAGTCTGCCATCCTCCCTCTTGATAATGTGCCAATACAATGTTTAGAGGCGGAACACATACTAGAAAGTTGCCTCAGCTATATACGATATCCTCTTCTCATGCATGGTCATGACATGGCCCTGTAGAAAGAGTGACACATGTCTCCCTCGTGACCAACTCCCTAGGGATAGGCTCACTGATGAACGATATGCCACCATTGTAGATGGTCACCACATCCCCTAACCTGTCGCTGTCAACTCATGCACTGAGCTAATGCCACTGTTGAGAAGTCTCTCCCCTAGTGCGTTGAGTGTCATCCAAATATATTGGGTGAGCTCCCTATCCCCCACTGCTCGTGCCCAGAGTGTTAAAGGACAACAACCAAATCGTCAATGCTTATAAGTAATGTATAAGAGGGACAAGTGTGTGAGTCCCCATGGATACCATCGAGTATCACTCATCTGCATCCCCATTGATCCTAGGTGAACTACACCTAAAGGTATGCTCGATGTCTTCGTCCATAAGTCTCCTTGGAGGCAACCCTCCAAGACCTTGCTGTGCAACACCATATGCCCTTGGATCCCATCGAGTATCCCTGTACTCCTCGACCTGGAACTGTACCCTGCAGCCTATCCTTGTACACCACTAGATACCCCGTGCTATTGCTGTACCATCAAGTACCATCTTGTATCCTACCTGTGTCACTGTACCTGACACTTCCCACGTGTACTCAATGTGACGTGAGTCACTAAATGCAAACAAAAATGCTACATCAAACAACCATGCATCTCCATGCTCCTCTAGAGGCCAATGCTCATCACTACATACCTTTATATAACACTGGATGCTAGGGTCTAAAATTAGTTCTGTATGCATCATGTTGCATCCCTTTGCATAACACTAGACTCTGCGGCATATCTCTGTGCACCACTTGGTACCACTGCCTACTGTCATACCACCCTGTATCATATGCCATCCCGCATGCACCAACACATCCACCACTCTACTAGTAAGCCCTCCATGATTTGGGCTACATCTCCCCATATGCCATGAAAGACCTGAGCAGCTCGACCCCTCACGTGCCAACGGGAATGACACTATTGTGCCTATCTTTAGTAGCTCTGGTGTGCAATATACCAATGAGAGAGCACCGTCTCTATGTAATGCCCTGTCTGGTGGCCTGCTGATGCCACCTCCTCCTACTAGCTCCTGCTAGAGTAGGCTAATCACCCTGTGAATCCACGCATAGTAAATATGCCAAGATAACTCATAAAATCTGTCTACTCCCTTGTCAAACCATTCTCTCACTAGAGCTATTTGAGGCTTTGATGGTGTGCACCCAAACTTCGAATCCATCACGCATCTACTGCCGTCACCTATGATGTGATGGGAAATCCCACTTGGATTCCAATAAAAGTCTAGCCCTCGAGTCCCTTTGGTAATCCATGACCTATTCTGAAATGTGACCATTGATGTGTCCAACTGCCTAGCTTTCTCCATCGAGTACCAACTCAGTACCTCTCGCCATCTAATCCCAAAGGAGGGATCGAATGTACAATTCCCTGTGGAAGGAGCAAGCCCTCCAAGATGATGCAGTGTCATACTCAACTCATGTCACTCAGTCCTGCTAAACTGGCCATCCCTTTGGGTATGTCTAGACAACTATACCTTCCGCAATCCGATGCGCAAGGGTGGGCTAATAACACTGTAGATCTGATCAGTGTGCCTATGAAACGAACTGTGCTGAAATCCCAATGTGTGGTATCTATGCAGCCCCTCATCAATGGCTAGCCGAAAGGATGGCTGCACATCCTCCTCCATCATGGACTCAACATGAGCCTCTAACTGCTCCTCCATAGAAAACCCAACATGAAATACATGCTCGCCAGTGAGCTGTAGGTGACTATCGTCCGATAACTCTGGCATAGATCTTGATGCCTCTGTACCTATCGGCTCCTCATTAACGGTGGAGATGTCTCCCGACACCTCATCAACCTATGGTGCATTCCTAACACCTGAGTACTCGGTCACAACCCCAAATACCTCATCAATGGATACCTCAATAATAGATGGCATCTCATCAACGGGTGTATGCTCAACTATCTTCTTGCCAACCATGACCCCTTCAACTACTCCTTCATCTTTTGCCTTAATCCTCCTCATCGTCCCTAAATAATTCCACTGAATTCCCAGTGATTTGTGCATGTCTCTTAGTTCACAGAACTCCCCAAAAGAGAGGGACGTTTGAATGCCATGTCCCAATAATTTTTATGCCTTCCAATTTGCTGCCAATAAATCCACATAAGTTGCAATCATGTCTTGCCATCTAGATGCAATATCCATAATTCTGGGCATACTGGATTTGTTTTATAATTGAGAATGTTCCCGATTCCCAATTGTTGTATGAATTAACTGTTTCCCCACATCAATCATCATTTGTTGCATCCTAATCACCTCATTCAAGGTTACTTCCATGTTGTTTGATTTTAACCTTTTTGTGGATCCTGTGATTTTATTTTTATTTTTATTCTAGTCTTGTCATAGAATGAATATTTTCCCACAGGTTGAGCCAAGATTATGGCTCTAATACCATTGTAATATTCATAATTGAAATATTAAGTGAATAAGATAAACATGCACTATAACAACAACTAGGAAATTAAACACATACATAAGAAATCACAACATGAGGAAATGCACCAAAAATATGAGCCATTTTATTTATTTTTGAGAAAATAGAGTTCAATCAATATGAAAGAGGAACCTGGGCTTGCTACAACAAGAAAATCCAAACCCAAGTGATGATCAAGCTACCCAAATGTTAGATGAGATCCCCACCATGATTCTTTGCTAGCCCATAAAATTATTGCCATTGCTGCTGTAGGTGAATTGATATTTTGGCCCTCAAATCTACTCCAAAAATTATGCAAAATTACATGTAGGCTCTCCACACCATCTCCAACAAAACCCATATATATCTCACAGACCCAAGTGGTGGAAATGGTCTTGGGGTAAATTGCACCCTCCTCCAACAATTTATGTTGCTAACTACTAAATGGAACTAGAAATTCTTCCCTAAGACGTGCTCAGAAAATTCTATAAAATTAATCCTAGCCTCCTCTCACCAAACCCACAAAAACCCAGAAAGGGTTTGGGCTGAATCCACCGACCCCCAACGAGTGCTCAATTTGGCCATAAAACACCCTACAATTTAGATATTGTTGGATTTGGCCCAAATCTTTGTACAAGAACTCCTCCCTAGCTCCTGCAAATTTCTCCCCTCAATCACCAAGCAGATCCTAGCTCGAATGCTCCCCAAATTCAGAATCTATGCAAGTGCACACAAACTGCTAGTAAACCCCTACACAGGCCCTGGAATATATAAATTCAGTTCTCCAAAATGCAACACTCTCGACCCTACAAATCCCCAAGGAAAAACTCGTCCTCCCTATGGATAATTCTCTACAAATTCTCTGGCCAAAAATCCATTTTTTGCTAGCTTCTCTCAACCCCTTCGAAATTCCTTCTGCGCCCTAAGAGAAGCACGCTCAAACTGGAAATAGTATGCAATGTAGCTCCTAGAGAAGCCCTGAGATGGAATCCTTCTTACTCCCATAGGGTGACAGTCAAAGTTCATGGAAGGTAGAGGTGGAATTCTGCTTGGAATTCCTGGTGCTAAACAACACTTTTCTTCTTGTGCTAAACAACCCCAAGAGAATATGAAAGGTGAAATGTAATAGTAAAAATATAATTAGAAAATGAGTCCATCCTTCTTTTGTAATTTCTCCCCATGCTTCTAGACTCCTTTTTTAATTATTATTTTATTAGTGGGGGCCATTTTCCACTAAGTGACTTTTGCCTACATTTTAATAAAGTAATAATTTTCCGCCAATCTCCAATAAAATAATACTTTCCACATTTCTCCAAAATAATATTTGCCTCTTTACATAATATCACCAAAATTAGGAAAAATTCCATTTCTCACAAAATTGGGGATATTACATTGGAGGCTTGAAAATTTGGCTAAGTATTGGCCAGGTTCAGTCAGTAAGGTAGAGGATAGAAGATACAGGTGCAGGTTGAGCTCAAGCTTGAGCAGAACATATTGTATTCATCCAGTTTCCTTAATTAATGCAATACATATAGTAAGGGGTTTTGAGCAGTTTCTTTCCCTTAGATAAATCTCTGTGTATGTGTGTTGAATCTGGATGCATGTTAATGATTTGTGTTCACGATCGTGAATTTACTTCCGCAGATCAATAGAGTAGATTCTAGTCTTGTGATTCAGTAAATTTGATGAGCAATTTAGGATCTACACATTAATTTCCACATGGTATCAGAGCTAGATTCACAGCAGAGAAGAGATTTCAAAGTTTTCATCTTAGGAGTTTCGAATTTGAAGATCAATGCTGCAGGTTTTCTCCAGGACTAAGAAGATGACTTTCAATGGACTCAGGCTCAAGTATGCTTTGGAAGGAACCAAAAATTTTATGGCATGGAAGTAGTATTGGATGACAATGGGCTGCTATAATATATCAAGACAGATCTCACAAAACGCCACACATCTGATGCTCATAATATTTCTTAGTGGAAGAAATATGTGTCCAAAGCAAGGAGAATCATATTTGAGGGAGTTCAAGATCATATTGTCTCAAATCTCCATGGGAAAGAGACTCTGCTCACGATGTGGAAAACACTGACATAGTTGTTCGAGAACAATAGTGATCACAGGAAGCTAGCACTCAAGGATAAGCTTCAAAGTATTAAGATGGAAAAGAATGACATGATTCTGTAGTACCTGAGTAGGTTTACACAGTATTTTGATGAACTTGGTGGGGTCGGTGTTAATGTCCATGAAGAAGATTTGGTTTCTCTAGCTCTTCTGGGCCTTCCCAAGAGTTAGCATAGTTATCAAGATTTGGTAAATGATAGAGAGAAACTACAAAGTTGGGAGCGGCCATGGTCCGATCTAGTACATGAAGAAATAAGGCAGAGCAACAGAGACAAGACTTCATCCAAGGTTGAGGATGAAGAGAACTGTGCCTTGCTGGATAGGCAAAGAAAGGGAAAGGGAAGAAATCCCAATCCAAAGCAGAATCTAAGCTAGGGGGTAAGAATAAAGACTTGTCCAGAATCAAGTCCTTTCACTATCATGAATTCAGGGACTATGCCACGAAATGTCCACACAGTAAGACAAGCAAGAAGACCTCAGGAGGATCAGCAGATGAAGCTCTAGCTTCACAATTTGTGCTTGATTTTACTCTCACTGCATGCATGAAAAGTACAATGATGGGAAGCGTGTGGTATCTCGACAATTGTGCCTCGTTCCATATGATGGAGAACAAATATTTTTTCAGTGACTTGGAGGAGAAAGACCTCCATATGCACATCGATATGGCAGATGATGGAAGGTACAACACGACCGGGATCGACACCGTCACCTTTCATAGGGAATCAGGCTCCCCTCTCAGGGTCAAGGATGTGATGTTTGTACTAGGTCTAAAGAAGAATATAGTTTTCATTGCGATGTTGGAAGACTGTGGCTACGATGTGATATTCAACAAAGGAAAGACATTCCTGAGACACATCGGCATAGGACAAGTGAAGCAGATCGAGCTTCGAGTGAAGAACCTCTATAGGTTGGATGTGGAAGAATGTGATGCTTTGATCACAAAGGCAGAGAAGATGCAGACTCGAGATGTTGATGATTTATGACATAGAAGACTTTGTCATTTGCATAATGGAGCTTTGAAGATCATGCAATAGATCACCACAAGCCTCCCCAAAGGAGCACTAGAGCAACACAATAAATGCAAAGGGTGTTCCTTGGGGAAGTACACAAAAGCCACCTTCAATGATAGTGAAAACAGGGTGCATGCAATCCTTGAAAGGATCCACTCTAATGTCTGTGGACCTTTCTCGACGGCCTCCACTGCCAATCACACGTATTATATTATATTTGTAGATGATTTATCACATAAGTGTTGGATTTTCTTCATGCAGAAGAAAGACCGGACATTCTCCAAGTTTGTTGAATTTAAAGCACTTGTTGAGAAAGAAACTGACATGAAAGTGAAGGCTCTCAAGATGGATAATAGTGGTGAGTACGTGTAAAATGAGTTTAAAAATTTATGTGCAAAGGAAGGCATTTGACGTGAGTTGACAACACCCCATAACCCATAATAGAATGAGGTGGTTGAGAGGAAGAACAAAAGTATCGTGGGAGCAACAAGGGCGATGTTGCAAGACCAAGGCCTACCTCTGCACTTGTGGGCCAAAGCATGCAACACAACGGTATATTTGTAGAACAAGAGTCCTGATCAAATTATTGGGATGAGTACACTAGAAGAAGCCTTTTCAGGGAAGAAACCAGAGGTATCACACTTCAGGATGTTTGGATCATTAGTATATTGCCATGTATCCAAGGAAGCAAGGAAAAATCTAGAGCTAACAATAGAGTTTAGGATATTTGTGGGGTACACTTATACACCTCACAACTATTGTGTGTACCTAGCATCTCTTAGAATGACAATTGTTCGCAGATATGTGAAGTTCGAAGAGTAAAATGCAATAAAGTGCTCCCTTGAGAGGGAGCTTCAGTTCCATGTAGATCAGGAGCTTTTGAATCCAAAATAAGAACCTCAAGAAGTTTTGGAGCAACAAAAAACAACGGAGTAGAGAGTGGAGACAACCACTAAAGCAGAGACATCCAGGGAAGGAAGGAAATGAACCAGGGAAGCTGAAAAATTGTTGCAGGTTACTAGAGAGAATGTGGGAGCATCCACATCACAGCGCAGACAGAGAAGGTCACTAGATCAGTTCACTGGCTACATGGCTCTAATGAATGAGCTAGTAGAGACAGAATCAACCTCATTCAAGGAAGCAGTAGAGTGACCTCTATGGGTTGATGCTATGGTAGAAGAATATGATTCCATTGTCAAAAATAGTGTTTGGGAAGTGGTCCCAAGACCTGCAAACAAATAAATGGTAGGTTTGAGACAGCTTTAAAAGTTAAATCATTCGACAAATGAAAGCATAGAGAATCACAAGGCCATATTCATAGCCAAGGGGTACTCTGAGGTTGAAGGGATTGACTAAGAGGAAACCTTTGCTCTTATAGCAAGGTACTCTTCGATTAGATCAATTCTCGCTCTGGATGCACAGATGGGATGGAAGATCCACTAGATAGATGTGAATACAACATTCTTCGATGGAGTTATTGAGGAGGAGGTGTACATTGAACAAATTGAAGGTTTGGAGACCTTTGACAAAGAGTTGCATGTGTGAAGACTCAAGGGAGCATTATATGGGTTGAAGCAAGCACCCCGTGTTTGGTATACTAGGATTGATATCTACCTCACCGGTTTTACCACATTCTGGTAGAAGGTAAATTGTTGATTATAGTATTATATGTTGATGACTTTATTTTGAGTGACGATGAACAACATTTTAGGTCTTGCAAGGAGGACCTTGCAAGGGAGTTTGAAATAAAGGACATGGGTTTGATGCACTATTTCCTAGGTTTGGAAGTATGGTAAGGAGAAGGGGAACTGTTTGTCTCTCAGGGCAAGTATACCAACAAGATACTTTAGAAGTTCCACATGGACAAATTCAAACCCATGGAGACTCCTCTAGCGACCAGCTGGAGGAAAGAGGATGCCACTTCAAGTGAGGAAGTGGATGCTACCATGTAATACTTTCCGAGAAAGGAACAAGATGCAAACATTTTGACAAAAAGAATTTTCAAGAGGTAAATATGAGTTCCATAGAAGCAGGATTGGGGTATCTGATAATCCCTTTCTTACTGAGAGGGAGTGTTAAAAATGCAACAATAAAATCTAGTTTTGACTTTTCCTTGGTCAAACTAGATTAAAATTCGAATTTCAATTTCAGAAGAATACTTCGTTGTAGTTAACTAAGGTGACATGGATTTTGTCACTTAGTTAACTTAGCAAATTCGAGTTGGAGACACTTGGGTTCAGTTCTACATGATTGATTGCTAATTTGTAGCAATCTAATTCAGTTAAGTTGAGTTATTGTCAGTTAAACTAGTTCCAACTATTGGAGAAACTAGTGGACGATCAAGTTGTGCAATGTAACTTCATTGACACTCAGTGGTCATCCATTTAAATCATAAATCAATTCGATTTATTTTAAATGATCCAATTAAAATAACTGATGCATGCAGAGAATTTGAGTTACCTAGTTGAGATTTGAGTTCAAGGGCAATGTACTATCAGTTGTAAACTAGTCCAAGTTGTACATGTGGTGCATGTAGTCAGAGAATTGACCTATGGTAATTGCGCAATTCCTTGGTGAGAAATTCCTAAAAAAAGGGTCAATTTCCCAAGGGAACAACACAAGGAAATACGATCTTGGAGGCTTGAAAATTTGACTAAGTATTGGCCAGGTTCAGTCAGTCAGGTAGAGGATAGAAGATACATGTGCAGGTTGAGCTCAAGCTTGAGAAGAACATATTGTATTAATCCAGATTCTTTGATTAATGCAATACAGATAGTAAGGGGTTTTGAGCAGTTGTTTTCCCTTAGATAAATCTCTGTGTATGTGTGTTGAACCTTGATGCATGTTAATGATTTGTGTTCTCGATCATGAATTTACTTCCACAGATCAATAGAGTAGATTCTAGTCTTATGATTTAGTAAATTTGATGAGCAGTTTAGGATCTACACATTAATTTCTACACAATGTTTTCTTCAAGATGCTTCAAAAGTTATTCCAAAATATCTTCAAGATGTTATTTAAGTCTGATCCAAGAAAACTTCATAGAAGGATTCAAATTTTGCTTCAAGTTTGCAACAAGGAGGGCATAATATTTATTATGATGTCAAGACCTTCTTTAATAACCTTCAATAGGGATCCAATAAGCTGATAAAGTGTCTTCAAATTATGCTCTAGAATGTGTCCAAAAGAGCCCCGAAAATAAAGGTCAAGACGGGCTTTAAGGCCTAAATAGTCTCTTGCACAGGGTGGAATGTCCATAGGAGGGCCCAAAATTTCAGACCCCAAATCTGTCACAGGAGTTTGGGTTCTGAACTTTGCTTATGCCCAAATTTCCATAGGCCCAAGCCTCTTCAACTTGGTTGAATAATAGATCTAGCTTTGTCCTTCTTCAAGCTGAACCATAGGCCAAATTAGGCTGCAAATGTTTGCTATAGTTTAGGTCGAGTTTTGTCCAAAAATGGGTTGAGATCCAAGATATGGGAGAGGTCAAAGTCTGCTCCTAAATTAGACAATATTTTCTCCAAAAACTGAACAAGAAATTGCCAATAACCATGCCCCGAAACAATGAAACAAGAACCCCAAAAGTGCTTCTTTAATTTGCCTTCCTTCAAAGCTTTGTTTAAGCACAAGGCCTCAAAATTTTGTGTTTCAAAATTATTCCTCTTTTTCTCATACCACTGAATTTTCTTGCCTCAATTTCCCACGACTGAGGTAATATATAGTGGATGGGTGAGTCTAGTTTGAGACCAACCTATCCAATGAAACATGTCTTTCGCTGGAGCCGACATGATATTTTTGTGAACATACATGACTATTTGACGCTGACTTGATGAAGATGATTGGCAAGTTAAAGGGGGTCTCATTAGAGAAAATTTCAGGTATAAAATGGGCCTCAAAACAAATATGCACAACCAAAATCAACTTTACAAGAACTAATAGGACTCAAGATGATGATGTCAACCATGGGGGACGATTCACCATTTTTGGAGTAAAAAGGTAAAAAAATAAAAAAATAAAAATAAAAAAAAAAAACCATTTTTTCAACTCGTATTTTCAACTTATCTCCTTATGGTTTTACTCAAATTTCGAGCAGGACCACTCTTTGGATGCAAAATTTAATTCCTCATCCAAGAGTACCCATGTTGCATACTTTCAATGGACACAATGCAACACAAAAAATGAGAAATACATGAAAAATGTAATTGGAATCACATTTTTTCCGGTATTTCTCATTTTTCATGTAGCAGAGTCCATCAAAAGTATGCAAGATGGGTAATCCTTGGATGAGGAATTAAATTCGACATTCATTGAGTGCTCTTGCTTGAAATTTGAGAAAAACTATAGGGAGATAAGTTGAAAATACGAGTTGAAAAAATAGTTTTTTATTTTTTTCCCTCTAAAATTTGATGATGTAATCTAATCTTATTTTATTATTTCCACTATTATTTTATAATATTCCTTAGGAGGCCCATTTTATACCTCAAGTTTTCTCTAATGTTAGGCTTCATAAAATTATTAATTTTGGTTCTAGGCCAATTTAGACACTTGGATTTAGGCCTCTTAAATTATAAATTTTAGCCTTCGTTTTAGGGCAACAATGAATAATATAGCTATGATTCTTTTGGGGAAAATGTGCTTTGCTAAGCTCATCTTTGGTTCACCATACTTCAAAAATCAATATCTCTTCAACCAAGAGGACCCACAAAATGTATCACCTATCAAACAAAATGGCATAACCACGATGATCATTCTAGGAGGTCCTTAATACCATATTCACTTGATTTGTACACACACATCATCAAATGAATGTTGTTAATATTTCATCAATTGTTCTATGCTGCAACTATTGCTTCAACGATATCCAATAGCATCCAATTTAACAATTTCCACTTCTACAATTAACCAATAACAATGGAGCAATAATAGATAAAACAATGACTCAAATGCATAATGAAAGACAACCAAGAGACAAGAGACAATATTTGGTCAATGACCACGGGAAAACCCCACTAGGGGGAAAAACCTTTCCAATTCTTCTTTTATTAGATTGTTTTCAAATGTTCAACAAAGAGTACACCATCCAAGAGTCAAAGTCAAACTTTGACTAGCCAATATCCAATGTTCAATTATGCCAACCAGAAAACAAAGTATCATCCTATAATCAAATATGGTCAAAGTCAACCCTAGTTAAAGACAACAACAACAATAGTCAATGGTCAATTGTCCTCCAATTGAGCTTGGTCAGTAGTCAAAATATGCGACTTGATGAGCAGGTCAAAGTGCCTTGAAAATAGTCCTAAAATTCCTCCTCAATCTCTAGTTGCAAAATAGTCCCAAAATTCTATTGCAAAACCCTAGTTGCAGGTCTGAAGTCAACGTAGTCAAAGTCAATAGATTACCCCAGTTTGTGTGCCCAAAAATTCGACCTGCCCAAACAAAAATTCTCCCAAAAAAACAAACTCAAAAACAGCCCAGAAAGTCAAAGTCAATGTAGGTCATTGCTTGGTGAAAGTGTAGAAAAATTGCAGATTTCATCCTCCTAAAATTCGACCTCCTTTCAACCCACACATGTGAAGAAGACCCTACATTTTTGAGTTGTACGAACCAATCAAATGAGGAGGGAGAATGATATGTGATGAGTTAATAAGGTTTTAAATGAGGATGTCTTGTCTTGTATTTATATGAGATGGGGGAGGGCTTATTTTTTCTAATTGACCCCAAGCTAACCTTGAAAATTTTGTACTTGAGGGATTGACCTTAGAAATCCACTTTTCCTTATCCTAATTGAGTGTGCCAAAAGTCAATTTTGGTCCTCTTGAAAAGAGGAATTCAATGCAATGGTTGGAATTTGTCACCGAGCTGCCAAATTAACACTCCATCTTAGCTTGGGATAAATTCCAAACGAATCATGTGATCATCATATGTATCTCGTCATCATTACATATACATCCCTGCTCATCTCTATTCATCTCATGCTGAACATTCTTGAATATAAAGAAGAAGAATTGCTACAAGGGAGCTCTAGCTACCACCCTGTCTCTATCACCATCGGGGAGACTCGGCTACCACCCGAAATCATCATCATCATCATCGGGGAGCCATGGCTACCACCCGGAATGAGTGAGACCAACCTACCCCAATGCGTAGGGATCACACTCTATCCCAAAGTCCCTGAAAGTAGGTGAGATAAACTTATCAGAGGTAAGGATCACAATTTACCCTATTGTCCTTGATCATCTGTCTTAACCCTGAAGATTTAGATGATAGAAAAATTGCATCCACCAACTTGGGTAAGATCCACCTACTGCAAGGGGTAGGGATCACACTCTATCCCAAGTCCCTCATCCCATTGGCTATATGG
Source organism: Pinus albicaulis (assembly GCA_034641835.2). NCBI lineage: Eukaryota > Viridiplantae > Streptophyta > Pinopsida > Pinales > Pinaceae > Pinus > Pinus albicaulis. The sequence goes on along the minus strand of CM076575.1, from coordinate 774,392,044 downwards.
TAGAGGTTATCCCTCAAAGTGGGCATGGCACTAACTGGGGCATACTCTGACTAGGGGAGATCCTAGGTCTCAACATCCTATCGGTTAGAGGTCTCTCATCCCCTAGGAGCCCTATAACTCCATTCCTCACCCTAGGAGCTCAACCAGGGAGAAAGAGCATTTCTCAGTGTTCTTGATCAACATAGACCCGTATTCAAAATGGTTATCTCAACTATCCAAGTTTCTCTCTAAAGACCAAGAAATTCCCTTTCGGCAAAGCCTTGGTGAGGATATCGACTATCTACTCATCTGTCAAAATGTGGAGTCTCATGATTCCTCTCTGCACCATGTCATGGATGTAATAATATATGATTTAGACTTGTCGTGGAACACATGATTCTTCGAAAAATGAATCCCACTCTTGTTGTCGCAATAGATGACTGTGATGTCCAAAACCTACTCAAATAACTCTCTAAAGAGCTTCCTCAGCCAAATTTATTCACAACTCGCCACACTTGCTGTAATATAATCGACCTTAGCAGTGCTAAGGGCTATAGATTTTTTATTCCTTCTCATCCATGATATCATAGCGGATCCCATACCTAAACAACATCCTGAGGTACTCTTCCTGTCAAAAACACTTCCATCCCAATTTGCATCTGTATATCCATGTAGTCTAACATCTCCAACGACATATCTTAGTCCAAGGTTAATAGTCCCACGTAGATATCTCAATACAAGGCTTGACAACAAACCAATTTACATGGTGAGGCTCGACCACAAACTGGATCAAAGTGTTAACTCCAAAGAATATGTCGAGGCGAGCACTCATGAGGAAAATTAGAGAACCAACCAATTGTCTATACTCCGAGGAGTTTACTAGGTCTGATCCAACAACCTCTCCACAAAAATTCTTGAAATTCATCTCTATAGGTGTAGGCAAGGATTTGCACTCAACTATGCCAAATATTTCTAGCAATTTTACAACATATTTTCCTTGTGAAAGAAAAATCCCTCCAACTTTTACCATACTTCTTGTCCCATAAAATAATGCATCAAACCAAGATATTTCATTTGGAATTCGGAAGTCCGATCCCTCTTACATTCTAGAATGAGAGGGTTTGCACCTGTCAAAAATAAGTCATCAAAATATAATACCAAAATGAGAGGCATACCTTGGATCATTTTGAAGTACAAGTTTGGATCAACACTTCTTCTTGTAAATCCCAACTTCATCAAGTAACTATCGATGCGAGCATACCAAGCATGAGGAGCTTGCTTCAATCCATAAAGAGATATCTTCAATCCACATACATGGATATTCTTGTCATGAACTTCAAATTCTAGAGGTTGTTCATCATACACTTCTTTTTGAAGCAAACCATGTAAGAACACAATCTTCACATCCATTTGATGAAGAGTCCATCCCAAACTGGCATAGAGGGCGACTATCGAATGAATGGTTGTATATCAGGCCATAGGAGAAAATATGTCATCATAATATTATCCCTCTTTTTGGGAGAATTCACGGGCTACGAACCTTGCCTTGTATTTTTCAATTCTTCCATCAACCCCATGCTTGATCTTATAGAGCCATTTGGAGGTCACTGCTGATCTTCCCTTCGGTCTTGACACAACATCCCTTGCATCATTTTTCATAATAGACTCATATTCTTCGGCCATAGCATCCTTCCAAACTTATTCCTTCACCGCTTCTTCAAAGGTGTGAGGCTCAACTTGAAGCATATTGCTCATAGCAGCCATATATTCTTGGTACCTGCATGGCTTCTTGCTTTCCATGAAACTTCCACGAGCAGTGACATGTTTCTCAACATCTTGTAGTTTGTCCTTGAACCAAAGTGGTATTTTCCTCGCAGTGGGATCACATGGAGGAGGATCCAAGGGTTCCATAGGATCCATGAGATCATTAACAGTATCATTACCAGATTCAAGCATGGAAAGACCTTATAGAATATCCATACCATCACTCTTGTCTTTAGGAGGAGGAGGCGCAGGAAGGTCCCTTTCTTTTCCAAGGGAAACATCTTCCTCGAATGTCACATCCTTGCTAATTTCAACCTTCCTTTGACCACAAATATATATTCTAAATTCTTTAGAATTTCACAATATCCAACAAACCTACCTTTTCTTCTTGTTGCTTCTAGCTTGTTTCTTTTTTCCTTCGATACATGTAAGTATACAGGGCAACCAAAAATCCGAAGATGACCAATATCGAGCTTGACACCTGTGAATACTTCCTTGAGGGTCTTGTTTTCCAAAGCTTGATGAGGCAACTTGTTTTGAACATATACTGTTGTGTTTGTTGCTCCATCCCAAAGGAACTTTGGCAACTTTTGATCATGGAGCATGGCTCAAGAAGCTTCCACAATGGACTTGTTCTTTCTCTTAGCCACTCTATTTTGTTCAGGAGTGTAGGGCACAATAGTCTCATTCTTAATTCCTTCTTGCAAAATTCTATAAATTCATTTGAGACGTATTCCCCATCGTTTTCAAACATGAAGATATTTATTTTCTTCCCTGTATGATTTTCAACCAAAGCCTTGAACTCAAATATTTTGAATGTCTCATCTTTTTGCTTCAAATAATATATCCATGTCTTCCTAAGCAATCATCATTGAAGGTGATGTAATAGAGATGACCCCCAGGAGAATGCACGAGCATTGGAACACATATATCTGAATGAATGAGATGAAGGATGTATTTCATCTTGTTTTTGCTAGAGGGGAATGGTCCCCTTGTTTTCTTTCCATTGGCACACCTAGGGAATGCTCCATCATGTTGAGCTTGAACATCAGGGATCCCAGAGACCAACTTCTTCAATTTTGGAAGAGCATCCTAATGTAGATGGGCCAACCTTCAGTGCCATAGCTCGTTTTGATAATTTGTATTATGGACCATAGCTAGAAGGGGTCTTCCAGTGACTCTATAGAGTCCTTCAAACCTATATCCAGTGTGAAGGCATTTCTAATATAGGATCCAATAGGCCAAGTAAGTAAATTTCCTTTGATGAATGAAACCATCATCCCTTTATCCTCCAAAGAAGATATCGATACCAAATTCATCTTCAATATCGACACATACATCATCACATCATGAAGCAAAACATATTCCCTGGAGTCCAAATCAAATTTGACAGAACCAAATCCCTTTACAGGATGAGTGGAGTTGTCACCAAGAATAATCTTCAAATCAATCTCCTTCTATACCAAATTAGAGAGAACCTCCTTAAATCCAGAGAAGTGATAAGAGGCCCCATTATCAACCAGGCAACTATCCCAAGTATCCAGAGGAGACAGACTAGATAATGCGGAAATAAGAATATATTCAGATTGATTAGTAGCATCACTTTCATACATAGAGTTCCTTAACCTCTTTAGTGAATGATAGCTATATTCAGGATCATGGGGAGAGTCTCTTCTTCTTCTTTAATTTCTCCTTCCATCTCTTATTTCATACAATCTCTTGTTGTTGAAACCAAGGTTATTGTTGTAAGACCCTGAAGAGTTTCTTCTTGGATCATCTCTCTTTTCGTGACAATCTCTAGCATAATGACTCTTTTAATGAAAATTGTAGCATTCAACATCTCTATCTTGCCTTCTTGAATCCTTGGAATCTCGATTGGATTGATAAGGTATTTTTGATTTAGATGGCTTTCCCTTTCCTTTCTTCACATTCTTCTTCTTTCCTTGAGCAACAAAGGAAATGGGCTCTCCTTCATTTGGCCTTTGAATTCTTCCTCTAGATATCATCAATCTTTCCTCTTGATTTCATAGAGAAAGTAACTCATCAAAAGATGGGATCCTTTCCCTATTGTTGTAGAAGTAATGAACATGTCCCATGAAGGAAGAAGGACACTTAGGGTAGTCATCACCAATTCCTGTTAGGTATAATTTCTTGAGCAATCCGGAGTTGGTCCCTGATCTTAGTGATTCTTATGAAGAATGATTGCAAAGTTTCTCCCTTATGAAACTTAGTCTCCTTAAGTTGATTTTTCAATTCCATTATGTGGCTCAATTTGTTCACTTCATACATGCCAACAATATTATCATACAATTATTTGGAAGTCTTCAAGGATGTAATATAAACAAGTAGATTATCCTTAAAGAATCAATACAATATTTTTAGCTTTAATTTCACCTTTATTATACTTGGATTTGGTAGGTTGAGGAGCTTTTTCTGTTGGTGGTGAGATATTTCCTTCCACGTACTCCAAGACATCATACTCATCTAAACTAACATTGATCATGATCTTACATGCTGCAAAGCCAGATGAGTCAGCTGGCTTTTCATTATCCTTGAAATAAGAGGTAGACATTTTTACCAAAATATTTTCCCCTTTCAACCCACTACTTAGAAGATGGATGCTCTTGCCCTATGTCTCTTGGGCTTGTCTTCACCTCACCTTTGATACCATGTTAATTTTTCATCAAATTTTCTATGCTACAAATATTACTTCAATGATATCCAATAGCATCCAATTTAACAATTTCCACTTCTTCAATTAACCAATGACATTAGAGTAATTGTAGATAGAAAAATTACTCAAATGCATAATGAAAGACAACCACGAGACAAGATACAATATTTGGTCAATGACCAGGGAAAAACCTCATTAGGGGGGAAACCATTCGCAATTCTTATTTTATTAGATTGTATTCAAATGTTCAACAAAGAGAGTACAACATCCAAGAGTCAAAGTCAAACTTTGAATAGCCAATATCCAAAACAAATATCCAATGTTCAAGTATGTCAACCAAAAAAAAGTATTATCCAATAGTCAAATATGGTCAAAGTCAACTCTGGTCAAAGACAATAACAACAATCAATGCTCAATGGTCTATTGTCCTCCAATTGAGTTCAATCAACAATCAAAATATGCAGCTTGATGAGCTGGTCAAAGTGCCTTGAAAACAATTCCAAACTTCCTCCTCAATCTCAGTCAAAATATGCTGCAAAACCCTAGTTGTAGGTCTGAAGTTAACGCAGTGAAAGTCAACAGATTGCCTCGATTTGTGTGCCCAAAAACTCGTCCTTCCCAAACAGAAATTCTCCTAGAAAATCAAACTCAAAAACTGCCAAGAAAGTCAAAGTCAGTGCATGCCAATGTTTGGTCAAAGTGAAGAAAAATTACAGATTTCGTGCCCCTGAAATCGACCTCCTTTCAGCCCACACATGTGAAGAAGACCCTGCAATTCTGAGTTGTACGAACCAATTAGATGAGGAGAGAGAATGATATGTGACGAGTTGAAATGAGGAGGACTTGTCTTGTATTTATATGAGGAGGAGGAGGGCTTATTTGTTCTAATTGACCCCAAGCCAACCTTGTCAATTTTGTACTTGTGGGCTAAGACCTCAAAAATCCACTTTTCCTTATCCAAATTGAGTGCTTCAAACGTCAATTTTGGTCCTCTCAAAAAGAGGAATTCAATGCAATGGTTGGAATTTGTGATAGAGTTGCCAAATTAATACTGGCCCATTCACCATTTGACATGAATGACATTTTTTCCAACAAGTACACACTATAGATTCCTTATCAAAATCAATATTCATTGAAGGGGATTGGGAAAATGATTATTTAATGGAGGAAAATGATTTTATTTCTTTTTAATTGCATTTAAACATGGAATTTATTTTTGATCATATCTTGTAATGATTTACTATTTCACATAAACTTGGTACAAATCTTCTCACAAAATTATATTTTTTCGAAGAATCATTACATTATTATGAGGAAAACTAATCTAAGGCACAACTTTAGTCCTCTCATGCTCTATCATAATAACAAATTTAGAAAAAATAAATCCAAGTAGCTTACCTTAAGTGACAACAAAAATGGTTGTATTTGGTTTCAAAGAATACCATGCATTCTACATTGGTTGAAAATTTGCGTTAGATGATGAATATGATCCTCTTTGCTTTTGAGTATACCGTAGCATCATCTAAATAAACGACAATTAGTTTGTTAATCAATCCATCAAATACTTTTCCCATTTCTCTTTGAAAAGCGGATCCTACATTAATCATACAAAAAGACATTTTATTATAGATGTAAATGCCCCATTTAGTCCTAAACGTGGTCTTGAGTTGATCAGGATGAGAAACCAAATCCTGGTTAACCATAAAACCATCTAACAAAGAGAAAATTTCTGAGCCTGATAAACATTATAAAATCTGTTCCATTGGTGGCATTTGGGTAGTTTTCCTCATCAAAATCATTATTTAGATTATGAAATCAATGCAAATTCTATTGTCCCCATTTTTCTTTCTAATTGAATGATATTGGACACCCAGTATGAATGTTGAACATGAAATATGGTTTTAGCCTAACAATTTATTCAGTTCCTTTTTTATAAGAGACTCCATGCTTGGGTATCTTTCTTAAATTTTGTTGTACAAGCTTAACATATAACTTGATTGGAATAGTATGTTGAATCATCTCAGTGTCATAAATATTCATATTTCTATATGTCCATGCAAATAGATCCTTGTATTTTTTGAACAATTTTATGAAAGAAATTCATTCAAAAGGAGAGAAACCAATTCCCAAATGTACATTTTGTGGGTTATGTTTGGTTCCTAGTTGACTACTTCATATTAAATGAAAGAGCTATTTGTCTAACAATTTGTGACACCCTTAAACTTATCTTGTAAATTGTAAAACTTCTCTAGACGAATTATATATTTAGGGATTATATTTTATGATATTGGTCCCTTCTCTATAAAGTAATTGTTAGTTGATTCATCATGTTGTTATTCATCTATGCGAGCTCCCTTGAAGGCGCCCTCTTGAGTAAGGAAGTTCAAAATATTTTCATCATCATAAAAAACCATCCAATTAGTAATATTGTTTGGAACAGAGAGCCTAAAAATCAATTTCATAAAAAACCTATTAGTTGAAAAATGTTCCCAAGGAATTGAATTTGAAGCTACGTTTGCAAGTAAATCTGCATCAAAATTTTGAGATCTAGGTAAATAAACAATATTTAATGCATCAAAGTTATTAATCAAATTACATACCTCTTTTTGATAATTTTTGAGGTGATTTGAAACACAATGTATATCATTACATACCTTCTTTACTATGATTTTAGAATCACCTATGACTTTCAAGTCTATCGCCTTTTTGAGATGTTAAATCAAAGCTTCATATTCTGCAACATTATTTGTAAGGTCAAACTCAATCTACATGCAATCAATTCTTTATTCCCTCTGAGGTGAATCCATTGAAGTTACCAAAGAATACCATGAAAATCTTTGTGGAGGACATTATAGTTGGAAGGTCACAACACATAAAATCGAATCCATTGAAGTTACCAAAGAATACCATGAAAATCTCTGTGGAGGACATTATAGTTGGAAGGTCACAACACATAAAATCTCAAGTCAGGTTTTTATTGGCCTACACTGTTCATTGATGTGTACAGACTGGTCAGAAGTTGTCAGAAGTGTCAATTGTTTACATAAAATAAGAGACTTGCTCTGTTACCTCTCATTTATGTATTCATAGAAGAGCCTTTCAGGCAGTGGGGACTGGACTTTATTGGAGAGATCAATCCACCATCAAGTGGGCAGTTCAAATGGATTCTAACTACTACTGATTACTTCACAAAGTGGGTTGAAGCAATCCCCACCAAGAAAGCAAATGACCAAGTGTTGATGAAGTTTCTGGAGGAGATCATCTTGAGTAGGTTTGGTTATCCAGTCAAGATTGTAACTAATAATGCTCAAGTATTTAATTCTGCTCGATTCATTAATTTCTGTCAAACATATAACGTAATTTTGTCACATTCCACAACCTACCATTCACAAGGGAATGGATTGGTAGAGTCTTAAAACAAGACATTGGTCAGGATTCTGAAGAAAACAATCACTGAAAATAAAAAAGACTGGGACACAAAATTAAAATTTTCTCTTTGGGAAGTTCGAGTAACTACTAGGAGGTCCACTGAAAAATCTCCTTTTGAGTTGTTATATGGAACTCAGGCATAGTTTCCTAGTCAGTTGGCCAAACCAGTGATTTATTTCCTTCAAGAAACCCAGGAAGAACCTAATGCTTTGAAAAGAAGAATAAATAAGGTGATTGAGTTAAATGAAAACAGAGACAAAGTTAGAGATAATTTGATTACTTATCAGACAAAAATGAAGTCTATTTTTGACAGGAAGGCGAAAGAAATCCTCTTTCATGCAGGAGATTTAGTACTGACATGGGACACTAAAAGGGAGGATAAAGAGCATGGTAAGTTTGACACTCTATGGTATGGTCCGTACATAATTTCTGAAGCCAGATCAAAAAATACCTTCATCTAGAAGATTTAGATGGAGAATATCTGCAGCTGCTTGTGAATGGGCAATATTTGAAGCATTATTTTGAGCATTAAAAGTCAACATTCCACCACTGTAAATACCGAATTTATCATTGTTCATATGTCACCAAGCAATATTTGACTCCATGCTCGAGGTGAAGCCACTAATCTACGGTTCTTAGCACTTTCATGGAAAAAAACGTTATCTCCAGGTGGAGCCAGATGTTGTGGCTCATTTGCATTTACTTTTGAAATATTTCTCAAAACACCAAAAAAGCATATATGTTAGAAAATGTAACCTTTTATTTGCCGAAAAAGAATTTTTGATTTATATGTTGGTGTATTAACATTATGTGCGGAGATGTGAAGGCAGGTCGAGTCATGCTTATTCGCATGCAGAACAGTGCACAACAGTTTAGCCAAGGCACCTCCATTTCATCTCCGCTCCCTATCCACCCATCCAATACCGCATACCATTCACTCCCCCTCCGAAAAGTTGTTTTACTATTGTCAAACAGCTGCCTAAAACCTTGGTAGGACCCCTTAGCTTTATCACAATCGGAGTTTGTGAAATTTTTTTTCCATACTCAATTTTTACCACTCCCAACCGCCGATGAGATATTAAATGGTACCCTCACTATCACGTCACCTCTTCTCCCTAGATATCACAACTTCAAAATTTCATTGCTGATCTCCAATCCCCGATATGTTATGAATGCCTATATGTGATTTGAGATAAGTTTTATATCGTCAATTGCGATTTGCGATCGTCCCCACATCCCCTTGCCACGTCATCCCTACCTTTATCTCATATCACACATCGCACATCGCAAGTTCAGGTGGAATGACACTCATGAACCATGTTGGAATGCCAAAATGTGAAGTGCATCAAGGGCTAGACGCGATGTAGCTCAGAACTATGATTAATATATTCCATTCGCACATCACACATCGCAAGATCAGGAGGAATGGTGCTCATGAACCATGTTAGAATTCCGAAATGCGAAGTGCGATAAAGGGATAGACACAATAGTTTTCAAAGGAAAATTTGAATTTATATAAAGTCCGAGATTATGTGTAGTTGTGTTGTTTTATGAAGAAACGTGAACACGGGCAGTAGACTCGGGTAACACCTGACCACGTGCAAAACAATTTTGTATGTGTTGCGCCTTTTGAATAAACGGAATCTTGAACACATTGGTGGTGGCCTCGGGTAAGTGACCCAACACAGAGCAAAGGAGAAGAGAAGACGGAACGCTGCAGGCATGAACAAAAGAGGCAGAGTCAGGTAGAAGGGGACATGATAACATTGTTTGAAACGTAGAGGCATAGGTAGATTCAGGAAAAAGGAGCATATGATGGCACTTTTGGAAACGCAACAACTTGGTCAAGTTGGGCACAGATGCATTATTGCAGAACCGTTCGAATACCACATCAGAAACAAAAAAGACATGACAGCAAGCAGAAAAGACAAATATTGAACTTTGGAAGAAATGTAGGGTAAGGATGTTCAATCTGTCAGGGAGACACATCAGCACTTCAGGGAGATGCATCAACAACAAATTAGATTCAACAAAAAGAATAATATTTCAAGTTTTAATTTGTTTTCTTTGTTTGTTAAGATCAGAGCTATAGTGATGTCGTCAATTGCAATGTAATAAGTAGTTTTAACAGTTTAGGTAGTCAAAGTAGTTTCAAGAATTTCTAGTAGTTACGAAATGTTTTTGATGTATTTAAGCAAGATAAAAAGAAAGAAGAAAGGTTCCGAGTTTTGGACCTCTGGAAGGCTAAAAATTTGGTACTTACTTTTCTGAGGAATTAATGCAAGAAGCATCAAGTTTCCTGCAACTGTTGATGGTGATTCGTTTTTCCTGTGCCATTTTGTGTTCCTTCTTCCTTGAATGTAGTGAAGTAAAGTAGCTTCTGGTCTCTTAATTACAATTGTGAGTAAGAGTTAAATAACCTTAATTTGCGCTCCTTCAATCCAACTCTTCTTTATACATAAATTCATTTTGAAATTTAAAGTGATAGATTTTGAGTTTCTTCTACATTTCTTATTTTCCATTCAGATATCAACAATTAATGGCATTGTGGAGTCTTTCATTATACCAGATTATTAAGGGTTTTAAAGAATTAATTTCCAAAGGGATTGCACGAAGATCACCTGATATAATCACTTTTATGATACATTTTAAAAAATAGCAGTTAATGGCATTGTGGAGTCTTTCATTATACCGGATTATTAAGGGTTTTAAAGAATTAGTTTCCAAAGGGATTGAACAAAGACGACGTGATATAATTACTTTTGTGACACATTTTTAAAAATGCCTTAAGCACTGATTCCTTTCCACAACCAAGGAATTGTCTCTTAAGCACCAACATTTTCTAGCACCATTGCCAGGGACAAAGAAATGAAGTTTATTTTCCTTGGGTTTTTCATATTATTTCCTCTAGTTGTTCAGTGAGGAGGAAATAGTCGGTTGTGTTTTCATTCTTATAATTCTGGCTTTCAAAAGGCCTCACACGAGGTTAGAGACCTCACAACAGAAAGTTCCTGCTTTGCCAGATTCAGAAATATTGGTTTCTAAAAAGACTCAGAAACTTAAAACCCCTTCAACATCTAGTCCTACATTGTCTGCTCCTAGTATCAGTTCTCATAACCCTTGGTTGGAAGATACATCTAAATTGCTTCCTTGCTTGGAACAAGATTTACCATTTACACCAATTTATTTTCAAGAACCTAAGTCAGAAGAACACTCCTTTGAGTCTGTTTCTTTTACTTTCACTCAAGCTCAACAAACTCTAGTTTCTGGTCCCTCTACCATTGTCCATCAACCTACTCCCATATCAGTTTTACCTCCACCTTTGTTCATTTTCACAGCAGGTTCATCGATTACATCTAACCAAGGAACAATCAATCAAGGTGCAAACATGGCAGCACCAACATTTTTGTTGAACATATATGCTCCACTTAACCTTCCATAACCAATGGATGTGATGACTCAAGAGTATCTTAAATGACTCCCATGTTTTACTGGAGAAGATGAAATAACTGCAAAAAAAACACTTGCCTGTGTTTTGTAATTTTGCTGAAAATCTGAATGTAGAACATCTTGATGTTGTAATGAGGCTTTTTGTTAAGTCTCTGGATGGAGAGGCTAGAAAGTTGTTTAAGGGATTTCCAAATAATTCTATTAATACATGGGAAGAACTGGAAAATCAATTCACTCAGAGATGGCGTGAAAAAAGGGATCATGGATATTCACTAACATAATTCAATGCAATCAAAAGAAAACCAGATGAGAATATCAAGGAAAATTTGAAGGATGGAAGTTTATCTTAAAGTTTAGAAACCTTGGCGAATATTACTAGTCCCTAATAGCTAAATTTAAAATTTTTGATGAAAATTTTGTAAAAATGTTTATATTTATAATTATTTTATATTAGACAATATACAATTTTGGCGATTTTTAAGGTAAAATAATTTTATACTGTAAAATTTGGGCGAATTCATTTTTAGAAAAACGGAAATTAGCGAATATTTTTTTTGTAAAAAGCATGGAATATCAGCCCACCTACAAATATTAGCCCCTAAAATTTTCCCTGGAAAATATATCGGATTTTATCACAAGATTCAATAAATTGTATAACAGTTTGCCTGTAGAAATGAATCCCCCTCCTTTTGGAGAAAAGTTGGTTTTTGCTGGGGCTTTTGGAGCCGATTTTATTTTCACACAGAGAAAGGAGACCCCCCTCTAGAGAAGATACAGACATATGCTTTAGAAATTGAAGCTAATATGACTGCAGCTGGGAAGGTGAAAGGGAAACAGCTAGTCCAAGAGAAGGGGAAAGAAAAGAAGAATCATCACAAGTTGAAAGAATTGAAGATATGGAAAAGGTGATAAAAAAAATTGTCAAATAAGTTAGTTAAGATGGAATTGGAAAGCAAAAACTCCCAAAGACAAGTACAAAAAAACTGAGGAGGATTTAACCCTCAATTTAGAAGACAACCCTTGCAAATTTTGTAGAGGGAAAGAAAATATCAAGACCAGGTTCAAGCACCATTGTATATAGAAGTAGCACCCGGAGAGTCAGTAGAAGATGACCAAAATGAGGCTGAAGGTCAAATATCTGCTATGTACACAATAGAGGAGGATGAAGAGGAAGGTTGTGAAGGAGAATATACTAAAGCTGAAGTATCTTTTGCTGAAGATGAGATGAATAAATACTGTAAACAGTTTGCAGATTTTATGCAGGCTGAGTTGCACAAGAAGTATAATTTGAGATCAAGGAAAATATCAAGGCTACAAGATAGTGAGGGTGAACAAAAAGACCCTGACCCTTCTCGAATGGCGACTCCACAACAAAAGGACCCTGTAAAACAAGTCAGTAATGGGAAGGAACCTGTAAATTCAGTTAATAGAACAAATGTGCAGTAGGGTGAACCTTCCTAGAGAAAATCAATTGATACTAATATTTTGGAGAGAGTTGTTCCTGTACCTGAACAAGCGGAAAATTCTAGAAAGGGTGAAGAAGAACCTGAAAATAATGTTAAACAAACTCATGCTTTTAGTTTGAAAAAAGAGTTGGTGAAGGTAAAAATTAAGGTACCTCTTCTAGAATTAGCTAAAATACGAGTCTACAAGAAAGAAATTTCAGAATTTATTAATCTCACATAGATTGAAGATATAAGTGACACTGTGGACTTACAAGAAGAGAAGCCAGTGGTCACCTTTGGTCCTCATGTAGAAGAAGTAGATCCTTTTGTTCCTCCATTCTATATTTCTATGTTGCTTCATGATTTTACTCTCCGTAATTGTATGCTGGACTCATGAACATCCCATAATCTCATGCCATTGTCTATTATGAAGGAACTAAACTTGCAGATTACCAAACCTTACAGGGATCTGTATTCATTTGATTCCAAAAGGGTGAAATGTGTTGGGTTAATTAAATATGTAGTATTTTCTTTGGCACAAATTCCAGCAAATAGTATAATCATGGATGTAGTTGTTGTTGACATTCTAGCCAGGTTTGGAATGCTCCTGTCAAGATCTTGGGGAGAAAAGTTCGGAGGTGTTCTAAAACTAGATTTCACTTATGCTATCATTCATGTTTTCAATGGGGAAGAAAGGAGATTGTATAGGGAAACAAGGTTCGTGAAGACCATTACCAAGAAAGATGCAGGAAATTCCCCTATTTATAGTCAAGAAACATAAGATCTTTCATGTTTCATGCTGCATGAAGATGCAAAATTTGCCAAAGACACATGGAAGCAACTATCTTCAGCAATTGTAAATAATGAGTGCTTTCAAAGAAGATTTGGAAATTATATTTGATGGTGCCTACTCCAAGAATGGCACAGGAGCTGGATTCTTGTTGATATCACCAGAAGGTAACCTCATGCCTTTTTTTTTTAAATTAGAATTTGATTCAACAAACAATGTGGCTGAGTATGAGGCCTTAATTTTAAGCCTTCCAGTTTCTAAACAGATGGGGTTTCAGTGTATTTCAATTTTTGGTGACTCTAAATTGATAATAAGACAGATTAAAAATTATTGTCAGACCAAGCATCCGAGATTAAGATCATATAGAAATGAAGTTTGGGATTTGATAGAGAACAATTTTGAAGCCTTTAATCTTTAGTTCATTCTGAGGGAGGGGAATAGGTTGGAAGATTTGTTAGAAGTTGTAGCTAGTACCTTTAAGCCACCAATGAATCCAAGGTTAAGGTATGAGATTGAAATTAGACATAGACCCTCTATTCCTGACAATGTGAAACATTGGCAGGTGTTTGAAGATGATGAGAAAATAAATCATTTCTTGACAATGATTAGAAACTTTGAAGATGCTGAGATAGATCAAGAAGAAGAATAGACTGAGCAGAAAGGAGAGATAATAAATCTTAAGCAGTCAATAGGTGAGTAGAAGATTATCCAATTGAAAGACAATATAGGGCTGGTTCCCCTTGAAATACTATTTGATTCTAATGATGTTGCTGTTAATTCAAAGAAAATACATCAAGAGGAAGAGATGACAGATTGTAATTTGGGAACTCAGCAAGAGCCAAAAATGGTGAAATTATTCAAGGGTGTTCCCAAAAATTATAAAGAAAGATACATTGATCTTTTTAAGAAGTATATGGATGTGTTTGCTTGGTCATATGAAGACTTGAAAACGTATGATAAAAGCATAATACAACAAAAGATCCTAGTGAAAGAAGGAATTAAACCACACAAGCAAAAGCTTAGACATATTAATCCATTACTATTAGCTCCAATTGAAAAGGAAGTGAAGAAATTTTTGCAAGCAAAAATCATAGTTCCTCTCAGATATTCCGATTTGGTTTCTAATCTAGTTCTTGTGAGGAAGAAAAATGGAGAGATAAGATTGTGTGTAGACTTTAGGAATTTGAATAGAACATCTCTAAAGGATAATTATCCTTTACCTAAGATGGATTATGTCTTACAAAAAGTGATAGGAGCTTACATGATGTCCATGATTGGCAGATTCTCTGGGTATAATCAGGTGGCAGTGGATAAGGAAGATCCGAAAAAGATAACTTTCACAATCCCTTGGGGTACTTTTGTGTATGCAAGAATGCCATTTGGTCTTATGAATGCAGGTGCAAATTTTCGGAGGGCCATGGACATAGCGTTTGTAGGTGACAAGTATGTGGTTATATATCTGGATGATGTGACGGTTTTCTCAGGGCCCGATGATGAACACCTGGAACATCTGCAAATAACTTTTGAAAAATGCAGGAAGTTTGGTTCGTCACTAAACCCCGAGAAATCCTTGTTTGCCTTAGAAGAAGGTAAATTATTGAGCCACATAGTTTCAAACAAGGAGCGAAGATTGATCGAGCAAGGGTGGAAGCAATTCAAACAATTCCTTTACCTAGAAGCAAGAAAGATATTAAGAGATTTTTGGGAAAAATAAACTTTCTGAGAAGATTTGTACCAAATTATGCTGAGATTGTGAGAAATATAACTGACATGTTGAAGAAAAATGCAGAACTGAGATGGGATAAAGAAGCAAGAGAAGCATTTTCCAGAATAAAATAAGCACTCCAGGAAGCTCATGTTTTAATAAGTCCTAATTATCAAAGGGTATTTAAAATATTTTCATTTTCTTCTCCCACTACTATTTCTACTGTGTTATTTCAGAAAAACGAGGATAATAAGGAGTAGCCAGTGGAATTATTCAGCAAAGTTCTTAGATATGGTGAGCTCAAATATAACATTTTGGAGAAACAAGTGTATGCATTGGTCAAAGCACCCAAAGCCTTCAGGACTTATGTATTACAATCCCAAATAACCGCTTATGTACCTAATTCTGCTGTTAAGGACGTGCTAGTCCAAAGTGATGTTGAAGGGAAAAGAGGAAAATGGATAGCTAAAATCCAGGAGTATGATTTGGACATTAAACTCACCAAGTTAATTAAAGGACAGGGTTTAGCAAAGTTGCTAACAGATTCAAATTTTCAAGCATTGGGAATTAACCTCTTGGCACCAGTGGATGGAGCTGACAATGAAGAAGGTCATAATAAGACCAAAACAGGTATTCAATACAAATTTTTGTGTTCATATAGGTATAAATATTTTTTTCATTACCTGTATTTCTTTTCTTGTCCATCTTCACTAAATAGAACCAAATACAGAGCTCTCAAGCTTAAATATCAGCCATATGTCATAGTAGAAGCAAAATTGTACTTGAGAGATCCTGTTGGTATCTTATTGTTGTGCTTGACCGAAGGTGAATCCATTCAAGTTACCAAAGAATACCATGAAAATCTCTGTGGAGGACATTATAGTTTGAAGGTCACAACACATAAAATCCTCAAGTCAGGTTTTTATTAGCCTACACTATTCGCTGATGTGTACAGACTGGTCAGAAGTTGTCAAAAGTGTCAATTGTTTGCAGAAAAGAAGAGACTTGCTCCATTACCTCTCATCCCAGTATTCATAGAAGAGCCTTTTAGGCAGTGGGGACTGGAATTTATTGGAGAGATCAATCCACCATCAAGTGGGCAGTTCAAATGGATTCTAATTGTGATTACTTCACAAAGTGGGTTGAAGAAATCCCCACCAAGAAAGCAAATGACCAAGTGGTGATGAAGTTTCTGGAGGAGAACATCTTCAGTAGGTTTGGTTGTCTAGTCAATATTGTAACTGATAATGCTCAGGCATTTGATTCTGCTTGATTCATGAATTTATGTCAAACATATAATGTAATTTTTTCACATTCCATGGCCTACCATCCACAAGGGAATGGATTGGCAGTGTCTTCAAACAAGACATTGGTCAGGATTCTGAAGAAAACAATCACTGAAAATAAAAAAAAACTGGGAATCAAAATTAAAATTTTCTCTTTGGGCAGTTCGAGTAACTACTAGGAGGTCCACTGGAAAATCACCTTTTGAGTTGGTATATGGAACTTAGGCATTGTTTCCTAGTCAGTTGGCCAAACCAGTGATTGCTTTCCTTCAAGAAGCTCAGGAAGAACCTAATGCTCTGGTAAGAAGAATGAATAAGGTGATTGAGTTAAATGAAAATAGAGACAAAGTTAGAGATAATTTGATTACTTATCAGGTAAAAATGAAGTCTATTTTTGACAAGAAGGTGAAATAAATCCTCTTTCATGCAGGATATTTAGTATTGAGATGGGACACTAGAAGGGAGGATAAAGGAAAGCATGGTAAGTTTAACCCTCTCTGGTATGGTCCATACATAATTTATGAAGCCAGATCAAACAATACTTTCATCCTAGAAGATCTAGATGGAGAATCTCTGCAACTGCCTATGAATGGGAAATTTTTGAAGCATTAAAAGTCAGCGTTCCACCATTGTAAATACTGGATTTCTCATTGTTCATATGTCACCAAGAAATATTTGACTCCATGCCCGAGGTGAAGGCACTAATCTGCGGTTCTTAGCTCTTTCGTGGAAAAAAGTACTATCCCCAGGTGGAGCCAGATGTTGTGAATCATTTGCATTTACTTTTGAAATATTTATCAAAACACCAAAAAAAGCATATATGTTAGAAAATGTAAAATTTTTATATGCCGAAAAAGAATTTTTGATTTATATGTTGGTGTATTAACATTATCTGCGGAGATGTGAAGGCGGGTCGAGTCGTGCTTATTCGTGTGCAGAATAGTGCACAACAGTTCAGCCAGGGCACCTCCATTTCATCTCTGCTCCCTATCCACCCATCCAATACCGCATACGATTCACTTCCCCTCCAAAAAGTTGTTTTACTATTGCCAAACCACTGCCTAAAACCTTGGTAGGACCCCTTACCTTTATCACAATTAGAGTTTGCGAAAAATCTTTTCCATATTCATTTGTTACCACTCTTGACCACCGATGCAATATTAAATGGGACCCTCCCCGCCACATCACCTCTTCTCACCGCATATCACAACTTCAAAATTCCATTGCTGATCTCCAATCACCGATATGTTATGAACACCGATACACGATTTGCGATAAGTTTTATATCGCCGATTGCGATTTGCGAGCTGCCCCACCTCCACTTGCCACATCATCCTTACCTTTATCGCATATCGCACATTGCACATCACAAGCTCAGGAGGAATGGCACTCATGAACCATGTTGGAATGCCGAAATGTGAAGTGCGACAAGGGCTGGGCGCGATGCAACTCAAAACTATGATTTAATATATTCCATTCACACATCGCACATCGTAAGCTCAGGAGGAATGGCGCTCATGAACCATGTTGGAATGCCGCAATGTGAAGTGAGATAAAGGGATAAACGCAATAGTTTTCAAAGGAAAATTTGAATTTATTTAAAGTCTAGGATTATGTGCAGTTGCGTTGTTTTATGAAGAAACGTGAACGCGGGTAGTAGACTTGGGTAACACTCGACCACGTACAAAACAATGTTGTATGCATTGCACCTTTTAAATAAACGGAAGCTTGAACGCAACGGTGGTGGAATCAGGTAAGTGACCCAACACAGAGCAAAGGAGAAGAGAAGACGAAATGCTACAGGAATGAGCAGAAGAGGCAGAGCCAGGTAGAAGGGGACATGATAATATTGTTTGAAATGTAGAGGCATAGGCAGAGTCTGGCAAAAGGAGCATATGGTGGCACTCTTGGAAAAACAACAACTGGGTTAAGTCGGGCAAAGATGTGTTATTGCATAACTGGTCGAATACCACATTAGAAACAAAAAAGACATGACAGCAAGCAGAAAAGAAAAATATTGAACTATGGAAGAAATGAAGGGCAAGGATGTCCGATCTATCAGGGAGACACATCAGCACTTCATGGAGATGCATCAGCAACAAATCAGATTCAACAAAAAGAATAATATTTCAAGTTTTATTTTTTTTCTTTGTTTGTTAAGATCGAAGCTATAGTGATGTCCTTAATTGCAATGTAATAATTAGTTTTAACACTTTAGGTAGTCGAAGTAGTTTCAAAAAGTTCTAGCAGTTACAAACTGTTTTTGATGTATTTAAGCAAGATAGAAAGAAAGAAGAAAGGTTCTGATTTTTGGACCTCTAGAAGACTAAAAATTTGGTACTTAATTTTCTGAGGAATTAATGAAAGAATCATCGAGGTTCCTGCAACTGTTGACGGTGATTCGTTTTTCCTATGCCATTTTGTGTTCCTTCTTCCTTGAATGTAGTGAAGTAAAGTAGTTGTCGGTCTCTTAATTACATTTGTGAGTAAGAGTTAAATAACCTTAATTTGCACTCCTTCACTCCAGCTGTTCTTTCTACATAAATTCATTCTGAAATTTAAAGTGATAGATTCTGTGTTACAACATATCATTTTGAGTTTCTTCTAGAGTTCTTCTTTTCCATTCAGATATCAGCAGTTAATGGCATTGTAGAGTCTTTCATTATACCAGATTATTAAGGGTTTTAAAGAATTAGTTTCCAAAGGGATTGAACGGAGACCACCTGATATATTTACTTTTGTGACATGTTTTTAAAAATGTCTTAAGCATTGATTCCTTTCCACAACCAAGGAATTGTCTCTTAAGCACCAACAAACATGATAGGCTAGTTGGGATCATTTAGATAAGTGACAATATGTTTCATATGTGTTTCTCATTTAACTTTGATTTTTGTTTGTTTGACAATTGTATGATAACCGTAAATGGGACTAGTTCGTAGAAAAATACTGAAGGTTTTTTTGACCAATCTTTACTCAAAATCAAACCATAATAAGTTGGAATATCAACTACAAAAATGGTCTAGTGAACTTTTGAATTGGAAGAAAAACTAATCAAGGCATTTTTTAATTCCCCCAAAAAATTAACATTCAATTTATCTAATTATACAATTTGGCTAGTAGATTTATTGAACTTTATATTTAATTTCTTGCACACTAAATAAGACATGACATTGGAGAAAACACTAGAATCCACTAAGAAATTATGTGCATTACTATTAAAAATTTCAAATGTTAAGAGGAATGGAGGTGTATAAGAACCAAATTTATCTCCAATCAAAGCAACATTGATATTAAATTGTTACCACTTTGAGATGAATAATTAGAAAAAAAGCCCTTTATTTTTATTCTCAAAACTCACACCACATAAATCTTCAACATATCATTAAACCTGGATTGAGACACGTAATCTCGAAAAAACAAAGGTTAAAATCTGAAGAAGAGAGGTTGATCTATTTTTCCTGAAATAATGCAATGCTGGGATCTGAATCTTACACCTTCCTTCGCCTTTATCAAGCATAGGTTACACAACCAACACACACATAACGCATTCGACCGGCTTAGTAAATACCTAATCTGCAATGAAATTCGAAGAACCAAGTACGCTCTGGATCACCTGGCAACATTAGGCCATAATAATCATCTGAAACTCGCTGGAATGATTCGAAGAGATCTGTGGATAGTCATCAATGAATCGACAACGCTGAAAGCAAACAAAGAAGGTACCTTGGCTCAAATCAGACAAGAAAAAAATCTAAACAAATTGCAATCTAAAATCGGAAACTTGAATGGCTCTGGGAATTCATCAGCAAGAGAGCTTAGGAAGACATGTGAATCCTGTCGCACCAATCATTGGGATGATCAAATGGAAATTTCGGAGCAGATCGTAGATCACAACTCGGAGAATGACGCTGGGGTCACTGTCCATCTCTCCAAACTCACGCACTCTTCGGAGCCCATCACCAATACAAATTTTGTGGACGCTGAAACAATGAAACCAACGACCAAAGATATTGCAGCCGAGGCGATATCTATTCGCAGAAGCAACCCCATGATGTTACATATCCTTGAAATCAGGTTGTGGGGTTACACTGACCTTGATAATGATGAAAACAGAAGCCTAAAATATCTGCGGAGCAAGGAGAGACAATAGTCTGAGATATTCAATGATGTAGAACAACAGCTTGTGCAAACACAGATTCCGACAACAGATTGTCTATCCATCAATGCAACAATTGTTAACCAGAGCCAAAACACTCCATAGAGCGATGAGAAACAACATCTTGTGGTATTCAATGATGCATAACAATTGCCTGTGCAAATGCGGAATCCAAGCATGATGGCAACAGATTGTATATCCAACGAGGCAACATCCGAAATGAACAGAGATCATTAGGTCAGAGCACCAAGGCTGCAGATAGTTTTTCAGCATTCGACCCCTAACAACTATAATAAATCCGTTATTTATGATATGGTCAACAATAACGAGAAGTTAGCCAACATCTCTTCTTACAGTTTCAATAATGAAGAGGCAGAGGATCTAGGCAAAGGGCTCAATTTTTCCTTAGCCCCTAGTCGAATTCCAAAAGAAGAGATCATCTGTAACATCGAAGATGGAATTAAAACCTTAGAGGAAGAAGAAAAAGAGCTAATAAGGAAGGAATGTGTCATCATCCTTAGGAGAGCAAGACCTCCTAAGAGAAATTTGAATAAAGAACAATTAAAAGGCATTAAAAACCTTAGGCAGAATGATAGCATTGTTGTCCTTAAATTTTACAAAGGAGGGGTGACGGTGGTAATGGACAAAGAAGAATGTATTAACAAAATGAGAGACCACCTCTATAACATCGGTAGCTATAAAAAACTGAAGGAAAACCCTATCGCAGAGATTATAAAAACTGTCAAAAAAGCTATTAAGGAGTCTAACCTTGATGAAAAGCTGAAAAAGCGCCTATCCCCGGATAGTGAAATCACTCCTCGTATTTATGGTGCTCCTAAAATTCACAAAGTTGGTGCCCCCCTAAGGCCTATTGTAAACACTATCGAGGCTCCTACATATGAATTAGCCAAATTTGTGGCTAGCACCTTGATGCCTGTAGTTGGGAAAACCAGCGCTTTCATCAAAGACTCTAAGCATTATGTGGATTTCATTAAAAAATCTAATCTCAAACCCGACAAAAAGATTGTAAGCTTTGATGTGGTCCAACTCTTTACAAAAATCCCCTTAGATGAAGCTGTCGAGGTTGTTAAAAAATTCGTTGATCCCCAGACTGCAAAGCTCACTGAAATATGTCTACGCTCAACTTTCTTCTCATTCCAAAGTGAAATTTTCGGAAAAACATCAGGAGTAGCTATGGGATCTTTGTTGTCCCCCATAGTGGCTAATCTCTTCATGGAAAGATTTGAAAGGAAAGCCCTGGAATTGTACCCATTAAAACCAAAATTCTGGATTAGATTCATGGATGACACCAGTGTCAATTGGCCTCATGGGGAGGAAGAGCTTATAAGGTTCCAAAACCACCCTAATAGCATATCCAACGATATCCAGTTTATAGTGGAAGATGAAGATAATAATTTCATTCCATTCTTGGAAATTCTCCTCATCAGAAATAAAGATGGATCCATGGGACATAAAGTGTTCAGAAAAAAAAGGTGCACACTGATAATTACCTCCACGCTAATTCACACCACCATATGGTCCAGAAGATGGGAGTGCTTATGACCCTTTTCATACGAGCTTTCAGGATTTCAGATGACAATCATGCTAAAGAAGAAATTTAATATTTAAGAAAGGCATTCCTAAATATGGGATATAAAAACAAAGACATCATCAAGGCCATCTAAAGAGCTAGATCCAATAATAAAAGAAATCCTCTGGATGATTCCCTCACCACAAAGGCATACCTCCCTTACATTCAAGGAGTCACTGACAAGTTGGCCAAGGTTCTCGCTAAACAAGATATAGGAACCTCTTTTAAACCTCTAATGACAATTAGACAAAGAATGAAATCTATCAAAGACAACCCTGATCTTCTCCAACAAAAGGGAGTGTACAAAATAAATTTCTCATGTGGCGAATGTTATATTGGAGAAACAGGAAGGTCTTTCAAAATTAGGCTGAAAGAGCATGGTGCCGACATTAGAAATGGGAGAACCTGTACCTCGGCTCTGGCTGATCACTCTAGCCAGACTTGTAACCATATCTACCTCGAGGATGCCAAGGTGATTGTTAGTGAAAAACACCATTTCGAAAGGAAAATCCATGAGGCGCTGGAAATCATAAAACACCCCAGTAACCTCAATAGGGACAGTGGTGTGGAGGTTAGAAAAAATTGGGTGCCCTTATTTCGCCAATCTTAAAATTTTTCCCTTCTCTTTGCCCTCCCGTCCGCTAACCCCCCACTCCTTGCCCTAAGTTTCCCTCTTTGCAAATGTACTCTTCCCCCTTCCCCCTTTTTATGTCCCCTAGACACCCACATAGGACCTTCAATCACCGCTCCTCCTCCTCCTCTCGGTTCATTATAACCCCTCTTTATGCTTTCTGTCTACCCTCCATCTCACCCAGTTTCCCTCTTGTCCGTCGACTTGAATAACCCCCTTCCTTTAACCCTCTTGATGTTAAAATCTAAATGCTCTCTTAAATTAACCCTCCATTAACCCTATGAATTTCATCTAAAATTAAATTAAAAAATGAAACATTATTTTCAATATTATTAATTAACTAATATTAATAGTAATAGTTTACTATTACTAATTAATATCAATAGTATATTATTTATAAGATAATCATTAATTCACATTAATATTAATTTATAATATTAATTCTAACCCTATGCATTTCATCTAAAATTAAATTAAAAACATGAAACTTTCTTATTAGTATTATTAATTAACTAATATTAATGGTAATAGTTTACTATTACTAATTAATATTAAAATTAAAATTAATAATATTAATAATAATAACTAGTATAATATATTTTCAATCTTATTTATAAGTTAATCATTAATTCACATTAACATTAATTTATAATATTAATTCTAACCCTATGCATTTCATCTAAAATTAAATTAAAAACATGAAACTTTCTTATTAGTATTATTAATTAAATAATATTAATGGTAATAGTTTACTATTACTAATTAATATTAATAATAATAACAATTTAAATATATTTTCAATCATATTTATAAGATCAATCATTAATTAACATTAACATTAATTTATAATATTATTTCTAATAACAATCAATATTTATATCAATCATAAATATTATTTTAAATCAACCCCATTAATGATTTAATAAAATTAAGTATATAACAACCTTAGCTTTACAACAAATCATAACAAATACCTTTCTTAACCTAATAAATCTCTTTGGATAAATTCAAAAAAAAAAAATTAAAAATCAATTAGTTTACATATTTAATGAAAATTTTAAAATAAATATCTATTTATCAAATAAACTATAATTAACTATTTTTCTGGTCATACATTTCTTTCTCCTCTTACACTCCTTCCGCACCTGCTAGTATTTATCTCATCCATCCTCCTCTCTTCTTCGCAGGTTTAGTCTTGATAATGAGTCTTGGTTAGACTCGAAACGTAGATGTAAAAATGGATATTGTGGAGGTTCAGAATACCCCTCAAAAATCTTAATATCATTTTATTGAATCTAGAAAAGAAAACTGAAATAGACTTCAAACATTCTATAGGGGTTGTTATGTAAATATTCACCAAATTATTGTCCCATGATGCGATCTAAGCTATCTCCTCTTTGTTAGCATCTCTCCATTTCTCAATATTAATATTGTGTGGGTGACTTGGAGATGCTTATCATAGCTTCTCAACATGTGGCATGTCAAAATATTTAATTAGATCCACTGCAACATCATAATGATATGAGCATCTTTAACTTGTTTCTTTAATTCATTCATTAATGTTTGTGCAAGGGATGGTCTATTTATCAAATGATAATTGGAATTGAGATCTTTCTTTCTCAGTTGTATTAATGATGTTATTAGGTATTGTCTTGTGTTTTCCTTCCCATTGTATAGTATGATCAAAAGAATTTTGAGTATTCTTCTGTTCGTCAAGCCAAATTTCTATTCTGTTAGAGAACTTGAGAAAATCATTGTGGTGTTGTTAATTTTTTCTCAATTTCTTTTAAAAATCTTCTTGTATATCTTTCATCTTGGTATTTATTGATTTAGCTTATACTCTGAACAACTCTCCATAGTTCCTTTCATTGGTTAACTTCTCAATTTGTCTCTTTGATATGCTAGTCCATTCCTGGTGCTAATTAGAAATTTGTTGAATTTTAATTTCTTGTTATTCTTTTATCATTTCCTATTCTTTTAGATGTTCTTGATTAAGTTTCTCTAGCCCAGGCTAGTGTTGATTTTGAATAAATGCTTGTTGTCTACTATGCCGCTCTTTGAGTTGATTGATTATTGTTGTTTCACCTCCTCTACTATGAACCTTTGATTTCTCAATATCTCTTTATAAAAAAAAACAGATTGAGATTTTTGCTATTCTAATTCATTTACAGTCCATGCATTTGCAAGAGAAAAATAACCTAGTGCCAAAGATATTTCTTAAGCATGCTTTTTTGGCTATTATCCATCAACATTTCAAATAAAAAATTGCTTGGAAGCCTCTCCTTCTAGCACTCTTGTTTTTCTTTTCCCGAGCTTTCCTTTGATTATCCCTTTCCTAGAACAATTGAAATAACCTCCAAAGGGACCAAAATTGCCTCTACAACTCTAATTGATAGAATTCAAGCATTGTCGAAATCATTTCCCCACCAAGGGTTGTTACTTGCGTAATTGTTGAAAATGCAGCAAGAAAGTATCAATTTCGATTTTTCCTTTATCAAATTGAGGAAATTTGAAATTCCACATCAGCAGACAACTTGGAAGAGTTAACTGAGGTGACATGGCTCTTGTCACTCAATTAAGAACACACAATTTGAGTTAACGAGTTCAATATTAGTTTTCTTATGTTGATTCCTAAAAAATAGGAGTATAGCTCAGTTAATTCAAGTTAATGAGTTCAATATTAGTTTTCTTATGTTGATTCCTAAAAATAGGAGTATAGCTCAGTGAATTTGAGTTAAGGGCATGAATTTTAGTTGTATGTAGTGATCTCTAAATTTTAGGAGCCTAGGTTGAGTTAATTTTAGTTGTAATCAGTTAAACTAGTTCTAACTGTTAATAGAACTAATTTATTGTTAGTTAAGTAGTGGGACGTTAGTCTAACTCAGAGATCATCTAGTTAACTGATCAATAAACTAATAATTAGCTCATGCATGCAAATAATTTGAGTTGCCTAGTTGTGGTGGAGTTTCCATGGCAGTTAACCAACAATTGTAAACTAGTTGAGTGTACAAATGTTGCATGAGTTCAGGGGGACCATACTTGGGAATTGTGCAATGAATTAGAGGAATTTACCATTTAACAAGGGCCTAATTCGTCAAGGAACAACGCAAGGAAGTAGGGGCTCAAGTAGAGGCAGAATTTGGCTAAGTCTGGGCCAGAGCTTTTCAGTGAGCAGAGAGATAGGTTGTGCACTTGCAGGGTGAGCTCAGTTGAGAAATGAAATTGTAATACATCTCTATTTCATATGATTATGTAAGAGGAATTGGGGTTTTTAGCATATTTATTTCCCTAGATAAAAATACTTGTTGCATGTGTGATATTTCTTAATGCATGTATGAAATTTTGTTCTAAATTGTGAATTAATGTATGTAGAGCAGTAGAGTAGACTTGTGCCTTATGATTTTGATTAAAAAATCATAATAATTTGTAAATATACACCATAATTTATACATGGTATTAGAGATGGATTCACATTAGAGCAGCAATTCGAAGTTGTTTCTGAGAGGTTTGAATTTGGAGATAAATGTTGCAGGTTTTCTTTAGAACTGAGAAGATGGCCTTCAATTGACTAAGGCTAGAGTATGCCTTGGAATGCACCTCAAATTTTGTTGCATGGAAGGATCACATGGAGGCAGTATTGGATGAAAATGGATTTCTATAATACATCAAGACATATGTTGCAAAACCTCAAGCATCTGATACTCATAAATTTGTTCAGTGGAGGACAAATGTAGCTAATTCCAGGAGGATCATCTTGGAGGGTGTGAGGAACCACATAGTCTCAAAAATTACATGGAAAATAGACTCCCTTTTCTATGTGGAAGGCCCTCAATGAACTATTCATAAATAACAATGAAGCCAAGAAACTTGATCTCATGAACAAATTGAGGATTGAAGACAAAGGGTATGAGGTAGTCTTCAGATATGGGAAGGCCTACCTCAAGCATCTTGCTTCATGTAAAATCAAGAAATTTGGTGTAAGGATCAAGAGCCTCTACACATTAGAGGAAGATGCATGCACAACCTTGAGGATAAAGGTAGGGATTAGAGATGTCGTGGTTGAGAGGGAGCATGATTTAGCTCTCAAGATGGAGCCTCTTCTAGTTGGAAGTTGGGATGACCAGGAGGATGATGATGAAGAGGACCAGTTAAAGACCGCCGATAAGAGGAGAGTTTGAGCTAAGTGGGTAGAGGGAGGACATGCATCCATACCTCCAGGTGTGAGGTGGGGCAATGTAGATCCCTAGCCACAGAATTGTAGAAATTTGGGTAGGGTCCATTGAGGCATTCTCCTCATGGATCATTACCTTGCTACGAGGGCCCATAATATTCAGTAACATGAGGATCAATGTTAGTTAGATACAGAAGAGTGTAGAGTAGTGCTGACAATAGAGCATGAGGCTCAGTAGCAGAGTCAAAAAAATCACAGTTATCCCAGTAGTGCAGACACAATTGATTATGTTTTTTTTGTTAATGCTTCTCAACTACAGATATAGTAGCAACAACAATAATGAGATGTGTTTCATGCAATACATTCCACAGGTGTAGGATAGGGGTGGTTGATAATCCCTTTCTTGCTGAGAGGGAGTGTTGAAAATGCAACAAGAAAGTCTCAATTTTGATTTTTCCTTATTCAAATTGAGGAAATTCGAAATTCCACATCACCAAACAACTTGGAGGAGTTAACTAACGTGACATGGCTCTTGTCACTAATTTAAGTACACATAATTCGAATTAACGAGTTCAAGTTCAGTTTGTTTGTGTTGATTCCTAAAAAATAGGATTCTAGCTCAGTTAATGCGACTTAAGGTCATGAAGTTCAATTGTATGTAGTGATTCCTAAATTTTAGGAGCCTAGGTTGAGTTAATTTCAGTTGTAATAAGTTAAACTAGTTCTAATTGTTACTAGAATTAGTTGGTGTTTAGTTAAGTAGTGGACATCAATCTAACTTGGAGATCATATAGTTAATTGATCAATCGGCTAATAATTAGCTCATGCATGAAAATAATTTGAGTTGCCCAGTTGTGGTGGAGTTTCCAAGGCAGTTAATGAAAAATTGTAAACTAGTTGAGTGTACAGATGTTGCATGAGGTCAGGTGGACCATACTTGGGAATTACACAATGAATTAGAGGAATTTCCTATTTAATATGGGCCTAATTCCTTAAGGAACATCACAAGGAAGTAGGGGCTCAAGCAAAGGCAGAAATTGGCTAAGTCTGGGTTAGATATTTTCAATGAGCAGAGAGATAGGTTGTGCACTTTGAGGGCGAGCTTAGTTGAGCAAAGAAATTGTAATACAACTCTATTTCATCTGGTTAATGCAAGAGGTATTGGGGCTTTTAGCAGATCACTTTCCCCAGATAAAAAGACTTGTTGCATGTGTGTTATTTCTTATTTCAAGTCTGAAATCTTTGTTCTAAACTGTGAATTAATGTATGTAGAGCAGTAGAGTAGGTTTGTTCTGTGATTTTGATTAAAATTTCATAATAAATTTCAAATCTATGCCATAATTTCTATAGTAATTGAGGTTGGTATTTATGTAATATTAGTTTGAGAATATTTTGTTATAGGAGTCTGAAGAAGAAATTTCTTACTAATGATGATTTCTTCTAACCTTGAGGTTTGCAACTTTATGTTACTCTCCTTTTTAGAAGGGTTTACATCTAGGTTTCTTGGTGTTCTATATCTAGCTTACATCCAACTATACTTTTTTTATGATCTCTGTTTTTTATGATCTCTGCTTTCTATGTTGCTTGAGTTGGTTTATCTTTCCCCTATTCAACATGTTGTATTCATTTAGTTGGTTTCTCTATGCTTTGATTGCCCCTTTTTGTATCTAGAAAAATTTCATCTCTATCCCTCGCTTCACTTATAGATTCTTCTTCTAGATATCAAAACCAAACATTTTCTTCCTTTCCTCGAAAGATGATTTCTGCCTTTTACTTTGAAAGACCAATAATTGAACCTTTTCTTGGGAATCATTAAAATTTAGAAATATTTTTTGTACTCCCTCATAATTTTGTACATTATGGAAAACTTCATCAAAGGGATACTTTTCATGAAAATACAATTTTTAATATTTACTAATTTGCAATGAAAATTGACAATCTTTCTACGTTCATGCCTCCTAAATGTTGTATATACAACCAAATGTTTTCTAACTATTTTTTTTCCTTCCTTGCATGCTTCGAATTTAAAAGAGTATAAATCCCTAGGTTTATAGGAAATGAGAGTCACAACTACTTAGAATTTTGAATCAAAGACTTAATAATTCTTGTAGCAACGATTTGGTAAGCAATCTCCCTCAATACTATTATGGCAGGAGAAAATTTTGGAAACATACGAGGAGCTACAAAACAACCATATTGTTTGATGTATAATAATTTCATCTATGAACTAATCACCAATTTCACTGACTACTTTTTTAGCATTCTGACTGATCCTGGGGGTGGCTTATTGAAAAATAGAAGAGGTATCATGAATTTGCCACAAATATTATAGAAATATTCTTTAGATTTATGACTTCAAAAAGCATAACACTATATATGGATTGGCCCTTGGGTAGGTGTCCAATTCCATTTAATGAGAGGGAAAGGGATTTTTACACATACTTCTTCTACCGAATAGGTTGACATAAATAATATTGTGCAAAAAATAGGTGTAGTTCCCCAAACCTTCCTGATTGGTTATTGAATATTAGATGCTAAAATTTGCGCCCAATTGAAAATTGCACCTTTCGTATTTATTTGGTGCATTAGAAGAACCCACTCCAACTTAAGTTGTTGGGTTTTTCTCTCTCCATATATCCTATAAAGTTTTGAGCTCTGGTAGCTTAGAAGGTATTCTTCACTAGCTTGGTGCCTTAGCTCGTGGAGACCATTTGTGAACCTTGTGGATTCTTGTTTTAGTGTAGTAATGATTATTAAAATTCTTCCTAAGTTTCAACTTAGGAAAACTACACTTGATGTGTTATATTCATTAGTTGACTTATTGGGCCAAAGTCTAAGGTTATGGAGGTAAATAAGTTAAGTGACCAAGATTTAATCTGAGCCATTGATCTCAAGAGGGGAGATGAGGGATGATCTCAACCCACCATCTCTTTGGAGCACTAAGGCTAGATTAGAAGGCTTGAGGGAGTTTGATATAAGTCATATCCATGAGGTGAAGGTGCATCTTTGAGAGAGGGAGAATTGGTGCTTGAGAGAGTAGATTGATTCACTGAGAGAGAGGGTGACTTGTTGGTGAAATATGGAGGGATTTTGGGGAAAAATATCAGCAACCAATCTAAGTGAAACATGGCTGTACAATTCAACACATAGGCAGGGTCGTACAAGTAGTGACGTAGGACACACACGTTGAGTGATGTAGGATGCGAGTAGGGTGATGCAGGAACTGTGTAGGGCATGCTTTCAGCTAGGTTTGGTGAGCCCATATGGATGGGTATTCATTGTGGGAATTTCCTTATGGAGCATTGTAATTTTGTAAGAAAATTCCATATCTTCCTGAGCCAATAAGAACAAATTCATTGTTGGTTTTCTCCTTGTGGTTTTTCAGGGTCAAACTTGTGTGAATTGTGTAATTTTTGTTCCTACCATTTTTGTTATTCATTTTATTTGGTAGGAGCCCAGTGGTGGTTAGTTTACCAGTCAAACTTCATAATTTTAGAGTATCATATTTTGTGAACAACCGTAGGATATCATCCATAATCCTCATGAACATTGTTGGAGCATTATTCAAGCCAAAGGGCATGATCAACCACTAAAAAATGCTTACCTTAGATTTGAAAGTTGTCTTCCATGTATCAATTTGTTCAATTGGAACCTAGTGGTAGCTTAACTTTAGATCAATCTTACTAAATAACTTGGCACCATTAAGCTGATCAAGAAGATCATCAATTCAGGGGATCATGTATCTGTTCTTGACAGTGATTTTGTTTAGGGCTCTATAATCAATAAAAATTTACCATATCCCATCCTTCTTCTGTACCAAAAAAATTGAACTCTCTTAATGTGAGGATCTCAGTCGAATGTGACCCTTTTGGATGAGCTCATGAATTTGATGTTTTATTTACTCATTCTTTATGAGCCTAAAATCTATCTATTGGACCATTAGGTAAAGGAGCACCAATTATCAAGTCAATTGAGTGTTTGACTTGGTAGTGTAGAGGCAACCCCACATGTTGAGTGAAGATATTTCTGTATGTCTTTACCATCTTGTCCACCTACTTCTATTGTGTAGAGAGGCCCCACTTTGAGGATGTGGTGGCTGCAGTGACCTTCCCTTCACCTTCTAACCAAAACATGAAGAGAGCAAATTTTGCAGTTTGAGAGATTACCTTTCGACACCATTTTGCTACAATCAATGAAATTGCAGTAGTTGGAACTACCTCTGGTACACTGTAGAGCTGATATCCTAAAGGGCATCAACAAAAGATTCCCAAGTGGGTCCTACCTTGAATATCCATACTCATCTTCATTGTGTCTCTCTCAATAACCTTCCCACCAATATTTGACATGGTGACGAGATTTTAAGAGTGAAAAGGTTATCTTTTCATTGCTCGATTTTTTTTTGATAAAGTAATAGTATTTTAATATATTTAACCATTTCTCCAAAGAATCTACATTTATGTTCATTCAAATAATGGGAAATCAAAGTCAACTTGTACCTTGAAGGGTTTCACACATCTAAAATTACCACTGATAGAAGGTCCCTCAACCACTGTTGGAAGTCATTGAAATATTTAGGTAAAATTTCCCATCATTTAATTCCTCTATTGCGCTAGTGCTTCCTTGAGAAAAAAATTGATAGAATATTTTACTATATCATCTCTATTTTATTCTTCCATGCGAGGCCGCTTGAGTTGGTGAGAGAAATCATCCACAAGTTAAACTAACTTGAGACCCAACTCTCTGTGCCTTGACCTCATCATGGACATACACCAAGAAACAACAAAGAGTATATTTATTTGATACCACTGGTTCAAGTTATACAAGGAATGAAATGAAAGGTAGGAAATTAAATGGAACAAAAACATAGATAAATATAACATATAACATATCAATATAGTGAAAACCCAACTTGTATTCATAAATAGAATAACGTAATATTGTAAAATATTGACAAGCTAGAATGGTGGTAGCTATCTCTCAAGAGAGAGAGACGAAAACTACACATATTAACAAAAAATGTTATAAGAGACTAAAATAATGACCTTTTAACTTAAATAAATATCCTTGAGGTACAAAATTCTAACCTTACAAGACAAAGTGCCAAAAGGTTTGTAGGCCCCAAGGTGGTTGGTACATTGAATTCCACAGGTTGCAAATTTTGCATACAATATTTTTTTGGGGCACATAGTTGCTCGTTGGGAACAAATATTTGAGGACTACTTTCAACATGGGTCAAGGTATGCCATGGAAATTCCCGACCCTCAAATTTCCAAAAAACATCATGTAGGTCCTCAAAGTTTCCAAGAAGATAAATGAGTCAGTGGAAGATGTGGATGACCTTTGATATCGACCTAGACCATCCATAGATTAACCCCTTGGGTGACACAATAGATTTCAAACAAAGGGTTTTTTTCACCAAGACATAGTGTGAATTGGCAGAGGTCTACAAATTGGCAACAAAAATGACTCAATTGGGAGAGGTTCATTCGGGATAATATCTTAAGAAAGTATGGAAGTTATAAAAAAATGCTTTGAAATATAACAACATCAAAATATGGGAGAATATTACCATATGTTATAGTCATTCATTCCTGCTAGGACATATGTGGCCAAACTAGGATATAAATCCTTCACCATGGAGGACTCTAAAGGAAAACAAGTTTGGTGGTGGAAAATCATATCTAAGCTAAGATGCCCCCCCCTTTTTTTTTTAATTTATGGTTGGAATTAAATAAAAAAGTTCCCACTTGGGAGGTTCTACATTATTTTTCTTTTTGGGCCAAGTTGGTGTAGTCTATGGCAACAATCAAAGTAAGCAATATAACTTTGACTTATTCCTTTTCTAAAGAGGTATGGATAAAATTTGGGAGCATGACAAGGTTAAGGAATGTATGGGAAGGAGGAAGTAGAAAATAAACCATCGATTCTTAGTATTAAAAAAAGATATAAAGAAGGTTAGAGCTCTACCAGTCAATATAGCATAGTAATATGGCTTGTTAGAAACTCGAGGCATGTGAAGGATAACATACTCTTCAACTCAAATATGCAATCCATGCAAATCCACACGTTGAGGAAAAACCAAAAAAAAATGTAATGGACAAAAAAGGGAGGCATAAATAAGGACATTCTTTGGGCATACTTTGATGGTTCCTCTGAAGAGCATCCCCCAAAATGAGCTTTGGGAAGAATCTCATAACTCTCCTGAAATCATAGTATAACCTTCAATGTTAGGATAGGGTATTGTGAACCAATGACTCTCAAATTAACTCTATATTTGGCTAAAGAATATCATATTACATAATTACAAATTTTTAAGGATTCACTATTGGTTATTCAATGGTTTTTAAAAAAGCATCAACCAAAAATTTAATTCTACAACCACTTTTTGATGATATACAACAACAAATAACAACTTTCTCACACATTTTTCCCCAAATATGCAGGGACATGAATAGAGTAGTGATGGCATTTCAAAAGAAACATTGGGGCTAGAGCATGGTAATTCAACCATTAACATCTCTTGGATTATCGTATAATTCATCTCTTCCATTCACCTTGGATCTAGTTTTTTTCTATATATAGTAAATATATTATAGATTATGATCTTTATAACAATGTATTTTTGTTATCTGTGAGCAACCATATTTTTATTTTTGTTGATATAATATATGGTTTTGTGATATGGGTAGTTTTCAAATCTTGTTGTTGAAAGATATATTCTATATCCTTTTAAGTTAAGAAACAATTTCTCTTTTTTGATTTAGCTAAATGATATGGAAGTTTTGTGATATAGGTAGTTTTCAAATCTTGTTTTTGAAAGATATAATCTATATCCTTTTAAATTAAGAAACAACTTCTCTTTTTTTATTTAACTAAATGATATGGAATTACATTTTTGAAAGATATAATCTATATCCTTTTAAGTTAAAAAACAACTTCTCTTTTTTTATTTAGCTAAATGATATGGAATTACATTTTAGAGGATTTAGTATTTTAAATATATATTTAAAGTAATTTTTTAATGTTTTTTTTTTAAAACTATATATAATGATAGAATATGTTTTAATATAAAATAATAGTTAAATCTGATATATTTTTAATATAATGTTATATTTACAATGCGACATGAAAGCGTAATATTTAGTTTATAATGTATAATGTATTAATTAATTAAAGTTGTCTGATAAATTAAAAAGTTAAATTTGTATATCAAAATTGAAAATTAACATTTTAATATAATTTAATATAAAATAAAGTAAAATAATTATAAAATAATAATAAATAAAATAAATATTTATAATATATATTAATAAATTAAATACCAAAAACATTCATCTTGTAAATTCAATAAACCAAATTCATAGTTCAAATTCTCTCATCATATTACTCTTTTTAATTATTATATATTTTTTAAATTTTAATATATTTAAAAATGTCATATAAAATATAAATTTTTTTATTCTGAATAATTTAAGAAAATCTATCTATTTATTTAATTTACATAATTTAATTTGAAAAAACATTCTACATTATTATATTTTTAATTAAAATGTATCTATAGTTAAAAATAAAATAGCTTTCTAACTATTACACGTTTTCTAAAAAGTTTATAACTAGAAACTATAACATAATTTTATATGGGACATATTTTTTTCTTAGATTACTAGCATAGATTTAATTTAATTCGATATTTTCCAAAATTTGACAGGAATTAAATCTCTCACATTGCAGTGTTTTTTGAATGAAAAACTTAAAAAAATATTTACACTAAAAAAAATTTGATTCCTCTGAACACTTGATTGAATGAACTTGAGAAATTATTTTCACCTCAAAAAATGTGATCTTTCTCAAATTCATAATTATTATGGGTCTCTTTATATATATTTCACATATCTACATATATAAATATTTTTATGTTTAAATGTTTAAAACCTTTATAATACATATAACTACATAGAAAGAATTTTTAATTGTATATTCCATATAAAGAATTTATTTATAGTGTCAATATTCTCCCACATATATATATATATATATATATATATATTGCAAATACTAATATTTTTATATGTTTATATAAATTATCATTATTTTAATATATATATATATATATATATATATATATATATATATATATATTGCAAATACTAATATTTTTATATGTTTATATAAATTATCATTATTTTAATATATATATATATATATATATATATATATATATATATATAGTAAGATGGGTTTCTAATTTATAACTATTATTTGTGTTTTTATATATCCACACATATATTTTCAGAAAAAAAAATATTGTAAGTATGAAGTTTTATACATTTATATTGTTATTATTTTAATCTATATCGTAAAATGGATTTATAATTTATAATTATTATTTGTATTTTTATATATCCAAATATTTATATTTATATTTTTATTAAAATCATTTTCTCACACATATATTCCTTTGACATGTTTTATATATTTTATTTGGTTAAGAGTGTGTTTTCCTCAGACGTAAGTAAAAAAATTAATGACCCAAGATCTAGAGGCATTTGGCAGGAGTGAAAGCTTATCCCCTTTATGGGCCACCAACAGGTAATTCAAGATGGCGTGGTTTTCCTTGAATGACAGTGATGACTTAATGTGCATTTGTGGATAATAGCTAGTGATGGTTGTCCCCACACTTGTTTTGAAAATTGAGTTATAATAAGTTTTCCCACTGATATATGTATGTATGTATGTATGTATGTATAAGTATACGTATTAAGTTTTTATATGGTTATTAACTAAATTTAAACATGAAGTTCTAAAACATTATGGTTAAGAATATGTATTGTCAATATTTAAGTTTCTTTTAATGTGATATGCATCTCCTTGTATTAGGATGTAAAGCGTCTATCAATGCCAAGTGCAAATATTTTTTTGGGAAAAAAATTCATTAGTATGTGTTTGGTCATCTAACCTGTTACTATTAGATGGACTAAAGTACACCATGTACGATCAATTCGTAAAATTGCTTTCACTATGAGAAATAATTTAATAACCCATAGTTTATTAATTTATTTATGGTCTAAACAAGAAACCCCATGAGGAATAATTAAATAAATCCTTATTTGTTTGATTTTCCTCTAGGGATAATTAGCTAAACCGCTATATAATTAATATTCTTGGTCATATTTAACCCAAAACAGGAAAATTAATTAGATAAATAATTATTTATCTTATTATTTTCTAGGAATAATTATTTAAATCATTATTTAATAATATTCCTTGTTAAATTTGACTAAATCATTTATAAATAATTGAATAAATCATTATTTATTTAATTATTCCTTAACTTCATCCTTGAAATAATAAATAAATAAATAATTTATTTATTATTTCTAAATAAAGGGATTTGACCAATTCTAAATTCCTTTTCCCTCCAGCAAAAATAATAAAATATTCCATGTAAGTTGGATCTAGATTTGGTTAATAATATTTTAATTATGCACCAATATCTAGACTAACTCAATATTTTGTTATAAATAGAAGGTTTTCCATTCATTCATTACCTTTTGTTCCCTTGAGATCATCTTCTGATCTATGCTTTTGGTCTGACTTTAATCCTCCATCATTGTCATATTTTTCTACTTTTTTCTTGTGAGCTCCCTTTGAGTTCCATTTTTTGTCTGGGTTTTCTGCACCATCAAGAGAGAGAGATCTTGGATTTGAAGCACTGAGGACATACAAGAACTCATCCCATTGAGGGGGACTAGTAACATCTTTCTATGTTCCCTTCCCAGGTGTCATAATATAAAAATTATTTATAGATTCTTGTCTTTTCCATTAGATGTATGGAGCAAACTCTTGCTTATTTCTACTGTTTAACATCTTTAACTACATAAACCTGGATTTTTGTAGCATTTATTCTGATCACCTATTGCAGATCTAAGGAAATTGACAACCACATTTGATGTTAGGGCTCTTTTTTATGCATAACTAAAGTGATATTTTTTCGTACGCTTGCGATTAGAATTCACACCAACAACTGGTGACTCCACAAGGGTTTTTAATTACAACTGCTATCTTTTTTCAGATCCCTGCATGACCAGCTACTTCATCCCCTAGGGTTTTTCTTCAACTTCTTATTTTTCATTCCTTGATGTTGTTTTTAACCTTTTTAACCCTAAAACAGTAAAAATTCTAACTTCCACATGTTTTAGGCCTTGTGTACAGGTAACAGGTATCAACCGCAACAAAGACGACACTTTTTTTTTTTTTTTTTTTTTGCCTGAAACCTGCTCCCGAGACAACCGAAAGTGCAGGTCACACTTTTTGGCCCAAAACCTACAGATTCAGCTCTCAGGTAGTGAATAACTGCCCAAAAACTGCGACCTCAGTGGAAAACAGGTCAAAACCTGCGACCTATACTTTTTGCAAGATTTTTTCTGGATTTTTCAGGGTTTGTTTGGGGCACTGTTCAAGGTTTTCTGACCTCCGTATTTACCCTTCTTGGACCTGCAATTGCTTAGTTTTACTTGTCTAAGTAGGAACCAAGCCCCCTAGGGCTTCAATACACTTCAACTTTTTAGGAGGAGTTTAGCTGAAACACGTCTTCTGAGATTTCAGTGTTTTTCAGCCATTTTTCAGATCTAAACTTGCACTTTCAGATCTATTTCAGATCGGTTATTTATCCATCCAAAACACCTCTTTTAAATTTTGTTTGGTCCTCCTTTAGGTTCCCCTCCATTTCCCTTTAGGTTGTAGCCTTTTGCCACCTATTTTTCAGGATTTTTCCCTCTGGTTTCTTGATGTTTTCTGCACCTCTTTCCAACAAATTTTACCTTTTGATCCCTGTCCCTCTTGACCTTAGATCCATTGGCCATTTTGTGGTTTTGACTAGATTTCACCTACCCATAGACTAGTTGTTGGGAAGCCCTCCTCCTGGGGTTTAAATTTATGCATCTTTAGCTGTTCATTTTATTGTCGCTTTTAGTTTCCTTTCCTGTCGCTTTCAGTCTTATTTACATTTATACAACATATTTTTTCTTTTTTCTCTACACACGTCTGGGCTTAATTAAAATTAACACACTTATCACACACATTCATACCTAAAGCGAAGAGCGCTTGGTTTACATAGCCAGGCCAAGACTTAAACATTGTAATCAATTGATGTTCACCTCCCTGCCCTTGTTTACCTCTCTTCCTTATTGGGTTTCGTGTCTCTTTTCCATAATTGCGCCCCCAAGGTGTTTATCCCAGAGACTCCAAGGCATTCATCCTCAGTTTCCGTTAGGAAGACTTACCCCACCGCGTAGGGTTCGATTTCGTCCTCCACCGAGTCCCCACTCCAACTTTGAATCTAGTTCATCGGGTTCCCCTTCTGTTTCTATCCCTGACACTCCTCCACCTTTCACCTTCATCATGTCTGGTTCAGGACCTAACGCTGGTGGTGGCCCCGACCCTAATGCTGGAAACACTACTAGTGGTGCCGCAATAGGAACAATCCCAACTGCTCCCTTGCTTCCTTATATGGCAGGCCTAAGCCTTCTCGATTTCAACCATTTGATTAATGACCCCATACACCATGACCCAGGTTGACCTGCTATGCCAACCAAGCTTCCTTCAGACATCCCTAAGTTTGAAGGAAATGCTGGAGAGGATCCTACCAACCATGTTCATTCTTTCCACATGTGGTGTTCATCTAACTCTATCACTAATGACTCTGTCCGTCTTCAGTTATTCTAGCATACGCTTACTGGATAAGCTTCCAAGTGGTATGTCGACTAGGTCACTGTTTCTCATACTACTTTTGTGACTCTTGCAAAGGAGTTTCTGTCCTACTTCCAGATTCCCCTTTGTTATGACACCAGTACCGAACTCTTGACCACTTTCTTCTAGATTTATGACACCCGCTTATCTAACCATATCCAAGAATGTTGCAGAAGGAAAAGCCTATGTCGAGCCCGTGTTTTCGAAGATCGTGTCTACATGGACTGGTTTCTCAAATCCCTTTTACCCTCTATTGGTAAATATGTCACATATCACTTTCCTCATACTGAGGAAGAAGCCCTCCAAATTGCATTGAAATATGACTTGATCTACGTGCAATCTGGTTATGTTTATACTGTCTTACCTGATCTCCCTAGACTTGGTGGTGCCAACGCACTGGGGCATCTCATGCTGCCAATGGTAACGTTGGATCTCTTTCACATCCGTACACTCATCCTACTATGGGTTATGGTTTCCCTCAGGGATGGGCCAACTCCTCCAGCACTTTTCCCCCTCCCGACAGCATGTATACAGGATACGTCATGCCTCACGCCTTTGACCAACCGCATCCTCCGATGCCAGGGCCTACTTTTTCCCAACCTGTTTACCCCAATGTTGCTCAACATCCTTACTATCCGTATCCATAGCCCGGTGCTCTAGCTCCTCCAGCACCAATACCTCAGCCTCCCATGCCTTCTCAATCTCCGCAGTAGCAACTGCCCCCCCCAGTGTCAGGTGTATGCGCAATAGAGTGAGAATAATCATCCCACTTCCAAAAAGAAGAGGAAAGGAAACCATAGCCAAATTTCTAGCTAATACAGGAAACAATCCCCAAGGGAATACATCTAACATTGCAACCCAGCAACAGGGCACTCAACCCAAGTAGGACATGCCTCTTTGCACGAATAAGCCTTGTTCTCGTTGTGGTGTCCATGGTTACTATACCCATGATTGTCCCCTTTTACCTCAGATGTGTCAAATGTGGGAAGCTCAATTAGCATCTCAAGGACAACAAGCCTCTTCTTCGGTTCCTCCTAATGCTGTGCCTATCCAACCGGCTTTGTTTACGAATCCTTTCCCCAGCAAGGATATGTCGCTACCCAACCTCGTGAAGGTAAAGCAGCCACTCAACCTCCTCCACTGGTACCTCTGATTACCAGATCCTCATGATGAACTCTGACCAGGCCAATATCGCCGATCTCAACCTTTAGACTCGGTCGCACCAGTACACCAAGCCCCCTGCTACGTTCGCAACCGATCGCCCATCTTCAGGTCCCACAGAGCCAATTTCGATACCCAATGGTCCTTTACAGATCCCTCAGCCTATGACGGAGGTGCATACCAAGATCCCTAAGGGATCGTTATAACGAAACACTGCTTCCGGTAAAGTCGCCCACACCTACAGTATAGTAGATGACTTGGCACAATCCCCTGCCGCCATGTCAATGCTAGAAGTCCTCCAGTCATTCCCTTCACAACGAAAAGCTCTACTAACTGCTATGGGCACTGTGGATCCTTCAGATGATCGTTTGATTGTCTTCTATGTTGACAAATCAGAGCATCCCCCCCTTCCTGCATCTGTCGCTTTCCAAATAGCTATCAAGATCTGGAATGCCAATGTCTCCCAATGTATCATTGAAGAGGGGTCATCCACCTGTGTGATGTTCGCTTCTGTTTGGAAACAACTCGGATACCCTGAGTTATCCCCTTCCACTGTCACCCTCTGTGCGTGGGATGACCACTCTTCCTAGCCCCTTGGCATGTTCCGCAGTTGTCCTATTACCCTTGTGGGAAAGAATGTTTGTGTTGATGTTGAATTCATTGATGCCCCCTTATACTACAACATTCTATTGGGTTGTAGCTGCACTTATGCGATGCCTAATGTCCCATCTGCGGTTCACCGTAAGATGTGCTTTCCTCACAACAAAAATATCGTCACAATCGATCAGCTGACATATTACGAACCAAAGTCTCAGACCTCTCCAAAGTCCATTATTTATTCGGTGGCCAATAAAAAAGAAGTTGAAGCTCTGACCAGTGTCTCACCCGGAGTCTATAAAGTTTCCTCTTTTCTTGTTTCATTCCCTGGTCTCCCCCCTCTTATATCTGAACCTAGCTCGTCGAATGTTTGCATGATGCAATCATCTTGGTTCGATCTCAAATGGTTTGGTACGACTAGTCAGCAGCCTTGCCCTTTGCAACCTGCTCCTAGTACTTCAACTTAGCCTTCGGGACCTCCTCCCTAAGGCCCTTCATCTATAGCTGGTGTCCACGATCGTATCTTTCCTCTTGGAACGGTTCCCCCTAGCCTTAACCATTTGGGAGCTATTACGTTTGGCCATTACCCCCTTGATTAGATACTGTTTCTTACTCCCCCTTATGGAGTATTTTCGGTACCTGTTATGGCTACCTTGACCCTTCCCAACAAGACCTTGGGGATCCTAGTCTAGTACATCAATCCCCTAGCCAATACCCCGCCTGGTCAGCTCAAACCTTACATTGCTTTGACCCCGGTCCAACCGATCGTCATGACCCCTCCCTTTGCTTCAGTGCCTCAGCCACCTCTACAGGAACCTACTCCTATTGCGAAAGCCTCGGGTGAGAGGGGAAAAGCCCGCAACAAGGCACCTAAGGACAAGGCTGCCCAGATAAATCATACTCCTCCTAAGCCTCCAAAGCGTACAGCTCCATGCACTTTGTGTGATGTTGACGGTCATGCTACCCATCATTGTCTTGAATGGCCTCGTATCAAGCCCATGGTCAACGTTGCGTTTCCCAAGTCTAATGTCCCGGAAGTCCATTTTAATTTACCAAATTTAGCCAAGAAACCCAAGATTGTGCACACAAATCACCCCTATTTGTTGTGTGATACCCATGGCCACTATACTCACCTCTGTCCTCGCCTTGCAGATTACCACACCTCCTTGGAAGTGGTTCGCCAATATGAGGCCGAGCGCAATGAGTCTGCCTCTCCCTTACTTGCGC
This sequence comes from Pinus albicaulis, assembly GCA_034641835.2. Taxonomy (NCBI): domain Eukaryota; kingdom Viridiplantae; phylum Streptophyta; class Pinopsida; order Pinales; family Pinaceae; genus Pinus; species Pinus albicaulis. The sequence goes on along the minus strand of CM076575.1, from coordinate 774,350,240 downwards.
GTTATGCTTCAAAAAAACCAGAGGACACATCCACTCCCATTGACATTCCCCCTCTCGATGTCGAGATGACGAAGCCTTCGGCCACTATCCTCTACCTGTCGTCATCTATGAGATCCACAGTGGAAGACCCCTCCGGGGAATCCCCTTCTATTTTTCCTAACCTCCCTTTAGCGATCACCTTGGGCTCAACATCAGTGGATCCTTCATATACTTGTTCTTCTATCACCCTCTGTGACGATGCACATGTGAACCTCACTTCTCATGATGATGAGTCAGGTAGCTTTGCCGCGTCATGTGGTCATCCTTCCACCAGTCACCCCATCTTCTACTGTGATGATAGAATTATGGAAGCATTTACCACCCCTGACTTTATCTATCTAGCCCATAAGAAAAATGGTACCATTTGTGTCTATGGTGACTTTCGTGACCTGAGCACAAGCTGCCCCCAAGGCAGTGCCCCCACACCATCCACTATTTAGTGTGCGGGGGATAGATATTATACCCATAACATTCCCTCTAGTAGTGCTTGTTTTATTTCTACCTTGCATTCAAGTTGCCAACATTGTTCATCATCCTCTCATATGTTGTCTTGTGGCACCTTTCAGATGGATCCCTTATCCACACCGTATATTGGCTATGCCAATGGTTCAAGTCGCCACTCCCAAAATGTAGCCTTAACAACATGGGCCATTTTCACCCCCTTGCATTCGCTTGTCCTCTCCAACGACATCTGCATTGGTGCTGCCACAAATAACTAGGCCGAATATGATGCAGTGATAGGTTTTTTAGTCGATGCCATTGACCATCACATCCTTCACCTTCATGTTCGTTTAGATTTTTTTTCTGCTTGTCATGCAATTGAATGGTGTCTATTGTGTGCATAATCCTGTCCTTTTAGAAGATATTTACGTGTGAATCTCTTAATGCGTGAATTTGAAATCATTACTTTCAGTCATGTACCTAGAGCCCAGAATCACTATGTAGATAACATTGCAAGCAATATTCTAGATTGGAATTTATCACATGCATTTAACACAAGACAATAACCATAAACCATAAAACAATGCATATCCATAATATGTGTCATTCAAATATACAATGTTTTGGAGTCCATTAACTTCGATACATATGACATGCCCATAGCATGTTACAAAAACCAAAACTAGGGGCATTTTTATGCCCCTACATCTAATCACTATCTGGATGGTCCCAGGCCAATGGCTTAGCTCTTGCAGCCTGTAGATCACACATCCCTTGTCCGGCCATCGCCATAAGCCGCATGACTCCTCGCCACTCGGGTAAACCAATACATGGATCTATGTACTGGTCATCAGGGTCCTACCAGCCGCGCTCGGAAACTCCGGTCAGCAACGTCTCACATCTACGACGGATATCCTCCAGGAGGGCCACTACATCCTCATTTTACATTCCCCTCGATCCACTAGGTCTTGCAGCTCTTGACACTGCGGGTCGTCCCATATACCCAGTCAGTTTCACCGGTGCTATATCTGAATACGAAAAGTAAAAGAATCAATACCATATACAATATTCTGAAACTTTAACATGCACCATAAAAGATAAGCAACTTTTCACTTACCATGTGGCTCCCGTGCTCGACCTGGTGGAAGTGACAAGTTCGGGTCTCCATGATAGTTCATCCCACTATAGGGATAGTCATCTATGTATAATGGCATATGATCCCAATGCGCAAAAAAAACTTGGGTTGGAACACGCATCCGACTATCCCACTTCCTCCTCTACACAACAAATGCCCCCAACGACGCATCCTGGGCTCTCGCGAACCCCCATACTAGATATGTATACAAGGATGAAGTGTTGGGATATTCTCAAAGAAGAGCGAGCAAAGCACTGTGCCATATGCATAGTCATGGTTCACCTACTGCTTGCACAACGAAAACTGTCATTTCAATGAAGACAACATCATCTGGGCCCACCCATAGTAGGTGGTGGATCGCCTGGTTGCCCAGGATCCACAGCACCGTTGCGACCACAGCACGAGTCTCTAGCCTCTCTAGATCTCTGATCGATATCCACGTGCCTCTCACATGGACAACCGGTCGACAGTGGTGCTCTAAAAATTCCATAATGTTATACCCTTGCGGTAACACTGCCTATGTGTTTTCCACCATCCCCAGTGGCGGGAGACTGGTCAAGAAATATATATCCTGAATCGTCAGCTCGATTCGGTGCCCCTGCACTATAAATATCTCATGATTCGGGTCCCAATAGCTAACTATCCAGGCCAACAAGGGCTCTCCTACCCTCATCAATGGGTTCTCCACAAATTTAAGGACCCCAAACCTGGCCAATATGGCACGGATTGCATGATCCCCTCGGATCTCTGAACGTAATGTATCCAGGTCTCTCTCTCTCTCTCTCTCTCTCCAGTTGATCCTCAACTCTGGCATGCTTGCACAAAAACATCATGTTTGTCAGCATACAGAATGGAAATACTGTCTCATAACCATAAATCCCAGATCTTAGCCAAAAAACAGCACTGAAATCCTTGTCTCTTATAGGTCACACTTTTCAGGCCATTTCCTAGGACAGATCACAGTTTTCTGGCCAATACCTGCTACCCAGGTCGTAGAAAAGACCCCAAAAAGTGTGACCTGACCATGAGGAGGAGAAGGGGTCTATTCCTGAGCTCTAGGTGCCTAATCTGAAACTTTAATCCACTGAATTGAAAGAGTAGGGTTAGGCCTCTTACCTGCAACTGACGGATCTTGATTCCAATGGTCGGTTTGTCCGCTAGATTGCTACAATATTTAGGGCCTTTTCTCCTCTCTACATTCACCACAGCTACACTTGCAAATGAATCAAATTGGAGGGAAATTGCCTTATTAAAAGAAAAACCTCAGATTTTTCTTTCACCAATTGCACCCAAACCATAGCTCGGTTTTAAAATCTGTCAGCATCGTTGGAAAGCTCTCACCGAGCCCTCAAATGGGTATCCTTTTGTTTTTGGTGATTTGATACTTCACCTGGAAGCCTTTTTTCCAAGATGGGCCACTTCGCTGCTTCTCCAAATCGAATTTCTTCACTTGCGACACTTGTACTTGGGGCACCACTTTGCCTTCATACTTGGCGATGCTCATGTCGATTTTTGTCTTGAGTAACCATCTTGTACTCATGATTTTATGGTCCCCACCGAGCCTCTTCTGTGTGGCAGCATCATCGAGTCGCCCTTGTTTAGAGCATCTGAGTTGAGTCATCATCGCATCCATGGAGTCTGTCCGGAGTTATTTTTGTCTCCCATCACAGTCTTCCATCCTTCATTACTTTGTACCTCTCTCATGTTGCACATTTTTGCCCCCAATCATACTGTCCCCTATCCCCTCCGGAGTCAAGTTAGTAGCTACCAGGTCATTCATGCCGTTTATGCTCTAATAAGGGAAACCATAAGCCCTCCACTCAATACCCCCCATTCCAACATCATCCCTGGTGTCAATCTAGCTGTCGCTCTACTATTATCTCTCGTGCCTTAGTTGAGGATTCCTTATTGCCTCACCTATGGCGGACCTCCTTCTGTCGAAATCAACTTCTTCATTCCAGAAGACAGGTCTAGACGGCGGTGTACCTTAGTTCCAACTTCCACTCTTGTTCAGTGCCTCGTATCAGGCAAAGGGACTCTTTATTGCCCTTTGACTTGATTGTTTCTCAGTTCCCGCCCCTTATTGCATGATCGAGATCTGTATACTTGATGGTTCAGTGATGCAACAGATTGTACTAGTGATTCCCAGGTATGTGTGAGATGTTTCAGACCTCATGAGGGGGTGGCCCTTCAGATAACCCCCCACATACCCAGATGACCTCTCTTTACAGCCTTAGATGCAACTCTATATATTTGATGTTTCTAGCCTCAGTAGCTTGTGGCGCCTTTTTAGTTTTCATGTATCATTTATATTTTCAGAGCCCTTTCCTATTTTACAGGGCCTCTTTGGTTGTTATTATATCTCATGTACTTAGATATTATTGTATAAGTCATGGTTGTTGTCCCAGGCACAGTATGTATGTGGGATCCATTATGTTTTTTATCTGGCCCATGTTGATGCCAGGATGCACTATATAGCTCACTCCCATGTTTGTTGGGCGCACCATTATTCTTTTCACTTTGTTATCTCGTCGGGCATAGGTATGCCTCCCTCGCCTCATTCAGATCAGGTACTCACTCATAAAAGAGACTTGTCACACCTGTAAGTCTCGCCTCCTCAGGGTCTTGTCCTCTCTCGCTTCATACCATCTTATATTTCTCTCTTTCTCTGACTTCCCTTAGGTGTCTAGTGATTGTGTTCTTACAACATACTTCGGTCATACGATTAGCTCCTAACGCTCGCACATTGGGGGGAAATCTATTACACCAATTTTTGGTCATCTAACCTGTTACTATTAGATGGACGAAAGTACACCATGTAAGGGAAATTTTACCATAGTAAAATTTCTTTCACCATGAGAAATAATTTAATAAACCATAGTTTACTAAGTTATTTATGGTCTAAACAGGAAACCCCGTGGGTAATAATTAAATAAATCCTTATTTGTTTGATTTTCCTCTAGGGATAATTAACTAAACCACTGTTTAATTAATATTCCTGGTCATATTTAACCCAAAACAAGAAAATTAATTAGATAAAGCATTATTTATCTTATTATTTTCTAGGAATAATTATTTAAATCATTATTTAATAATATTCCTTGTTAAATTTGACTAAATAACTTATAATTAATTGAATAAATTTTTATTTATTTAATTATTTCTTAACCTCATCCTTGAAATAATAAATACATCATTTATTTATTTATTATTTCTAAATAGAGGGATTTGACCAATTCTAAATTTCGTTTCCCTCCACCAAAAATAAAAATATTCCATGTAAGTTGGATCTAGATTTGGTTAATAATATTTTAATTATGCACCAATATCTAGACTAACTCAATATTTTGTTATAAATAAAAGGGTTTTCCATTCATTCATTGCCTTTTGTTGCCTTGAGATCATCTCCTGATCTATACTTTTGGTCTGACTTTGATCCTCCATCATTGTCATATTTTTCTACTTTTTTCTTGTGAGCTACCTTTGAGTTCCATTTTTTGTATGGGTTTTCTGCACCATCAAGAGAGAGAGATCTTGGATCTGAAGCACTGAGGACATACAAGAACCCATCCCATTGAAGGTGACTGGTAACATCTTTCTATGTTCCCTTCCCAGGTGTCATAATATAATATAAATTCTTGTCTTGTCCATTGGATGTATGGAGAAATCTCTTGCTTATTTTTGTTGTTTAATGTCTTTAACTGCATAGACTTGGATTTTTGTAGCATTTATTCTGATCAACTACTATAGATCTAAGGAAATTGACAACCACATTTGATGTTAGGGCTGTTTGTTATGCAAAACGAAAATGAGTTTTTTTCGTACGCTTGCGATTAGAATTCACACTAACAATATGCATATTAGGTTAAAAGAATTTTAAATAATGGAAATACATATTCATAACCAGGATATTTTAGAAATTCATGTTTACATTTAGTTAATAATCATACAACAACTTAATACTTACAATAAACTCATTTTTTTAAAAACTTGTAGATACATCACATTAAAAAAATGTCCAAAGGGGTTGGATCAAATGGTGGAACACGAGGAGTTTTTCACCATTGGGCAAGGTTCAATTCCCATGAGGGTTTAACCTGAAGCCATGGGGGCACCTTGAGGTAGAGGTCAAATGTGTGGTTGTACCAAGAAAGATTATATTCAATTATCTCCTGACCCGTGCACACATAAGTTGATGAAATTGATGGCAAATGGGTGCACAATTTAGCCACTCCTTAAATCCCCCATTAATATTAGCTTATATATATATATAATTGCAACCATATAACACGTCAAAGAGAAATGCTATACTCATATTTATGTGGATAAAAAACATTGTATAACATGTCAAAGAATGTATGTATGTAGTTATACGCATTATGAGGATTTTAATAGAATTAGAATGTGTGTGTATATATATATATATATATATATATATATATATATATATATATATAGAGAGAGAGAGAGAGAGAGAGGCTCAAATCTCATGATGTGTAAATGTTTCCTAAGTCTTGCACTAAAATATAGGATTGCATCTTCAAAAATTTGATCCTTGTCACACCTTGGTAGATTGCAGCTGCAACAATAATTTTAGATTTACAACCAAATTTCCTTTTGAGGCTAAAATTTTCTATTAAAGCCAAAGGAAGACTTTTAATACAATACATCCACAAAATTACTTCATCAGTTCTATTCCTCATTGTATATACATGATGGAAATTTTCCAAAATTTTCACTTTAACTTGCATGCAACTATTTGTTCACAAGAGAGACATTATGGGGCTCCAAGTTTAAATCTAGCAATGTGTGAGGAGAATAAATAACGAAAATAGCAAAGGATGAAGTGAATTGAACTCCTTGCACACCTAAATTCATTAATTCTTCTATTTGACTTCTTAGAGCACATGTTTCATCCTCCATAATTTGCAATTTCTTCCTCTGGCTAACTAATATATCCTTTGTTGAGGTCCATTGAGATACTGATTGTGCTTGCTGGAGTGAAGATGATCCAACTTTGAAATTCCATAATTTTCTCACAAGAAATCACATTGAACTCTTTTTTTCTTGAAATGAGGGAAATTTTCCATGTCAACATGGAAGGATGGGAACATTACTTTGCACAAAATGAAGAAATACAATTTTTTTGTCTATAGGAGGACATGAATTGATAATAAGACAAGGATGGGGATATCACATATAGGATATATGGAAGGAGATGAGAAAAGGAGGGGAAGGGAATGAACCAATAAGGTACATGACTCTAGTTTTTAGAAAAATAGGAGACAAGTGCTGACTAAGTGACAGGGGCTAAGACGTTACCATCAGCCCAAATGAGAACTTAGGGGAAAAACTAAAGAGAAAATACCATACAAGGGAGGAAATCTGTAGAGACATGGGAAAACTAAATTCTTTCCTCCATTTGTCCATAAATCCATATAGATACAGTACATTCACTTGAGGAAGGCTTGCACATAAAGGGACAACTGACTTGGTGATCCAAATAATGAATTTCATGCCCATATGGAACTAATACATCCTTTACTTGACTGAACATGAAGTGATACAAAATATTATGAAGATACTGATCAACGTTTGATAATAAATGATGATCCATTGCACCAAAACTCCACACAGTTTGATGCGATGCCACCTGCAATGGAGGGATCACATTCAAGGTGATCTATTAAGGTATTTGGGAATGAGATCCCCTTCAATTGATTTAGATTGTTCCTTGTTCATCATTTATAGATTGACTTATAAGATCATCAATCCTCTCCTTATTGTGTCTCAATACTTGGAGGGTCTGAATTTCCTTGATTTGAGTCAAGATAAGACAAATTCTCTTAAATATGGAATTTATTATGGGGTTAGAGGGGGAAATGTTACAGTAGATATGCATAATTATTAAATTTGAGTCTCTCACAATAATAAGATTACTTATGTTTAGGATATATGCTTGTTTAATACCTTAATAAAAAAAATAGGATTCAACTTGGTTGTTGGAAGCTCTCCCAATGCTCTAAGAGAAGGTTATTTCTTCTTTTCCTATGGGGAATAATAACACCCCCTTGCACCTCCCACCTTTGCTATTTAAATTAGCTTATTAATATTAAGGATAAGAATTTTTTTTTTTTGAAAATGGTAAAACCTATCATAGCTCAATTATCAATTGACAATAAGGGCGATGCTTATTTGCTGTTATTTGTTAATGTAAGTTGATTTAGGACCATTATTTTGGAAAACAAGATCTCTTAAAATGATTTAGTTTATGATTAGTGAAAAATTAAACTTTTAGTAGTTCATTACATTTAAATAAGATAAGTTATTACTATGTTTAATTCGTAGTTCTACCAAGAAGGTGGGGTGGGGGAATAAATATAAGACAATTCAAAAATAATTTAAGCATTCAAGAACCATAAGAACATAAGCATAGTTCATGGAACACAAGATGTACAAGGAAACCCTTTCAGGAGAAAAACTACAAAACTTCTTTATATAATAGTTCTTTGTAGGAACAAACCCACTATTACAACAATTTGTAGGCACCAACCTGGAGGAGACACCAATACCCTCAAATTTACAAATTTATAGGCACCAACCTGCATGAAACACTAATCCACTTAACTTCAAGAATTTGTAGGCACCAACTTGCTAGAGAAACCAATCCTCTCAGCTGCAATTGCATGTAGGTACCAACCTACTTGAGACACGAACCCCTTCTGTTATATATTTTGAAATGGTATACTTTGCTACTCTATTTTCTAATTATGTTCAGTCACTTATCATTGTTTTATTTTGAATCAAGTGCTTCCTTTAACCCAAGCATTCAAACATTATGCTTTACCAACACAAAACCTACATAATCAAATTTCCATAATATGCATTTTCTTTAATCCACTTTCAAAAGAAGTGCTTCCTTCAATACCCTTTCAAAATAGGTTCTCATAACATTAAACACTTATTACTATCAACAACATGCAATTTATGTAAACATGACATCCCTTGTGCTAAACACATGTACCACATGCAATCTTGCTCTATGCCTTTGTGCTTTCCATAGTACTAGGATATTAGAGGAAATTCCCAAAAAAATTCCAAAGAAATTTCCCACAAAACCAACTTTCTTTTGATCATTGAGACATGAAATATTTCTATTAGTTGTCCGCAATTCCTTTGTCAATTGATAGCATATAAAACTAGGATATCATATATTGGAGGATTGATAATTAATTCACTTCACAAAATCATGGTATGGAAAGGTTTGGTGTGATAAACAACACTTATTGGCATTTTTCATTTCGGTTGTTGTGGCTGGGGGTGCTAAACACCAAATTTCCCCTTTACACTAGAATATTAGGAAATGCCTAAAATTTCTTGGCACTAAAAATCCATACAAAACCAAGACTTCTAGGGTCTGGATGACGACAAATGCTTTTGTCACAATTTAGTGATTTTTTTGTCAGTTGACGAGCCAAGAGCACTGGAATATCAGGAAATATTCTTACACAAAAAAAGTCCCAATACGGTTATGTCCTGGTAGAAAGACTTCAGTTGATGGAACAATTCTTGTTAGCTAACTATACCGACATATCAAATTACTCCTCTCTTTTAAAAAACTGTGAATATGGTGATAAGATAAGATGCCTTAACCCTAAGTGCTGCAAATAGTCTCCTCGATGACCGAGAGCTATGGCCCAGGGCTTATTGCGTATTGAGATATCGACAAGACTAGAACTGTACACTTTTTACCTTAAAAGGCCAATATGTCGACATGTCAAGGACCTTTATTCCTTATGTGCTATATCTAAGCATCCTCGTGGCCACAAGTTGTGACTAGGAGCTTTTGGGAGCTAAAATATTGGAAAATACAAGCATTTATCCCTTTTAATAAAACATCGATATGGCGATATGCCGAGGGCCTTTATACCTTAGGTGCTACACCTAAACACCTTTGTGACTAGGGGTTGTGACCAAGAGCTATACGATATTGAAATATCAAATAATTTGCATAGTATACCTTATATAAAAGATTTGATATGTTAAGGTTTCGGTAAGAAAACTATTAAAAAAGAATAAATATTCTATTATATTAAATGACAAACATGACATGAAAACACTGTTTTTCAAATATTTCACACTATAAAAAAATTTGAAGATTTTCAAATATTATTCAAATATTTACCTCAAACCTCCTTTCACACCATATATCATCTCTTCACCTCAGATTTCTACTTCTCACACTTGCTCCTCTTCTCTACTCCTCACACTTTCTCCTCGTTGATACATTTTTTTTCCATACAATAATGCACTAACCAATAGAATTATTTTCCCATGATTTGGTATGCACTCCCCTTGGGTTGGTTGGATCTCCCCTTAATACGGGTGGACATAATCATGTGCTTCCTTTGGCTTCTCTAAGCTGAATTGAGACCTTGGCTTAACCAACACGTAAAAGGATTCCCTAACTTTGACATCAATGAAAACATTACAACAATATCCCCCTTTTTAATTTATGATAATGCTCAGTTTTTTTGGTGAAATTTCCATGGAACTCCCCTTCTCTACAAACTTTCCTTATCTGTAACTTCTTCTTTGTCTGCAACTTAACTCCCTTTGTTTGTAAATTTTCATTTATTTGCAGTTTTTCCCCCTTTAACGTCAATGGAAAAGGAATACTCCCCCTAAATTGATGCTTCTACAATTCTCACTCTTTTCATAAATCAATAGCAAGAGATTAGTCTCCTGTGATTATGCCTCCTTTTATTGATGAGATGAAAGAGATATAATCCCTATCTTCTCTCTTAGATATTCAAATATATCTTTGGGAAGGGGTTTTTGTGAAGATATATACAATCTACTCTTTAGTAGCAAGGTATTCCAACTTGACCTTATGATCAAATAATTGTTCTCTTAGCTTAGTGGTATTCAATATGAATATGTTTTGTCTTTGAATGCATAATATGGTTCTTTGAGATATTTATTACACTTGTATTATCATGAATAACTGATATTTGTTGATTATAGTCTATCTTGATGTCCTTCAGAGTTTGCTATGTCCAAAGAACCTAGCTGCAACGTGTTGTTGCTGTAATGTTTTCAAATTTATCTATGGATAGAGAAATTGAGGTTTGTTTCTTGCTCAACCATGATACCTGACAATTTCCTAGAACAAATTCTCCTCCACTAGTGCTTTTCTTGTCTTCAACACTTCCTGCGCAATCTACAATTGTATATGTTGTTAAGGTGATATTTTATTCTTGAGTGCAATAAGATAAAGTATATAGGCCCCATTAAATATCTAAAATTTATCTTCGCTGCATACATGTGTCTCATTTGGTGCATATTGAAACCTTGCAACCATCCCTATTGTTTTCATGATGTCAGGTCTTAATGATGTCAAATACAATAAGTTGTGAATCATTACTTGTACAAAGTTGATTTGCATCTGGATATTGATCATTTTTTCTTAATTTTCATCTTGTGACCATGGGAGTTCCAACATGCGCACAATTTTCCATTCAAAATTTCTTCAACATTTCTGTAACATATTTGGTTTGGGAAATGAATATGTCTTTACTTGATTAAATAACTTACAATCCTAGGAATAATGAAAATTCTCCCAACATGGATATTCTTAACTCTTTCTGCATTTCTACTGCAAACCTTTGGCCCCCTATGTTAACATCACTTTGAAAAATGATATCATCCACATAAACAATGATTAAGAGATTTTTATTATCTATTTTGATGTAAATGTTGCTATATGTTGCTCCTCTTTTGAATCCTCACTATTTTAAATATTTATCAAATATTGAGTACCAAGCCTTTGGAGCTTTCTTTAGTCCATAAAGTGATTTCTTAAACCTGCATACATAGTCTTCATTTTCTAATAGTTGAAATCCTTCTGGTTGTTTAACATATCCCTCTTCTTCTAAGTTTCCATTTAGAAAAGCTGGTTCGACATCTGTTTGATAGACCTTGAAATTTTTAAAACATTCAAATTCCAAGAACATTTTGATTGCTTTTAGCCTGGAAACTGGAGAAAAAGTTTTTCAAAGTCAAAACCTTCAACTTATGCATATACTTTACAAACCAATCTAGATTTATTTCTCACAACTTGCACATCCCCATTTAACTTGTTCCCAAGGACCCATTTGATGCCAATAACATTCTTATATTTTTCTCTAGGCACAAGTTCCATGTCTTATTCTTCTCAATTTTATTAAACTTTTCTTCTTGTTGAGCCTCAACAACCTCCCTTAAATGTTTGTCGAAAATTTGGGGACCCTCCTACTAAAATTTGATTTTAACAAATTATTTTATGAATTTTATATAATTTTCATTTTGATTTTCTTTTTAGCAATCAATTGTGTTGAATTTTCTTGATCCTTCAATTGTTTCATTTCTTGAAGATAGATATTTTATTAGGAATTTTTCTTAACCAATGATTGTTACATTGTAAATAAACAAAAACCATAAATCCATGAAAAATACACAAAATCATTAAAAAAACCTAAAAATTGTAAAACATTTTGTGTTTTTACTTTTTTCCATTGGAAACGGGAAAACATCAGGACTTTTCTAAAGTTCTTGTTATTTTCCATGAACATGATATGCACATGACCCACATTGTTCCATATTGTATGTTCAAAGCTAAAAATTCCAATTCATATTAGAATATGGGATCTCAACCATTTATTCATGCCCAAAGTACTAGTACATGGTATAAGAAAAAAAAAATATGTTAAATAATGAAAATGTTTGCGATAATAAATCATAGTACTGGATGTCTCGATATTAGTATATCATAACCTTTTACAAACCATATGAAATATCGATAGCTCGATGTGTTCGGGTAGTGAATATCCCAATATGGTTGGGTGCCCGAAAATTCAATATGATTAGTTGGCCGATACGTCAATATGGATGATATGGTCGATATACCAATGTTTCAATATTGAGATATCAAAGGATTTCCATAACTAAAATTTTGCAAAAACTCTTATATATTGATATGCTAGTACACCAAGTTAGCATGCCACCTCATCCTTAGATGAGTAATCATGTAGTGACATGTGGCACATGGCATATTATGAGGCATATAAAATGGAATTTGATGGGTCGACTAACACATGGCATTATTGCCTAAAAATGATAGATCTGCTTGACACATGGCATTGCCATGTCATATTTTTAACACATGTCTTACATGTGACATCACCATGTCATCACATGTGACATCACCATGTCATCACATGTGACATCATTCTTGACATCATGTTGTAAATGTACTGATATTGAAATATTAGAATTTGGAGTTGTCTATCTAGCTAGAGGAATTGCGTGGACGGCCAAAATTGGCCGGAATCCTGGTAATTTGTTTTTAAGAAATCTTGCAATAGGAGTGTTTGAATCATGTTTTTGATGGTGGAAATGGATTCATCACCATCAAAAACCTCTAGAGCACACAAACTATTGAAGTTTGATAGTTATAACCTGGATTTACAAAAATCCTTGCCAGATTTTCTTAAAATCTTACCTAAATTTCAATGATTTTCAAGGAAAAAAGGTAGTCTAGTTAGACTACTGCTTAGAATTTTGGGAGGTTTCAAACTTTACACGATAAAATCTCTATTAATTTGGTATTCGATATGTTGTGTCAGCATTCCACTAAGGTTTTTACCCTATCAACATCTAACATGTGGGGGATATGACAAGGTTCTAGTGCAAGGTTCCATGCCTAGGCCTTAATGTTTTGCAGTGATTTTCTTTATATTTTGTTTTAGGCGATATTTGATATGCTGGTGCCCAAGGTTGTCCATAGTGTAGAACCAACGACAAATTTTTCACCATCAAGTTTAGTCCTTCATATCACTTTATGGATATATTAGAATTTTTGACAGGATCACAGCTTCTAGTTTCCCAATATCCTGATATTAGTTGACCACCTGAAATATCGATGGATTGACCTTTTGAAGCTATCAAGTGGTGGAGATTTTTCCTTAAATGATTTCCATTACACTGGTATGATATAAAAAGGGTTTTGTGTTCAAATTTATGGGAAGCTGATATGTCGACCTCTCGGTAGTGCTTGTTTCTAGTGCTTCATCCTATGGGGAGTTTGGGCATAGTGCCTAATGCTAAGGTTTTAAAAATATTGGTGTTTTTGAGTGGATTTTAAATCATTAGTATTAGTTTTAGCTATTTTCACCACTTTTCAATTTTGTTTTTTATTTGAATAATATATTATGATTTTCATTAACATTTTGATTTTTTGTACAAGATAATAATAATTCCTCTAGCTAAGTATCCTAGAAGTCATGATTTAATAGATGAAGCCAATCCTCCAAATTTGATCCTAACCCAAAATCTTGCACACAAGGAGAGCATGAAATTAAGGGACAAGAAGGAAAATATTTAACAACACAACAAACAAACTTTCTAACTTTTGCGATGAAATCATTTAGATTAATAGATTATCTATTTGTAAACTTAGTTAAGGAAAAGGAAAAGGTGGAGTAATCCATTGTTTTTGTTACAATTTATTATATAGATACAATTCTTATTGATTAGAGAAGGGGGTTGGATTATGATAAAGAGACCTTGCACTATCATTAGGTTTTCTTTTGAAATTTTGGTACTAGAGTTTGAATCATCTGGAAAAGAAGGAATTGTGCACTTTTTTCAAGCTTGTTATTTAAGGATTGAAAATATGAGGGGGGATTGTCATATGGAGTCAATATTGTATACTACTATCTAGTCTATTTCAAATGCTAGTGTTTTCTTCAACTAGAGAATATAATATTGGATTTTGTATACTATTATTTGAATTAATAAAATATTCAAAATCCAATGATTAGTGAAAAGTCGTTCTTGGTAATAGTGTGTGGAATATTTTCGTATTTTGTCGTTGATGCGTTATAATATTCATTTATGAGATTTGCAACCATTTTCAATTCTTGATATGAATTATCCTTTTTTTTTCTCATTATATTTAGATGGTGATATGTTAATGTAATCTTCTATAAGTTACATAATGTATTATATTTATTAATTTCTAAAAAATTGAATTATTTATTATATAAACCAATTTATCTTCTTCCCAATATTTAATATTTAATGTGTTCTTTCTAACAATTGGAATACTATGAATTACTACTTAGATTTAGGTTATAATGTAGATATAGATAGATTAGTTAGTTTCATTTCCCTTCAATAAGTTAGATTCCATTTAGATTTAGGAGAGTTTCAAAAAAAGTCTCATTTCGAGAAGAATCTATTCAGTTGCAACGAGACCCACATGCTAGTGGACATTGCTACATCAAACGAATATAGGCCTAATTGGGACCTTGATCATGTGATGATCCCCTGTTGTAGAAGGAGCATTTCTTGCTATCAACAATTGATGCTAGAAGGAGGTCCATATGATAAGATGACCATGTGGAGTCATACTAGTTTAATTCTTTTTTGATTAAGAATGAATCATTCTCGAAACACTATCTCGAGATGTGTTTTTGGACATATATCATGTAGCACTCCTTTAAATATACTTAAACTCTTGTTGAAAGTTAAGTTTGATGATGAAAATAAAACATACACATTTGAACATGCTTTTTAGTTTATTCAGAATTGTATTTCTCATAATATTCTTCATGAAGATGTTATGAAACCAACTCCAAAAATAGAAGAAACAAAGAGATCAACGCCTTAGAAATAAACCACTTTGAGGGGGAAACCTCCTTTACATCACATAAATGAATAATTCTTGGATGATTCAAATGAAAAAACCTCCTTCTATATATAGGAGTCTATGGGGTCACAATATAATCCTAGCCGACCTAACAATAATAATGTAAGGGCACAATAATAACATATGGGGGTTACAGGGTAATATAGGGACCTAACATGCCCCTCTCCAAAATAGTGTTTTCAACGCTTGAGTAGCTCTGGATGCTTCTGTATAAAATTCTCATCCTCCCATGTAGAATATTCAGTGGGTAAGTTCTTCCACTTGATGAGATACTCTGAAATTGATCGATTTTGTAGCTGTCGTGTTCTTGTTTCCGTGACTACTTTAGGATCCAATATGATTTTTCCTTCCTCATCAAGTTCTGGCAATATTGTTTGCACTGGACGTTTGTCACCTATAACCTAACCTTCTTTAAGCATGAAACATGGAAAAATAGATGCACTCGTGAAGAAGCAGGAAGCTCCAATTTGTATGACATAGTACCAATCTTTTGCAACACCTTGTAAGGACCATAGTACTTTGGCGATAATTTACTATCTTTCTTAGCTTGTTTGAGGGACATTTGTTTGTATGGTTGTAGCTGTGAAAATACCTAATCTCCTACATCAAAACTTCTCTCGCTGTGATGTTGATATGCATGTTGTTTCATTCGATTTTGAGTCAAATTTAGGTTATCCTTTAAGATTTCGAGAATTGGTTGTTGATGCTCGATGTGATCTTCCACTGCTTGAACCTTAGAAATTTGTCTTAAAGATGATGTGATGGACGGTGGATGATATCCATAAAGTCCCATAAATGGGGTCATTTTTGTTGCAGTATGGAAGGAAGTGTTATACTACCATTTAGCCAGAGGTAACCACTTAACCCATTGTGTTTGTTTATCAGATACAAACAACGAAGATATCCTTCTAAACATTTGTTCACTATCTCAGTTTGGCAGTTAGATTGAGGATGATAAGATGAGATATGAGCTAGTTGAGTACCCAAATAAGAAAATAGTTCCGTCCAAAAATTTCCAGTAAAAATGGGATCTATGTTGCTTACAATAATCTTTGGGTTTCCATGTAGCTTTGGGATTGTTTCCATAAATGAATTATCAACTATACTTGCTTTAAATGGATGAGATAATGCACAAAAGTTTGCACATTTGGTAAGTCTATCAACTACCACCATGATGACACTCTTTCCTTCAGACTTAGGAAACATGTGATAAAATCCATTGAAATCTCCTCCCAACGTTGAATTGGAATGGATAAAGGATGTAGAAGACCCAGGGTCTTAATTGTCCCAAATTTGTTTTTCTGGAAAACCAAACATTCTGCCACAAACTTTTGAATATCAGATTTAAGGGCATCCCCTAAAATCCTTTTTTCACCCTGTGGTAAGTTTTTAAAAATCTTGAGTGTCCTCCTAAAGGAGAAGTGTGCAATTCCAAAAGAATATTTTGTTTTAGTTGGGAATTCTTACAAAGATATAATCGATCTTTGTACCATAGGGAATCAATTTTCCAAATAAATGTATCAAATGTACTAGGATCTTATTGCAAATTTTGAATGAGTGTCCACACTTCTTCATCCTTCTTCCATTCATCCCTTGCTTCGGTTATCCAATCTGGTTGGATAATAGAAATGGCACAAAGAAATGCTTCCACCTCTTCATCCTTTCTTGTGAGTGCATATGCAACAACATTTAGCTTCCCTTTTTTGTAGATGATTTCAAATTCATAAACCAACATATTTGTGACCCATTTTTGCTGCTCTTCTGAAGATAGTCTTTTTTCCAAAAAGTGTTTAAGACTATTATGATCAGTTTTTACCTTGAAGTGTCTTCCCATTAGGTAAGGTCGCCATTTCTTTAGTGCATGTAGTATTTCCAACATTTCCTTCTCATAAATAGTTTTCTGTAAATACTTTCCTTTGATTGGATGACTTTCAAAAGCAATGGGCCTTCCTTCTTGCATTAAAACAACACCAATTCCATTTCCCGAGGCATCAAATTCCACAATAAAGGTTTTTGTGAAGTCTGGCGTAGCTAAGACCAATGTTAGGCACATTGCCTCTTTAAGATGTTCAAAGGCCTTAGTTGCTTCAAGAGTCCATGAAAATGCATCTTTATTCAATAACGTTGTTAAGTGTTATATTCTCCTGTTCCCAAAAGCTGCAGTAATGCCACAGTGGCAGAAATCACAGAGCTTGCTTTATGGTTGTGGGGACTTTCCATTCCTTAATGGATTTAATTTTGTTAGGGTCTACCTTAACACCCTTGTGAGATACAATATGACCCAAATATTCCACCTCTTGTACTCCAAAGAAACATTTGGAGGTTTTTTCATATAATTGTTTCTCCTCCAACAGTTTGAGCACCCTGTCAACATGTTGAACATGATCCTTCCAAGACATGCTGTAGATTAGTATATCATCAAAAAATACTAAAACAAATTTTCTAAGGAAGGGTTTGAAAATGGAATTCATCAACCCTTGAAATGTATAAGGTGCATTGGTAAGGCCAAAAGGCATGACCAAAAGTTCATAATGACCCTCATGAGTTAGAAATGGTGTCTTCAGAATATCTTTAGTCTTCATTCTAATTTGATGATATCTTGAACGAAGATCCAACTTGGTAAAATAAATTTCTCCATGTAATTCATCCAATAATTCATCAATCACAGGAATGGGAAATTTATCTTTAATAGTGATGTTATTGAGCTCCCTATAATCCAGACACATGCGTCATGATCCATCCTTCTTGTGTACCAATACCACTGGAGCAGAGAAATAACTTTAACTAGGTTGAATTATACCAACCTCTAACATTTCTACAATCTTACGTTGAGTTTCTCTCTTTTGGACATAAGGATATCTGTAAGGCTTGATGTTTGGAGGAACACTTCCTGGAATCAAATGAATAGCATGATCATGATCACGAATAGGTGGGACTTTTTTAGGTGTTTTAAACACCTTGGAATGATTGTCCAAGACTTTTTGGAGATCTGAAGAAATAGATGGTTTTGATGTTGGAACTTATGGTGAGAATAATTGTGTAATTACACCTCGTTGTTATTTCTTCAGAATATTTGTCATTACATTAGAGCTTATTATCTTTCTCGGCTTCCCTGTGATACCTCGTAATTCGACTTGCTTTCCTTTCAAAAAAAAAATCAAGAAAAGTTCTTGAAAATTAAAAGCTACCATCCCCAAAGATTGTAACCATTGTACTCATAGTATAACATCAACACCTCCCATTGGAATGGAAAGCATTGGACTATTTTATACATATTCCTCCCTAGTTAACTTGATATTATGGCATTTTCCATAGAAATTTATAGTTCCTCCATTTGCAACTATCACTTGACATCCTGGTGCTAGGTATAGGAAGCAATTCAATTCCTTGGCTACATTACAATGAATAAAATTATGGGTACTACCCGAATCAATCAACACTATTACCTTTTTCTTCTTGATATGTCCTTCTATCTTGATAGTTTAAGGAGTGGTAATTCCTTCCAATGCATTACACAATATGGTAGGACTCATTTCTTCTTTCTCTAGGGTTGGTTCCTGGTGTATATCCTCTTATTTTGAAGTTTCTTGTTCATTTTATTCCTCCTCTTCACAATCTATGTAAAATAATTTATTCTCAGCACACTTATGGCCTTTAGTGTATTTTCTATCACAATTGTAGCAAAGCCCTTTTGCTCTTTTTTCTTCCAATTTTTGTGGTTTCAACCTTGTAGGTTGTGGAAGTGTAGGAGAAGAAACACTTCCATCTTTATAGATGTGAGTGGTAGGCTTCCTTGTCTCCATAATTTAACATTCAATTTTCTTGCCAACCTGAATGCCTTCTCCAATGAATCAGGTTCCCAAAGGCGAACCTCATGTTGGATGTTATGCTTTAAAGTCCCTATGAAGACATTAATCTTGTGTTCCTCTAGAATAGCAGTTACCCTTATATTCAATTTTTGGAAGTCCTAAATGTACTCCACCACTGAACTCTTTTGTTTGAGATTTATTAATTGGCTAAAGAAGGTGTTACTCTTTGTATCCTCATAATGTGTTATCATTTCCTCTGTAAAAATTAACTAAGTGACAATTGTTTTATGGGAGAAAATCCATCGATACCATACAAATGTATTTTGTTCTAAATATAAAGTTGCAATGCGTACCTTCTATGTGTTTTTCACATTATTGAGATCAAAATATTGCTCCATCTGTAGTATCCATGTTACAAGATCCTTGCCATCAAACTTCCTCATATCGATCTTTGGAATATGGTGGGTCTTCCATCCAACATTCGAGTTTATGAAATCATTATTAACATTTATTTTGCTCTCATCATGAGTTTCCTTTACTATCTTTTCGCCATTAGGAATCATTTCTTGTATCAACTTTGTCAAACCTTCCTTCAAACCTTCCATTTTTTCTTCCATACCATTCTTCAGACCATCCATCTTAGATTACACACCTTTCTTCAAAACTTCCGTTTCATTTTTTGTTGCTCTTTGCGAGAGAGAAATTTGGTGCACTTTCTCTTGTAATTTTGATATATCATGTTGCACTTCTTCATATTCATGAGTCATAGTAGAGTATTCTGAGGGCTTAGTGGGTGTTGAATTATTTTTAGGGGGCATTTTAGAACCCAATACTGATATATATGCTTCAATATGCCCTTAGAATCACTTCAACCAATTTTTCAAACAAGACTTATGCAATTTGTAAAAACAAATACACGTCTTTTTCTTTCTTTTGAAGAGCTCGATATTGAAACTAAATTATCTTTGTGATTTCAAATCTTCAATATTTGAAATTCGGTTTTGTAGTATCCCTATGAATCTTCTTTCGAATGCCATAGGTCTGACCTGATTTGGATGCTTCAAGACAAAGTTATGCTCAATCTCCCACAATGACCTAATTATGGACAGGTTCAATATATCGAATTTGTACGACGTGCCATGTGTCACTGTTTCCTCCTTCGGCTCTGAAATTGTTACAGAGGAAACAACAGTCTATCTACTTTCAGCCATTTTTCATAGAATTGCAATTTGATGCTCAGAGAGAAAGTTATGACGATTTTCCCAAGGTCACCTATTTTAGATGAAATTCGGGAGCCTGTTAAAACCCTAACTTCCACAGATCATATCTTTGAAAATATTGCGAACCAAGATCTGAAATTTTTGCACGAAATTCCTTAGGATTTTGGCTTCGCATGATAAATTTTTTTTCTTCTGAACCTTAGTAGAAAAAAGCTATAGCAAAAATGCCACTATGACCTGTTTGGAGCAGCGAAACCCTAGAATCCAATGCTTTGATACCAAATGTTATGAAACCAACTCCAAAAATAGAAAAAACAGAGAGATCAATGCCTTAGAAATAAGCCACTTCGAGGGGGAAACCTCCTTTACATCACATAAATGAACAATTCTTGGATGATACAAATGAAAAAACCTCCTTCTATATATAGGAGTCCATGGGGTCATAATATAATCCTAGCCGACCTAACAATAATAATGTAAGGGCACAATAATAACAATATGGGGGTTAGAGGGGTACAACAATAACAATAATGGGGATACACTAACAACAATAAGGGACTACACTAGTAATATAGGGACCTAACATAAGATGTCATGCACATGTTGTTCATTATTACTTCCAAAGGTCGGGCTAAGAGATGGTGCGAGACACTGCCTGCCAGTTTTATTCATATGTTGGAACAATTTATAAATTAATTTTTATTTAACTATGATAATTATGATTGAAATAAATTATATGGTTGCTTGAATGATTTTAGATAAAATCAGATGAATCATTTGAATATTTTTCCACAAGACTTATGCATATATTCTATAGATTTCATTTAAATGGTATGCCTTCTATTTTTATTTTTTTGATAAAAAATATCAATTAATCATTAATAAATTTGAAATAATGTACTAATAATAATTCATATGATGATTTGGATTTATTTGAAAACCCTGAGTATTTTGAAATTTTAGGTGACCAACTTGTATTGACTTTTTTCACTTTCATAAAGTGGATCAAGCAGAACATAATATTTGGAAGAAGTAGATTTGATCTATGATAATTTTCATCTGCCAACATTTTCATTAAATGAATAAGATATGCCTTGTGTAGATAATATCATTTTAGTTATCTATGAAAAAAAGAAGGAATACCTTTTGAGTATTGATGAAGAAATTTGTTACATTCTAGAAAATATGACCACCACCTCAAGAATGAAAAGAATTAAATCTGAAATTTGTGTTCATAACAAGGAAAAATATTCTTCTAATTTGATTAAAGACATTCAAGAAATTTTTTTTGAGAACTCCATCATTGATTATTATATTTATTTCCCCTTAAAATTAAGTCTTGAATCTTCTCATTTTGAAAATCCTTTTGATTTTCTCTCACCTTTATCTATTTAAAATGAACATAATTATGTTTTGAATAATTTTGTGTTCAAATTATCAAAGTAGAGTGGATCATGGATGTTGATCAATTAAATCCAGGAGAAAAAATAAATCACAATATTCAAAATTGGAATTAGATATGGATATCCTAATAGAATAAAAGTTACCATTCAAAAAGGTTGTTTTTATAAGATATTTTTTTCATTTTATTATCTTTCACTTATTATTGTTTGTAACCTAATATTTTTTATGGTTATGTTATATGAGTAATAATTCCAAGACCTTTTGACTTACATTCTACATGTCTAGACTTTAATAAGGTACAAGATGATAAGAATGTGGATATAGGAGATGAAAATAATGAAATTTATTTTCACGAATATTTTGATTTTATGCTTTATTAATATTTTACATGGAAATAAGAATAACTAATATATTTCAATTAGTCTTCTATATATTAAAATGCATGTATAAATAGTAAAGAATCTTGTTGTACTAATAGTTAACTAGTTAAGATTGGAAGCTTTGATAAAACAAATGATGTTGATGAATTCTACCTTATAACTACAAATATACCTTATATAACGGTGGAAGATATTCTAGACATAGTAATTCATGGCAAGCTGGTTATTTAGATTCTAGAGAGAATTTTCAAGGAAATGAAGCATCATTTTTAATTGATGGTTATGTTAGGTTTTCATTATCTTGCTTCAATCTCTAAAATAAGTCATAACAAATATCTCAACATTCTTCCACAGGGTATTCTTCATAACATTTGTACACATGATTTTCATCAAAGTGTACCACTTATTTGTAAATTCTTTCCAATATTTTTATGTTAATAATTGTATATACCATAATAGTAGATAAAGATGGTTAGAGGAATTTTTTCGTGCAAGATTTGTTATAAATAATAATGTTCTTATCTTGCACATGATGGACATAGGTTTAAATATTCTTGGTCTTTCTACTTTTAGTTTGTTATTGCTTCAACTTTTACTGATCATTTGTGATGAACATGTGATTATATGTTTCGAATTACATGAATGGTTACATTGGCATTACAATTTCACCTAGTCATTATCATCTTCATGATAGATTACTTTTTTTGTTTTTGGCTATTTTAGTTTGTTTCATCTACAATTTTGTTATTTTAATTTTGTTCTTGTGAAAAAACAAAACAATTACGAAGTACTACACGGATTTATCTTAATGGTTTTTTAATGCGGTTCACGGACATTGAGTGGCCGCTACATCCATGGGAAAATCCAGGTAGATCAACTCGAAGGGATCTACCCACCAACCAAATTAGCAAGGCCTAACCCCAAGGGCTTCAAAGAGATTTGACCCTGTGACCTCCCGATAGGTAAGGTACTTAGCAATAGGGACTCTACCAATGGAGTTATCGCTTGGGGCTAAGTGTTATATGAATTTCAAGCTAAAAACATCATTGAAATAATTCAGGGAAGGTTTTCTTTATCTTTCCTCTCTCTTGGTTACCAATTGTCTTTCTCACAACAACATTTGTTAAACATTTTATTTTCTAGTCCTAGTTTAGCCTTATGAATTTGAGTTGACATTTTTGAAATATTTGGTTTTGAACTGTTTGATACAAAAAAAAAAGGAATAAAAAATAATTTAAGTATGTAAAATGAAATAACATTTTGATTACACTTCACTATTATATTTTCCAAATCTTTTTTAGTATATAATTAATTAATGAGGTCTCATGATTTTAAAATTGATGTCATAACCATGCAATCAGTTTAGAATTGATTTTCATTTTTTTCTAGTTTCTTTTGTTTTGTTCATTTTTAATAAAAAAATGTCTAATTATTTAGACATCTCATAATTGGTCAAAGAAATTTCATCTACCACATTTTAAATAAAATTTATAAAAGGAAGAACTTATTCAAAAGAGTTGAAAAATCAATTCTTCAAAGAGATAATGTTTTCCCTTAGAATATAGTTACTCCTTTCTATTTTGGCTTATAACACATTAAGGTTTTGGTTTACACATATTTATTTGATTTCATTAACATTTATAATTTTACCGAGTTTTTTGTTTTCTTTTGTTAGTTTGTAAAGAGTTGTAACCCTTGACAAAGGAGAATAATAATATTTGTTTTATACTTAAATGTGTATATATTATCGTAAGCATTGTACTTAATTATCTTTATAAATTTATAGCACTTAGAATTTATATATTTGTGGTTGAACTCCTACATTACCATGGATTCATATCTAGAATGCTAGCACACCAAAATTTAGGTCACTTACAAAACTTTTCTTTGAGCTCCATCCACTTCACATTAAAAGTTTATTTCTATAATATTTGAGGGAGGGAAGACCTTAGGATAAAGTTTGAAATTGAGTAATCTACTAACAAATGTAAAACACTCTCATACCAACCCACTTCCTTAACACCCAATTACACGTGCAATATGTACTTAGAAATCAATAAGGGTGTATAAAAACAAAAAGGAAGTTGAAAGAACTATGTATAGTGTGGGAAGTACAAGAAAACTTGTTGGGGCTATGAATGTTCCTTGGAAGTGGGGCTATACTTGT
Organism: Pinus albicaulis; assembly: GCA_034641835.2. Classification (NCBI taxonomy): domain Eukaryota; kingdom Viridiplantae; phylum Streptophyta; class Pinopsida; order Pinales; family Pinaceae; genus Pinus; species Pinus albicaulis. The sequence continues at coordinate 774,325,892 of CM076575.1, read as the reverse complement.
ATAGTACTAAGGCATATTTTTTGGGGTTACAGACACTCGCGAGAAGTTAAGTGATTACTTGTAAAGATAGATGAAGAATACACATAAGAAACTATATTACTTACTCAGAGTGAAATCCATAGGCCACGCCTTCAATCAATCATTTGAAGATTAAATACTTGGGATATTTTTTTTCATAAATTGGCTTAAGGAGTTGGTTTGTAAGTTACCTAATGTTTAGTGCTTAATGATAATATATTTTAAATATAGGGACACATGACAATACCCATACTTAAGAAATACATTCTTACAATCATTGGGCTTATTTTTAACATCGAGTGTGAATAATCCTTCTAGGAAGATTAGACAAAGAAAAATGATACAGCCTGTGTTTTTCCATTTCTTTAGCCTCAACAACCCCTTAATTTTTTGTCAAAACTTTTGGGGCTCTCCCACTAAATTTCATTAATTTTTCTATTTTTATTTTTTATTTTTATGAATTCACTAGATTTTTCGATTTGATTTCATTTTTGACAATTGATTGTGTTGAATTCGTTTGATCCTTCAATTGTTTCCTTTCTTGAAGGTAGAGTCTTTAATAATTAAAAAAAAAAAAAAAAAAAAACAAACAAACAAACGAAAATTCTTAAAAACCCTAAAATTACAAAACATTTTGCATTTTTACCTTTTTCCATTGGAAATGGGGCAAAACCAAGACCTTTTAAAAGTTGTTATTTTCCAAAGAACCTAATTTCCCATTACCAACATTTTTTTCATATTATATGTTCAAACCCCAAAATTACCACACTTTCATTGTTTTATGCCGAAACCTGAAATTCCAATTCCTATTAGAATATTTGACCTCAACCATTACTTCATGCTTTTCTAAAAAATCCACAAAGTGCTGAAATCCGGTTTACGCAACAAATTATATGTTAAATAACAAAAAAAGGTTTGTGATAGTAAAAAATAATAACAAGTCTCGATATATCAATATTGGAATATCAAAACTTTTTACAAACCATATGAAATGTCGATATCTAATATGGTCGGGTAGCTTATAGCCTGACATGGCCAAGTGACCGATATTTGGATATGGATTATTAGTGGATACACCGATATAGCAAATATCCTAGTGTTATGATATCAACATATCGAGAACTTCTATATATAAAATTTCATAAAAACTTTGATATACCGATATTTCAATATGAAAAGTCAAAATGCCACCTCATCCTTTAATGATTAATCATGTAATTACATGTGGCACATTCCTATGTGGAATTTACGTGGCATATGACATGTCCACTGACATGTGGCATTCAATTTATTTCGTGGATTTAAAATGACAAATCTTCTTGACATGTGCCCTCCATGTGGCATTAACATATCATCATCTATAACCCGTGTATTACATGTGGTATTGCCATGTCATCACCTGTGAGATCATTCCTAACGTCACACTGTAAAAGTATCGATTACGATATTTCAAATTTTCATTTTTTATAAAATCTTTGGTTCTCTAGTATCTAGTATGTCAGGTCATAATTCCACTCAAGTTTTTATCTTATTAGCATTTTACATGTGGAAAATGCAGACAATATTCTAGTGCAAGGTTCCACGTCTAGGCCTCAACGTTTTGCAGTTATTTCCCTTGTATTTTGTTTAGGGTGATATACGAGATGTTGGTACTCTAGGTTGTCAACTAAAGTAGAAGTAGCAACAAACTTTTCATCGTCAAGTGTCGTTCGTCATATATATATTTTTTTTTTTTGGGTAGAATCATAGTTAATTTATATAAATCTTTCAGGTGATCACATAGAAAATTCAGAGTTTTTGATTTGACTACCCAATGTCCCAAGTGATTGAGCTTTTAGTGTCGTATATTGGTAGATATTTTTCCGTCAAATCATTGACGTTACATCAGTCTGATATAAAAAGATCTGGGAAACCAATATGTCAATATCCCACTAGCACATGTTTCTAGTGCTTAGTCCTATGGGGAGTTTGGGTATAGTGCTTGGTGCTAAGGTTTTAAAACATTTGGCATTTTCATAAGGATTTAAAATCATTATATATATATATATATATATATATATATATATATATATTTTTATTTTTTTTTCTAATTTTACTAATTTCAAATTTATTTTTATTTGAGTAAATTTGAATAATATTATGTGATTTTTGTTAACAATTCAATTTTGTATATAAACTAATAATAATTTCTCTAGCAGTATAGAAGTTACAACTTGATGGATGAAGCCAATTCTCCAAATATGATTCTTATCCAAAATCCCGTGCACAAGGAGAGCATCAAATCTAGGGATAACAAAGAAAATATTTAATAGCGCAGGAAATAAATCTTTCAATTTTTGCGACAAAATCATTCAAATCAACATATTATCTATTTGTAGACTTAGTTAAGGAAAATATGGAGTAATCCTCTACTTCTGTTATTTGAATATATTATATAAATATATCTCTTAGGGGGTTGGATTATGAGAGAGAGAGCTTGCACTATCGTAAAGTTTTCTTTTGAAATCTTGGTAACTGGGGGTCATCATTTGGAAAAGAATGAATTGTACACTATTGTCAAACCAATTATTGATGGATTGAAGACCTGAGAAAGAGGGACTGACATATGGAACCAGATTTGTATACTATTATCTGGTCTATTTCAATTGCTAGAGTTTTCTTCAGTTGGAGAATCTAATATTGGATTTTGTATATTATTATCTAAATTTATTAAAATATTTGAAAGCTGGTGATTAGTGAAAATACATTCTTGGTAATGGTGTGTGGACTATTCTTGCATTTTGTTATGGATGTATTATAATATTCATTTATGATATTTTCAATTCTTGAATTATATTTTCCAATTTCTTTTCATTTATTATATTTAGATGTTGTGATGTTAATGTAGTCTTCTATAAGATATATTATGTGTTGTATTTAATAATTTCCAAAACAATGAACTATTTCTTGTCTAAAGTGATTTATCTTCCTCTCAAAAATTAATGTTGATTAGTTCTTTATCCCAAGTGAGGTAATTAGATTTAGATTAGAAAGTAGATATAGATAGATTAATTACTTTTATTTTATGTTTAATATATTAGATTGCATTTAGATTTATGATATTTTTAATGAAATTTTCCTTTCGGGAGCAACTTATTCAGTGGCAATCGGGACCACATACTGGTGGACATAACTACACCAAATGAGTATACGTCTAATTGGGACCTTGATAAGGTGATGATCCCCTCTTACAAAAGGAAGTTTTCATCATATCAACACTTCCATAGCATTAACCCAATGCTCATCTTTATCAACCTGAGAAAATTTATTGGGTTCTATTTTGGAAACCAAATCAAACTTTGCATACTTTGTGTTGAAAATGCAGCTATAAATTCCTCATTTAATTTTTTCCTTGATTAAATGAGGAGAAAATCAAAATTCCACATCACTAGAGAACTTGAATGAGTTAACTAAGTTGAAATAGTTGTTATCACTCAATTAGCTTAGTTAATTTGATTTGAGGACTGAACTTGAGTTACGAAGAGTGATTCCTAAATTTTGGGAGCCTAGGTTGATTAAATTTAAGTTGTGATAATTTAATTCAATTAAATTGTGTTAAGGTCAGTTAAACTAGTTCCAAATGTTGGAGGAACTAGCGGGAGGTCTAGTAGTGGGGTGATACTTCAGTGTTTAACAAATTAACTGATCAATAAACCTAAATTAATTCATGCAAGCATGAAATCCGAGTTACCTAGTTGAGACTGGAGTTCAAGGGCAGTGCACTATCAATTGTAGAATTTTCCAAGTTGTACAGGTGGTGCATGTAGTCAGAGAAGGGCCTAATGGAATTACACAATTATCAATGATCAATTTCCCTAATTAATAGGGGCTAATTCCTCATCAAACAATGCAAGGAAATAGGAGCCTATAGGCTAGGAAAATTGGCTAAGTGTTGTCCAAATTCAACCAAACAGGAAGAGGATAGAGGATACTTGTGCAGGTTGTGCTCAAGCTTGAGCAAGCATATCGTATTCATCTAGGTTCTTTAATACTGATAGGAAGGAGTTTTGGGCAGTCGTTTTCCCCTAGATAAATATCTCTGTATGTGTGTTAAATCATGATGCATGTTTTTGATATGTGTTCTCGATGGTGAATTTGCTTCCACACATGAGTAGAGTAGATTTGAGTCTTATGTTTTAGTACATTACATGAGCAATTTCAAATCTACAATTAATTTCTGCATGGTATCATAGCTAGATTCACAGGTAGAGAAGAAGATTTGAAGTTGTCAATGCAGGAGGTTCGAATTTCAAGACCAATGTTGTAGGTTTTCTCTAAGGGTGAGAAGATAGATTTCATTGGACTCAGGCTCAAGTACGCTTTGGAAGGAACTACAAATTTTGTGGCATGGAAGGTCCGCATGGAGGAAGTATTGGATGAAAATGGTGTTAACACCAGAAAATCGTATAGGAAAAAGACATTAAAAATGTCAAGCATAAGGTACATATGAAGATTTTCAGAGAAGAAATACATTAGAGAAGAATAAAATTTAATTTTTTTCTATGGTTTAGAGTGAAATTAAATGAAATCGCACCTGCATCAAAGGAATTTTGCACACAACATGGCTATTCCTTCAATAGCCACGTGGTCCTGAAGATGGAAAAATATCACCATCCGGGACTACTTGGCACACTTGGTTAAGATGATTCTTTGCCCAGTACTTTTAAGGACAATCGGATTTGAGCCACCTTGAGGAGTAAATGCAACCCACAAAGGAATCCCTCCTCAACTCTTGTTCACTATCCATCTTGGGCCAAGAGAAGAGGAAGTAATTCAAAAAATTTCTATATAAGCTAGCCTTTGGAAGAAGAATTGGAGACACATTGTTATGTTGGCCAAATTTCTTCATAAAAAACCAGCTTCCAACAACATAGGGATTGGAAGGACTCATATGTATGCGAACCAACAACTCAGTCCAAGAGAGAGAGAGGTTCACCACTTGATCTTGATCTACCATCCTTTGAGAGGGAGAAGAGATGCTTGCAGGAACTCAAGGGAAGGAAACCTCCTTGTTTTGGGTATTTGAGCTCCATAGCTCAAAGGTCCCTCTTCAAGTGTTTAACATTGTATATTTTTGACCACCAACACCTAATAAAGGGAGAACTCTCCACTTGTGTTATTAGGTTGTTTTCTCCATCGAGCTTTTGTATTTTGTATCTTGTGTTTTGATTTTTTCTTAGTGTTGTATGATTAGTTTTCCCTCAAACCTAGTTTACATTGTGTCGAATTTGTTCCACTAATAGTAGCTAATTATTTTTATCTGTGACCTTGTGTAGGTAGTAGCCAACTTTCTAAATAAGTGTATTTTTTATGCCCTTGCACGCCATAGGGTAATATTCCCAGGAACCTCCCCTAAACCATCACATTCAGATACCTGTTTTTCCACAGTATACAATGGCAGTGAATACACAATTACCCTTCTTAGCATCACTTAATCTTCCAGATGTAACGAAGTTAACTAATGACCCCATTGCTCATGGCCCTAACTAGCCTCCCATTCCCACTAAGCTCCCTTCGTATATACCAAAATTCGAAGGGAAGAAATCGGAAGACCCGTGAAATCATATCATGAATTCCCACTTGTGGTGTTCGTCCAATAATATCATTGATGATACCATTAGAATAAGACTTTTTCAATGCACCCTAACAGGGCATGCAACGAAATGGTATGTTGAGGAACCTTCTACTTCTCATGGAACCTTTAGTGCCATCGATACCACATTCCTCACCTATTTTCAGCTCCCCATCCATCATGATTCGTGAATGGAACTGCTGACACATTTTAGACAAATGCCAACCGTCCATGTATCAGACCATCTCCACGAATGGCAGAGGCACTGTAGTTTTTGTAAAGCCAAACTCAATGATAGAGGGTTTTTGGACTTGTTTTTGAAAACTCTCATAGCTGAGATTTCAAAAGACGTGGTGATGTAGAAACCCACCTCTAATAACACCAATGCAGCAAGGCCCAATAGCTTGAACTCATATACACCCAATCAGGATATATTTACAACATCCTGCCAAATTCCCCGCGCCTGCAAACATATAGGGAATTACCTGGCGACTCGAATATTGTAGACAGTTTGAATGGGTCCTTAGCCCAAAGTTACCTAAGCAACAATAACAAGTACCCATGATACTTGTATTATTCTACTCATAACGTTTCGCAACCTGGATACTGTCAAAGTCAGTTTGCACCTTTGCAGAATATGACGAATAGGGTTATTCCATACTGTCAACAACAGGGAGGCTCATAACCTCCCTCGCAAGGGAACCAATAGTTAGCTAGGAATGTTGATACAAGAGAGCTTCCCCAAAAATATTACACCAATTAGGGACAAGGGAACCTATACCCCCCTTTTCCCAGACAAAATCCACCACCAATGTAGAACCATGCACTAATGAACTTGGTGCAACCATCCCAGGCTCAACAGCGACAGTCTTATGACCAGGAGAACAAAAATAATCCTCCAAATGCTGCAAAGAGGAAGCCAAGGAATAAGCAAAATGGAGACTCTGGACAGGGGGGTAGTAATCAATGACGACCCCTGCGATCTCAGTCGAGGGGCAACCCATACCGAAATCAAAACCAAGAGCCAAATAGTAACTCCCAAGGGAAAACAAGAGACACTATCTAAGGACAAATCACTCTTGTGCCATATGTGGTGAATATGGACATTACACTCACCACTGTCCTGAACTCCCTGAATTGAAAAAACTTCAGAGTAACCGAGGACAAGGGGGACCTACCCAACAACTTGCAGTAATGTAGTAACCTTTCCCCCACCAAGGAGTGGTCAACACCCAACAACAAAAACCACCCCAAAAAAATACAAGAGGAGGCAGCCACGAGATCTACTAGGGTGGCGAAGAATTGTTCTTCCAAATCAGGAATGAAAACTATGATACACCTCAGGATACAAAACTATCAGTTACAAGTACGAGCACACCTACCGCATCGTTAACTATCTCCAAAGTACCCATTGAGCCCCTCCCAAGAACAGTCAAAGGACCAACCAGGCGCGCAAGACATCACTCCAAAGCTGCTCATAGCTATAATATAGTGGATGATTTAGCTCAATCACTAGCTGCTATGTCATCTTTGGAAGTTCTTCAATCATGCCCAAGACAACATAAAGCCTTACTTTCTGCATTAGGCACAATAGATCCTTCTGATTCACACCTAATGGTTTTCGATCTAGACAAGGAAGGCCTTAGGATTCCTTCTCTAGTCGCTTTCCAGATAACGGTTTTGGTTCAGAATATCACCATACGCTGATGCATCACGGATGAAGGAGCATCCACATGTATCATGTCCAAATCTGTTTGGAAAAAGTTAGGATCACCTGAATTAAAACCCTCTGACATCATGCTTAGAGCATACGACGGGCACCCATCAGCCCCCATCGGTATTTATCAAAATTACCTAGTAAACTTGGCCGGTAAGATAGTTATTATAGACAATGAGGTCTTAGACGATCAACTAGATTACAATATAATCCTCGAGTGGAGTTATATGTACGTCATGACTATTATCGCATCCTCTGTCTTTAGGATGATGATGTTTCCCCATGATGATCAGATCATCACCATCGACCAACTCACATACTACGTCAAGAAACCCATGACCACTCTAGATGTCTTACTATCATACGTAGACACAACCACAAAACCACTCACAAAGTATACGGAATTTGGCCTAGGCCAATTCAAACCATCATCCATCCTAGGATTATTCCTAGGAGATCCCCCTATTATACTAGTAGAAGTTCCTGAAAGCATAGAGGCACTGGTGTGCATGATGCTCTCATCAAACACCGAAACTATCTCAGATGCAGAAACCAGTAGTACGAATGTTGGAGCCATTGGTACGACATTCCTACCATATGCCATTTCATAGACCCAATTTTTGTATCCCCTACTTGGTTTTATATCAAAACAAGTCATGGAAACTATGGCATTGCCAAATATGGCTTTTGCAATACCCGTGTGGTATTTGGTCCCTCCATCCATGCTAGAACGTCCAAGCATTACCTCTACAGGAATAACCCTTATTTACCCTTAATAGGTCATAGCAGTTAAAGAAACAACTATAGCAGCGTCAACTGACATGACCAAGAAGAATAACAAAAAAGGGAAAAAAATTGGAACCCCCAAGCTACCTAGGGCATTACAACATTGTGCATTGTGCGATGTTAGAGGTCATCCTACTAATATTTTCTCGGAGTTAGAAGAATTAAAACCCTTTCTACACACCGAAAGAAATGTCGTGACCTTGAATTCCCATAAAAAGGAACATGCCACGAACAACCAAGGGAAATCATTACACACCAATCATGCGTGTGCCATATGCGACTATTATGGGCATTATACCCATCACTACTTGAAGATGCCGCGATATAGGGATGCCTTTCATGCCCTAGAACAATCTTACCAGGATGACCCCTCAGAACCATCCATGCAAATGGATGAGGGTGAACCCAGAACCATACTGTACGTACAAGAGGAACCTACATCTTACTCATACATAGTCATCCCAATGGCCTAAAGACAACAAACAAAGGCCACACCGCATGTCCCAGTTTTTTTCACCATGTGATAAGCCCGATCACTTAATCACACAGTTCCCTGAGTTAAGGGCATTAAACCATTGGTATCAAATTCCACAAGTTTCCCAAAGCAGCTTAGTTTGGCATTTACGAAATACATGTTATATTTTTCAGAGAAACCACCACGTGCGCGATTGTCCCCACATCTATTGATTTTGGTATGTGTCGGATTTCATGTGACGCTTCATCGCTAAAAACCCTAACTTAGCCGACTCAAACATAGAATCCAAAAACAACACTACAACTCAAAGGACATAATCAACACGGATCATATTATATATTTCATAAGAGAGATGGCCACCTGAACGACCACCTATCCCCCATAACCATCCTTAGGCTCTAGTCCATCTTTGCGCACTCTGCGATGAACGTCATCACTTCATAGATGACTGTGTAGTGCTTGAGTTGTTTCAAATATGGTACATGGTAAACTTGGTGTACTACGATGACTTACGAGCAGTTAAATATTATTTCCAGGTGTGTCGAGATAACCACCAAATTCGTCGTTGTCCCTACATCCCTTGTTTCTGTTTGGTGTTAGATTGTCTACACCGTGCCATAACCCATCTTTCCGAAGAGGATGGATTAGACTTGGAGTCAGTAGAAAGTTTGACAACCTAAGAGAATGAGGTAACTAGGTCCATCCTCTTCATATCTAAAGAGAAACAGCCGCCAAGGGGGAAGACTCCCACCCTCAACGCCAAATCCTAGCCTAAGTACTGTGTGACGAACGTAATCATATGGTCACTCAATACCCATATTTGGTACCATTTCTCAAATGGTACCCAATCACTCTAGTGGTCCAAAGGGATTGGAAGACCAAAGAGTGACAATCCTATCTTATTTTCCGAGACAACCATCATGCTCGGCATTTCCGCTACATCCACCGACTTTGACTTATATTAGACGGCATGTGCTCAAGTGTCACCAATAAAACAGATTTAGTCAGTTTCGAGTTTTTACAACTAAGGTAGCCATATGAAATGATGACTCCCCCCCCCCCCATTGTCACCAAAACCCTAGGAAAGCCAAGGCAACCAATCGTCCTAGCAAGGTACGAAAACAACCAAACATTTCATGTGCCCTATGTGATAAAAAGGACCACATGGTCAATCAATGTTAGGAACTCAATAAATTCACCGAAAGTCTTTGCATGGTCACACCCATAACTTAAATTCATCTATATAATCAAGAGAAAATCACACGTTGTTATTTCCTAATTTGCTCGCACTTCCACCATATGATGAATTTCCATTTCCTTCTAAGGCTAAGAGCAGCTAGAGTAGCGTTAGAAGAAAAACTCCCACAAGAGACAAATCACACTAAGCCTAAGAATAGGAGACAAATGAAATGAAGAAACATATGTTCTCGTAACCATCTCCCACTATCATCCTCTAATATGGTGAGTAGTATTGGACCCCATACAATATAATCGGTGAGTAAATTTACTCTATGCAAGATTTGCACGAGCCATGATCATAATACAGAGAAATTCCCTATGCTACGAACATTTCGGCACCTATGCATCCATAAAAATATTCACACAAAAGAAGTTACCGATACCCTCCATACACCACCAAAAGAGCATGAATTTTCTCTCACTAAGAAATAAACCACCATGACGGAAATTCTTCCACCATGTAACGCTGACGGCACATAACACCATATACGATTCATCTCATCATGCATGGGAACCATGACTCGTATTGTCTACTCATCCTTCCTTGGTGTTGAGATCGCTGCAACTACCACAACAATAGTAGTATCTTCAACAACACAAACCCAACCCGCTTGCACCCTTGTTAACCTCATCTGGTTCCACGACATCAACCACATAATCATATTCATGTCTGGCGACCAACACTGTTAGGCCCGAACCAATTCCTCACGGCCTCGCACAAACCAATTCCCCCTTAAAAATCTTGTTTCACTCTGATGAAGATATTTTAGAGGCCATGACAGAACCAGATTGTCCATGGGACTCAATGCATCACCGCTCATTTTTTCTTCCAGAAAAAAGTTTGTGCCTAGCAGCCCAAAAACCCAGGATATTTACGCCATTGAATCCAAATACTTCCTTCCATCTTGGAAGGTATATTGGTTCAAAAAACCTATCCCAATGCCCATTTAATTTGAAGAAGAGAATATGTTGAATCTTTTTCCAACCATTAAGGTGAATATCTCAAGAAAACCAGGCAAAACCGAAGAAATATCTCTAGGGGAAATATGCTTGCCAAATTAGGTAGTCACTTATACAAACTTATTACAAGAGTACAGGGATTTATTCGCATGGGATTATAAAAAAATTCCAGGGCTAAGGTCCACCATCGTAGAACACCATATTGACACTTGACTTGACGTATCACCAGTTTGCCAAAAGTAGGTTCAATTACACCCATCCAAAGCAGAAGCGATCAAACAAGATATATACAAGCTTCATAAAGCCAGATTCATTTACCCAATCGCCTACACATTGTGGGTTTCCAACCCTGTACCCGTCATGAAAAATTAGGGCACCATCCGAGTCTGCATCGATTTTTGAGATTTAAACAAAGCATGTCCCAAGGACAGCTACCCTACCCCTTTCATCAATAAAGTCATTGATGCTTGCACTGGTTACATGGCCTTGTCATTCATGGATGGGTTCTCAGGATACAATCAAATTCAAATCAGACATACGGACCGGTATAATATGACATTCACCACCCCCTGGGCACGTTCGCATATCAAGTTATGCCTTTCGGTCTTAAGAATGCTGGAGCCACCTTTTAGCGGGCCATGGATTATATATTCCACGATCTAGCTCACCTCATCTTAGAATTCTTGGATGACCTCACAGTACAATCCAAGAAACGAGGTGACCATCTGGAGGACTTACGATTGGTATTCCAACGGTGCCTACACTACAACCTATGCTTGAACCCCCTCAAGTGTGTCTTCTGCATTAATGCATGCATAATGTTAAGATTCATAGTATCCCAACAAGGAATCAAAGTTGACCCCCTAAAGGTCTAGGAAATAAAAGAAGTACCACCACCTAAAACTCTCAAGCAACTTCAAAGACCGTAGGTGAAAGCCAACTTCTTACAATGATTTGTCCCTGACTATGCCACTTGCACGCAAGGCTTCCTACACCTACTCCGTCAAGACATTATGTTCAAATGGGATGATCAGGCTCAAAATTTATTTGAGGCACTTAAGGACACCTTGTCTTCAACCCCCTTGATTAACCCACCCAATTATGACAAAGACTACACCTTATATCTATCTACATCAGACACAGCCATATCTAGGGTGTTAGTCCAAGATAGACCAGATAATAAAGAGCACGTAATCTATTACATCTTCAAGAACCTATATGGCCCTGCTTTAAGGTACGAGTTGCAAGAAAAAACTTCCATATACCTAGTACATGCTGTACAAAATCTTCAACATTACATCATCCTAAGGACTATGATATTCATAGAAACTATCAACCCCATGTGATATCTAATAACGCGCCGTATGATGAATCCTAAGTACGCTTGATGGGTAGTTATACTGCAGGAATTCGACCTACAGTTCAGCTCCCCCAAGATCAAAAATCATTAATCCTATCTAAGTTCATCACTGATCTCCCAAGTACGACTCAGGGATCCCTAGTTAATGACTCACTACTAGATGAACATCTATTATTAGTGATGATCGAGGACCCTTGGTACGGTGACATCCTTCTATTCTTGCAAACCCAAAATTTCAACCACAACTCACCCGTGACGATCGAAGGCGTATATGCCATAAGGTCCCTCGATACCTTCTCATGGGGGATGTCCTTTATCGAAGAGGCGTTGACACTATTTTACATCGATGCCTCACACACGACCAAGCTGAATAAGCCCTAAATGACTGCCATAGTGGGGCTTGCGACGACCACCTCTCAGGGATGGCCACCACCCAAAACATCTTGCAGGTTGGTTATTTCTGGCCCACCCTATTCCACAATTGCATTCAAGCAGTCAAAAGGTACGAGCGATGCCAATGCTTCTCTTACAAGGAAAGAGCACCCCTTACTCCTCTGCACCCGGTCATTGTAGTAGGTCCCTTTTGTAAATGGGGAATCAAATTTATGACTTGCAACCCTACGTCGTATGGAAACCACAAATACATTATTGTAGCCGTCGACTATTTCACCAAATGGGCAGAAGCCATGCCCACATACGACAACATGACAGAAACCGCAGCTCGGTATCTCTTCAACCATGCCATCGCATGATTCAGTGTGCCTAAGGAGTTAGTCTCCGACCATGGAAAGCATTTCGAGAATGGAATATTCCAAGAGCTATCCCTTCATCTAGGATTTACGCACGATTTTGTGTCACCATACTACCTCCAGTCCAATGGCTAGGTAGAAGCTGTTAACAAAGTACTCAAAATAATGTTACAGTGTATGGTCAACAACCATAAAACTAATTGGAACCATATGGTATTTTCAGCCTTATGGGAATATCGCACACCGGTTAAATCCTCAACATGGTTCACACCTTTCCAATTGGTATACAGAGTGGAGGTTGTGCTTCCCATTGAACACGAAATCCCCAACTTACATGCAACTTTCGAACTCCTCACTGATACCCAACCTTTAGAGTAACAGTTAGTACAATTAGAGTTCATCGACGAAATTCGACGAGAGTCTCTCCAACATAATAAGGCTCACAAGAAGAGAGAAAAATCATCATTCGACCACAACATCACCCCTCGCTCATTTTTAGAGGGGGAGCGAGTCCTCTGCTATGATGTTGCAAAAGAAGCCTTAGGACTCAAGAAGTTTGAAACATTATGGAAGGGTCCTTACATCATTAAAAATTTCCTCCTCAAAGGAGCATACATTCCATCTGAGCCCAATGGTACATGCCTAGCTAATCCCGTCAATGGGATCTACCACAAAAATTTCCACCTATAGGGCAGGAAGTCTCATCGTTAGAGATAATGTGAATGCAACATAAATTTTTATGATGATCACAATCATCATGGACTTATTCTAGAAACATGCTCTTATGTTACAGATGGATCCTCCTCCCATCCACTATTTTGGATTTGCCGATGGAGCCTCTCGATGGTCACAAAATCTAGTAGCAACTGCCTAGGCCATATACTCTCCTGACCGGTCACCATTCCTCACCAACAGAGTATGTATCGAATCAAATACCAATAATCAAGAAGAATATGATGCAGTCATTGGGTTGTTGAGTGATGCCTCCAACCAAGGCATAAGCTATCTACATGTCTTTATTGATTCCTAGTTAGTGGTATCGCAATTAAACCAAGAATTTCAAGTACGATATTCACACCTATTTAGGAGATACTTGCATGCACGATGGTTGAGTCATCACTTTGATCACATTACATTTACACATATGCCAAGAAATCAAAATCAGGCAGTCGATCGCATAGCTAGCCATATCCTAGACTAGAATGAATCTTGTATAAACCATCATCCATAAAAAACAAACTCATAAAGAATAAACATCCATCATATCCATCATAAACATATACGAACATAACAAAATAATAACAACCATAGACACGTCATAAGAGTTTCAAAAAAATACATCTCACATATATACGTAAAAAAATATGTGTCCCAATATAAAAAACGGGTCATTGACCATCATGCCAATAAAAAATATACATGCCATCAATACAAGGAAGCATCCTCATAATGGGTGATTTCCCTTAATATAAAAAATCTCTAGGGTTGAGCCCCACCTAGTGGGTCCTCTAGACCCGCTTGAGTACCTGGTGCTAGTATAGGAGCAACAACCGCAACATCAAGTGCTTCCCTGCACAAATTCGAGCGATGTGCCCTCTCCTGGGCCATCACCGTCTCCAGCGATATGTCATCCAGGTTGTCAAAACCCCCGATCGAAAAGCCTCAGGTAAACCTCTCCAACTGACTCCATGAACCTGCTAGACCTGCAGCACGAGCATCAACTGCCTCAGCTCGAGCCTCTACTACCAACACTCTAATATCGACAACAGTCAAAAACTCCTCAATTGCCACCACCCATACCTTGACCGACTCAGTGCGTGCAATAAGAGAAACATCCCCACCAGCAGCTATAGCACTGATACCCTTTCCTGAGGGACCCCCTGCACTAGGTTGTCCCCCAATCTGGGCATGACCCACCCCATGTAGGTCCCTCCTCCTCAGCGAGTGACCTACCAAATGAGCGGTAGGACACCCTGCCAAACCCACATCTACAAGAGAAACCAAAAAAAAAATATCATTGTCACCATCAAAGACATATAGATGTATAGACAATAAGAATCCTCAAAATGCAGCAAACAACAAAGGTCATACCTATCGGACCCCATGCACAGCCTGGAGGGAGACCTATATCCGAATCCCCCGAAAATCCATCCCCAAATACGGGAATCCAAGGAACACCTACGGGTTCGACTTGAACCACGCCTCGACCATCGCATCCCAGTAATGGCCTGCCTCTCCTCCACCACCACGAGGCATCACAGGTGCCCACCGACGCATCTGAGGATCTCCCAGAGGACCCAGGGGCACCACCATAAAGGGTCAGAGCATCACAACGCTCTCGTACATAATTCTATAGAGGATGCTTGAATAAGCAAAGGTATTAAGATCACCCCTCTATGCCTTTTTCAGCTGAGTGACCATGCCCTGAAAGACATAATGAGAATGATGAAAAAAGTGACTAGCCTAAAGCCGACGCAAAACCACAATTTGCGGAGCCGACACTCGATTGGTCGCTGTCGACCCAGACATGCGAACTATCATCGCCAAAGCAGCCCTCTCAGCCAGTTTCGTGATATAACTCACACGGATACAACCCCGGGTGATCGGGTCAGGACCGCAGTGCTCCTCCTCCTCGTCCCAACGATGGATGTTCACTCCCCTAGGAGGGAGTGGATAAGGAAGGGCCTCCCCCTAAGGAAAAATATCTATCACAAAATATACGTCAGTCTCTAGCTGGATCCCGACATCTCTGGGATGCAAGCCATAACATGTCGTTTCCTATTCCAACATCAGACTAGGTAGTGCGGGAACCCATCCGAGGACCTCAGTATGTTTTTCTCTAAAAATTTCAGTTAACCATAGCAAGCTAGGATCTACCAATCACGGGGGTATTGGGCCACTGTTGGATGAAGATTAGGCTAGTCCCTCTCCTGCCATAACATCCTGCCATCAGAAAAACACCACAAATAAGTTTTTTTTTATCAAAAATGATTAATTATTATTATTATTATTATTTTAATTGGGCCTCCCTGTGCTTGTAAAAAGCCTAGGTGTGCTAACCATGCGCTCGTAGCAAATACATGCGCACGTCTCAATGCGCATAAATTTCCCCAATCACAAGGGCCTCGCGCAAAATCACCTTCTACTCGAGGAACACGTGGGCCATTCTTGATTTCTTGTGGGATACTACCCAAAAATGGGTATAAAATCCGTAAAAATTCATATTTGTATGAACCCCCTACTCCAGAAAATGAAAGAAATAAAAGGCGGGATGTTTAAGGTCCTACTTGACACTGAAAACACGAATCACGGGTACTCAGGCTGACCACAATGGTAAGAGAAGCTTAGGACAAGAGCTCGGCTTTGACATCAGACCCTCAAAAGACACAAATGATTTGAAAATGAACCATATTGGCCCATATATGGCCCTTTTCTCATTTTTCAATAGACCATAACTGAAGCTCAGAGTACCCAATCACAAATCTATGAGAAACACAATGATGATGACTTCATCATGTTCAAATCAGGCCCCATAAATCCAAACCTCAGAAAAAGCCATTTTCAGGCACAACGTCCACCATACTTCAGTTCAAGCATGCCCTCTCTTATTGATTTACATTAAAGTTATTTCAAATATATTTGTATGAAAAAGATGCAAAGATGCTTTTTACTTGGGGTATTGGCTGTAGGTACTGTAGGTATGCCAAATCACTATACAATAAAGGCATAAGAGCAGGTATCATTTTACCCTCAACATGGTAGGCTTCCATAAGAAATATTTGCATATCCTGAGTTTCATTTACCCGGACATGTTTATCATCACCCCACCTTGCACATGATAAACACCCTTGCAGGTTGGTAGAGCCTCACCCTCCATGGCATCCATCACTCATGTAGACCATACATCCAAAATCTAGAGCCATGGCCATAAAACTCCGGCCCAGGAACCACTTCATGTTCGTGCATCCATCATCAAACATCAAGTCAAGTTTTACCCGTTATATGTTAAAACCCCTTTCCTAGGCCACCATTCTCCACCAGTGGATCAACAAAAACGCACCACCATGTTTCACATTTGGCCTATCACACCCCCATCAGCATAGCCCATCTGCAACATTTTCGTCCACCTCATCAACCCTGCACCGAGACCAACCAATGGGGCCCCCACCCTTAGCAAAACACACTCCTCACACCTTAGTGAAGGAATATACATATTTATGGGGCACCTGTCTCCATGCTCGTATATCCAAACCACTTTCATATTCTTTTGGAAAGTGTACAAAGATTTTTTTAGGAGAGAACTCTCACACATCCATTTACATTTCTCACCTGGCATTAGTCCCTGAACAGCCTTGGTCAGAGCTGCACATTCTTTACCACACCCAACCATGATAATCATAACAACCATACACCTACCCTTGATGTCCTACCGACTCCAGGGATTTCCTCATCAGAAATTTTTATGACTTCCGCCACTCGCATTGATAGCTCTGACCTCGAGTCACTTAACTACCATCATCAGTTATAGCCATTTCTCATCATCATGCCTAGTTAACCCATCACATCATGCCCTGCTACATTAGAAACCTTGGTCCTTTGCATCAATACTCATTTCAATTGGTGGATGCTTCCTTCTTGTCGACTACAACAATCGTTTTCTAATAAGGAGGTAGTACCTTGGATGACTCCTTGCCTCAATAGGGGCAACCTCGGATGGCACTATGGGAATCATCATTGCCCATTGATGTCATCGATCCTCTTGACATTCGAATTCAACATAAGATTTCATTTCCAATATGGTATCACACTTCATAACTGTTTCACTCTATCAAAATTTGTCGAAGACCCGTGACTCAATTGGCATCTCTTTTAGCAATGCTTACACGGGAAGGTCCCCAATAGTCAAAGACCCATGCATACAATGAACAATTTTTCTAAAAACATGCCATACCAAGAGTATGCATGTGGGCGCCATATTAAACCTTATTTCAAAGAAAAATTCTCCCTAAGGCATCAACAACTGTCATCATCAACCAACAACAGGTCACTACCCAAATGTGACACACACAACACCACTATCTATCAAATTATCTTAACTAGTCAAACATCATGAGCATGGGACATGCCTGCCTCGTAGAAATATTTTATTTATTCTATCTCTTGCAGGTTTCCTACAAAGAATGGTGTCTTTTTTTACTTAATACAAGGGGTCTCCCAACTCAGATCCAAAGCAAGTTACCCTCTCTTTCTCTCTCAAAAGGATCAGACAGAAAAGAAAGCATAATGTATTTCAGATATACAAATTTTCCTAGACCTCATACATTAGGGGGAAATTGTTAACACCAGAAAATCATACAGGAAAAAGACATTAAAAATGTCAAGCATAAGGTACATATGAAGATTTTCATAGAAGAAATAAATTAGAGCAGACTAAAATTTATTTATTTTCCTAAGGTTCATAAGGCAATCAAATGAAAATGCACCTGCATCAAAAGAATTTTGCACACAGTGCGACTATTCCTTCAATAGTCGTGCAGTCTTGAAGATGGCGAAATGTCACCACTTGGGACCACTTGGTACACTTGGTTAAGATGATTCTCTGCCTGATACTATCAAGAACAGATAGATTTGAGCCACCTTGAGGAGTAAATTAAGCCCACAAAGGAATACCTCCTCACTCTTGTGTCACTATCCATCTTGGGCCAAGAGAAGAGGAATGAATTCAAAAAATGTCTATATAAGCCAGACTTTGGAGAAGAATTGGAGACACATTGTTATGGTGGCTAAATTGCTTCATAGCAAACCAAATTGAATAGTCCAGTGATAGAGGGATTAGAAGGACTCATATGTTGACCAACCAACATATCAGTCCAAGAGAAAGAGGTTCACCACTTGATCTTGATCTACCATCCTTTGAGAGAGGGAAGATATGCTTGCAGGAACTCGAGGGAAGGAGACCTCCTTGTTTTGGGTAGTTTAGCTCCATAGCTCAAGGGCCCTCTTCAAGTGTTTAACATTGCATCTCTTTTAACACCAACACCTAATAAAGGGAGAACTCTCCACTTGTGTTATTAGCCTATTTTCTCCATCGAGCTTTTGTATTTTGTATCTTGTGTTTTGATTTGTTCTTATTGTTTTATGCTTAGTTTTCCCTCTAGTTTATATTGTGTCGAATATGTTCCACTAACACTAGGCAATCATTTTTCTCTGTGACCTTGTGCAGGTAGCAGCCAACTTGCTAAAGAAGTGTATTTCGCATGCCCTTGCGCCAAATGCACTACCACAAATGGGATGCTAGAATACATCAAGAAAAATGTCGCAAAACCCTAATCATCTGATGCCCAGGGTCTCACTAGTGGAGGAAGGATGTGGCTAAAGTGAGGAGAATCATATTGGAGGGAGTTCAAGATCATATTGTCTTGAATCTCCATGTGAAAGAGGCTCTATTCGCGATGTGGAAAACACTGACAGATGTTTTTGAGAATAATAGTGACCACAGGAAGATGGCACTCAAGGACAAGCTTCGAAGCATTAAGATGCAAAAGAATGAAAAAATTCCACAGTACCTAAGCAAGTTTACACATTGTCATGATGAACTTGGAGGGGTCGTTGTTATTGTCCCTGAAGAATATTCAGTAGCTCTATCCATTTTTGGACTCCCAAATAGTTGACATAGTTATCAAGGTTCGGTAAATGGTAGAGAGAAACTACCATAGTGGGAGCGGTTTCAGTCTAATCTAGTGCAAGAAGAAATAAGGCGGAACAACAGAGATGGGACCTCATCAAAAGAAGAGGAAGAGGACTTTGCAGTATTCAAAAAAGGAAGGAAGGCCAAGGGGAAGAAGTCCCAAGGTGAGGATAATTCCATATTAGAGGGAAAACATAAATTTTTTTCTAAAATCAAGTGCTTTCATTATCATGAATTCATGCACTATGCCACAAAATGTCCACAGAAGAAGGCAAGAAAGAAGGAGCCTACAATAGCAGAAACAGGTGAACCTATAACTTCACAATTCAAGCTTGATTTTACTGTCATTGCATGCATGGAAAGCACAATGATGGGAATCATGTGGTATATGGATAGTGGTTCCTTGTTGCATGTGATGGGGAATAAAGATTTCTTTAGTGACTTGGAGGAGAAAAACCTCAAGCAGAACATTTAGTTTGGAGACAACAAAAGGTATAGCGTGACCAATATCGGTAAAATTACTTTTTAGGGGGAATCTGGCTCCCCTCTTAGACTTGAGGATGTGATGTTTGTTCCAGGAATACAGAAGAATATTGTTTCTTTCATGGTGTTGGAAGACTGTGGCTACGATTTGATATTTAGCAAAGGAAAGGAATTCCTGAGACACATCGCCATGGGATAGTTGAAGCATATTGGTGTGTGAGTTAAGAACCAATATGCACTTGAGGTAGAAGTTGCATGAAAAGCCTTGAGGAGAAAGGTACATGTTAGAGACTTGGTGGTTGAGAGGGATCATGATTTACCTCTGAAAATGGAGCCTCAGAAGCAACCTCAACAAGTTGTGGAGTAGACACAAATGGTGAAGTAGAGAGGAGACAAAGTGGAAACATCCACTCAAGCAGAGACCTACAGTAGGGGGAGATTTCGATCTAAGTAGGTAGAGGGAACACATGCAACCATACCTCTAGGTGTGAGGTGGGGCGATGTGAAGTAATAATCCCAGGAGTGCAGAAAGTTTGGCAGGGTCCCTCGAGGTGTTTTGTCTCATGGATCATTCCCTTGCTATGGGGGCCAACAATATTCTAGGAGGATCAGTTTCAGTTAGATACAAAGGAGCACATAGCAGTGTTGACAGTAGAGCAGGAGGCTCAATAGTAGAGTCAACAACAACACAATTTTCCCAGTAGACTGTTGCAGAGATAGTTGATTCAATGATTATTTTTATTTATTTTTATGTATTCTTCTTAGTTGCAGATGTAGTAGCAACAACAATAGAGAGAATTGTTGCATGCAGTACATTCCAAAGGTGCCGGATTAGGGTATATGTGATAATCCATTTCTTGCCTAGAGGGAGTGTTGAAAATGCAACAATAAATTCCTATTTTAATTTTTCCTTTTATTAAATTAGGAGAAAATCAAAATTCCACATCACTAGAGAACTTGAATGAGTTAAATGAGTTTAAATAGTGGTTATAAATCAATTAGCTTAGTTAATTTAAGTTGAGTGCCGAACTTGATTGTGTAGACTGATTCCTAAATTTTAGGAGCCTAGGTTGAGTTAATTTTAGTTGTAACAATTTAATTTAGTTAAATTGAATTAAGGTCGGTTAAACTAGTTCTAAGTGTTGGAGGAACTAGTGGGAGGTCTAGCAGTGGGGTGCAACTTCAATGTTTAACCAGTTATCTGATCAATCAACATAAATTAACTCATGCATGCATGACATTCAAGTTACTCAGTTGAGAATGGAGTTCAAGGGAAATGTACTGTAAGTTGTAGAATTTTCCAAGTTGTATAGGTGGTGCATGAAATCAGAGAAGGGCCTAATGTAATTGCACAATTCTAAATGAAGAATTTCCCTAATTAATAGGTCATCAAATAAACAAGGAAATAGGAGCTTGGAGGCTATGAAAAATTGGCTAATTATTGGCCAAAGTTAGTCAGTCAGGCAAAGGATAGAAGATACTTGTGCATGTTGTGCTCAATCTCGAGAAAGCATATTGCATTCATCTATTTGATTAATGCAATATAGATAGGAAGGGGTTTCCAAAAATTTCTTTCCCCTAGATAAATCTCTGTGTATGTGTGTTAAATCATGATGCATGTTTTTGATATGTGTTTTCGATCATGAATTTTCTTCCACAAATCAATAGAGTATATTTGAGTCTTATTTTTTAGTACATTACATGAGTAGTTTCAAATCTACAATTAATTTCTACAATTTAGTGTGGTTGTTAATCTCCTTTTGTCTAAAACCTCGATTTTTTTTTCTAAATATTTGATTTTTTGTATGATTTTTTTGAACATATTTGGATGTAGCCTTCAAATGTTGAAGTTCAATTTTCTTCTTCTGTTCCTATTCTTCTTCTTCTTCTTCCTATTCATGATCTCTACTAATGATATCGTATGAATATTCATTTTCTTGTGGCTTTTCTTTTTAGTGTCATACTTCATCTATTTTTACATCAATGCTCTATACTATCTTGGATAACATCTTGTTGTAACATTTGTATCCCTTGCGATTAGATGAATAACCAAGGAAGTGATCTGTAAACTGTCGTGGATATTCCACTAGATAGTTTGTCACAACATATCTGATAATATTATATTAAAAGCATGAGACTCTACACTATTACAATTTTATTAAACTTTATTATATGTAGATTTAATTGTAATTAGTGCATGCATGCGAATGGAAATTATGTAGAAAAATAGAGAACACAAAAATAATCTCACACACACATAAGACACAAAATATGCTTTGGGAAACCCTTTCGGGAGAAAACCCAACTAGAAGGTGAGGCCGCTTCATGCTCTTTCTATGTCTGGAAGTATGAATGCATGTACAAAGAAGTAAGGCCTGTGGCCCATGGGATGATACAGTGTGTAAATCCCCCTTGTGTTCTCCACCTCTTATCCCTCTTGGCTATCTTTTCTCAATTATGGAACAAAATTCTCTCGAAATAATGGAATGCCTCTTCCTCCTAGTGGCCTGGTTATAACACAACCTGATAGCCTACTAGTGGTTAAGTTTGAGTACATCAACTCTTAAATAGAGTTAAAATATACTCTCTTCTAGAGTTTTTTACATCATAAACACGTGGCTAGCCGTTTTTCCATGAATAATGGGGGATGACATGACATCCTCTTGAATTATAGGTGTAAAAACACGAAGGTCAACTTCTGAGTGGCATAATTTTTGCATACGGACTCTGATTGACACACTTCTTGAGCCGTTGGAAAGATATATATGTGTATAATAACATGAAAATTTGTGATTCTAAAGCTAAAGAAATAATTTTTTACCCCCAAAAAATTTTGTTTGATGCCTCAAAACAGTTCTAGAAAGTTTCAAACCCCGTTTCGCCAAACTAGGTTCCACTAGTAAAAACAACCTCATGAGTTGATTCCTCCACTTTTCCCACTCCAAATGCATCAAGATGGATAAAAAATAATATAATGTTCCAATATGGATCATAAATATTACTTCATTATCTCTAGAATCAAATGTCCATAAATTATCTTTATTTATCTTGATGTAGCACTTGCTTTCAAATAATTTGAAATGTTTGACTAAAGCAGGTCTACATTTCCGTAATTCATAAGGAGTCTCACTGTTGTTTACTCTAATTTGAGTTCTATTTAGGATGTAATATGTTGTATCAACTTCTTCTCCCCAAAAGGTGTTTGGAAGGTGTGCTTCATTAAGCATTGTTCTTGCCATCTTCTATACAATTTTCTTCTTTCTTTCAACAAAAACATTCTATTGTGGAGTCCTTGCCACTGAAGGATGTATTATAATCTCCCATTTTCCATAGATTCATTGATATCATCAAAATTAAACTCTCCCACTTTGTTTGGTTGTTGGGTGTGTGTTATATTCTTTCCATGACTAGTCTCACACGCAGGGGATCACAGGGGGGCGACAGACCCCTCGATTCGTTGCACTAGGCACAACAAGGGGGTCACAGGGGGGGAAAGATCCCCCCTTGTCGAGGGGATTGTAGGGGGCGATAATACCCCTACACGAGGTCTAGGGAATTTCCTCGAGATTTTTTTTCCCTATATATATGCGGACCCATGGATGGGGGGTGGACCCAAAGATGGTAGGTAGACCTACCCATGGTTTTGTGCATGAGTTTTGCACATGGTTTTGGACATGATGGTTGTCTTCCCATGGTATTTTTTAGATCTATTCAAGGGAACTACAATTATGTTCTAATATAGGGTTAATGGATTGAGGTTTATAAATTCTTTGATATGTATATATATGTAATATTGAAAGGAACACAATGGAAAATCAATCTGGTAGTCTCGATTTTGGGATCCAGGGGAAAATATATGTGTATATTTGTTTTATGTTCTCACCATTTTTTATTTTTCCATTTTAAGAATTCGTTTGCAGGTAATTTTTGTACAGAGTTAAAACCTACACTAATATCAAGAACTTTATCTTTTTATAAGTTTTATTACGCGCCAATACGAGAGATTTTTTTTTTATCAATGATGAAAAATACCTTATTAATAGAGACAAAACATATATTCTATTTACTAATGAATCATTAATACTTTTGAATAGAGAGCTAATGATGTTGATGTTGATACAACAAGTAGAACATTGGAAAATGAGCTACCCATGGCTGATTAGGTTTTATTCAAGAGCATGATTAAAGCCCAATTTTACCTAATCAGATATGAGGAGAACCAACATATTGTATGACACTACTTCAGGTAGAGGCAAGGGAAATAAATGTAGGAGTTCACAAATTTGAGTTCTAGTAAGGATGTAATATGTTGTATTTACCGGTTCTCCCCAAAAGATGTTTGGAAGATGTGCTTCAATGAGAATTTTTCTTGCCATATCCTACATAGTTTTCTTATTTATTTCAATAACAACATTATATTATGGATTCCTTACCACTGAAGGATGTCTTCTAATCCCGTGTTTTCCATAAATTAATTCATATCATCATAAGTAAAATATCCTACTCTACATGATATCAAGCACTTGATCTTTATATTATTTTGATTCTCAACCAGGGCTTTGAAGGTTTTGAACTTCTCAAATGATTCATATTTATCTTTAAGAAAATTAATCCATGTCATTGATATGGTCATCATTTAGAAGCATGAATTATCTCTCAACTCTTGATATTTGCATCCTTGTAGGTCCGCAGAGGTTTGTGTGAACAATTCCAATGGTTTTGTTTGTGAGTACTCTTTTTCCTTGAAGTTGACTCTAGTCTACTTCCTAAGGTGAAACAACTTGGAAATAATATCACTTGGTTTTAAGATCTTTGTCATGTCTCTCATTACTTCTAATTTGCTAAGTTTTACTAGATGGAAAAAACAAATATGACCCATCCTTTTATTCCAAAAAACCTTCATTCGATTCTCTAGTTGATCTTGATCTTTATATTAGTTTTTTTACATGCCAATATGAGTGAAAGAAAATTGTTCACTGATGAAAAGTACCTTATTAACAGAGACAAAACATATATGATATTTACTAATGAATCACTAATATTTTGAATAGATTCAATGAGGTTGTTGTTGATGCAACAAGTAGAACACTGTAAAGTGAGCCACCCATGACTGATTGGGAGCTATTCAAGAGCATGATCAAAGCCAAATTTTACCCAATCATATGTGAGAAGAACCAAAATATTGCATGGAACTACTTTAGGAAGAGGAAAGGGAAATCAATGTAGGAGTTCACTAATTTTAATTTTATTTAGAATTTGATATATTGTATTAATTGCTTCTCCCCAAAAGGTGTTTGGAAGGTGTGCTTCATTAAGCACTTTTCTTGCCATATCCTATATAGTTTTCTTCTTTCTTTCAACAACAAAATTCTAATGTGGATTCCTTACCACTGAAGGATGTCTTCTAATCCCATGTTTTCCATAAATTCATTGATACCTATTCTATCTGATATTAAGCACTTGATATTTATATTAGTTGGATTCTCAACCAGGCTTTGAAGGTTTTGAACTTGTCTAATGCTTCATATTTCTCTTTAAGGAAATCAACCCGTGTCATTCATATAGTGATCATTTAGAAGCATAAAGTATCTCTCAACTCTTAATGTTTGTGTTATTTTAGGTCCACAGAGATTTGTATGATCAATTCCAATGGCTTTTTTTGTGAGTACTCTTTTGCCTTGAAGATGACTCTAGTTTACTTCCCATGCTAACATAGCTTGGAAATAATATCACTTGATTTTAATATATTTGGCATGTCTCTCACTGTAACTTCTAACTTGCTAAGTTTTACTAGATGGATAAAACTAATATGACCCATCCTTCTATGCCATAGAAAACTTTCATTCAAATTTTCTGTACACATTTTTCTTTAACTTCATTTAGGATATATACATATTTTGAAGTTGTGGCTGCACTAGACATTAATGTTTTTCATCCTTCTTTCCTTACTTCACATCCTTTAGCATGAAATTTTAGATCATATCTTTGATCACACATTTGATTGAAACTCAAAATATTGTGTTTTAGACCATAAACATAATTTTTTTTTGAGTTTATTCATTCCATTATCAAGGCTAACTGTGTCCTTTCCAATTATTCTTTCTAGTCCATTATTTCTAAAAGTGGCATTTCCTCCATTTTCTTCCTTTAGAGAAATAAATTCTCTTATCTACTATCATATGTTTTGAACACCCTCTATCAATATCATATTGACTTTATTTATTTTGAGTGTATGGAACAAATCCACATTCTTCTTGTTTTTTTGTTTCCTTTTCCATGCCTTTGTGCATTCTTTTTCCTTGTTTTGTTAGGGAACCCTTATTGTGATTTTTTTACGGTCACATGCTTTATGCCCTTAGTTATTTCAATTATAACATTTAATATAATCTAATAGGGGCGAAAATGAATCGTATTTCTAGCAACACTCTCATTGAAACTCCTAGGTTTGATGCTCACATAACTATTCCTTGAAGTCTTGTAGCATTAACTACATCTATCTCTCACATAATCATTTATTACATACTATCTACAATTCATTTCTTTATGATCAAAATTATAATAGGAAAATAAATAGCCCAAGAAGAGATTCTGATACTTGTATGTGAAATGCATTGTATGATCCAACTTGATAATGGTGGCCACCCGCCTATTCCACCTACACCTCTAGTAATTTTCATCTGTTTCCTTGATTACAATGGCATTTAATATTTTTAGCAGTTTTTCGAGTCCTGAACTTCTAGAGATGTTTTGACCCCCTAAACAACATTTTTTTGAGGTTCGCAATAGGCCCATAGCAGTAGGAAATGGTCTATGGAAAATCATGTAGTAATTGGATAGATATTTCCAGCGAGGTAGAATACATGCCAAACAGAGATAATATGACCAAGTTACGATCTCGGGAAGTTGGTTGCCTAACTAACCACAATGAGGCCCACAAACTCTTAGCATTCCATCTCCTGGGGTTATGGTTTTGGTTGTTTAAGGTTTTCCCTTGTTTTTTAATAATAAAAAGGCCCTTGAGCCTCATTGTAACATAGTTCAGAGGCATGTAACTATCACATCTCTTCTCAGAGAGAAGCTCCCATCGCTCGAGCTAGTTTATTTCCATTCTGTATGTAAGCATATTTCAGTTCTTTGATATTAATGAAATTAAATGTTATTTATGATGCATCTCTATATTTATAGTTATATTTGTATTTAATTTCATTCAAGTTTAAATCCATATCAGTGGTATTAGAGCAATCTTCTCTTTCTTTGTTTTTCTTTGCATGTCCCCAATGAGGTCAGGGTATAAGGAGTTAGGGATCAAACTGGTTTAACCTTTACAAGAACAACATCACAAACCCTAAAAAAATCCCATGGAAGAAGAAAATAAAGACAAGAGAGCAAGAGATCCTTTCAAAATATTGCTCAAAGAAGCCCTCGAGCAAAAAAGGAACGCAATGATGGACAAATTTTCCTAGATCCTTCGACGACTACCAACAAGCAACATATATTCTTCTAGCAACCACTCTGGAAGGACCAGTCCCTTTAAGGTACATGTTAACTTTGACATCCCCATATTTGAAGGTCAGATAGATGTGGATGCCATAGATAAATGGTTAAATCTACTAGAAGGATTATTTTTGGTCCATGATTTTTCCAACTAGGAGAAGATTACTTTTGCACTCCTTAAAGTCGCACCCCATGTCAAGGACTGGTGGGAAACCTATTATGAGAAGAGGGACAAGAGTGAAACCTCACTATTTTTAGCTGTACCCACTTTGAATTCTTTCCGGGATGCCATCAAGTATCAGTATTACCCTGTCAGGAGCTATGAGGATAAATACATAAAGTGGACCACACTGCTGAAGGGAAGGGAGCAAGATGTACCAAAGTTCACAAATAATTTTCATACCCTTCGCAGAAATTTGGGTATCAAGGATTCTGAGAGACATTTGGTACTCAAGTACCACGACTGTCTACATAAGTACATCCAGGATGAGATGGAGTTCTTGGACATCTACTCACTCGATGCTACCTATCGATACACTGTCAAGATCGAGAAGAAATTTAAACAAAAGAAGTGAGACTTTAGATATACGAATCCGAAGTAAGGGAAAGCTGCCCCCAAACTGCAAAAAAAAATAAAAAATGAAGGCAGGGCGACCAAAGACAACCCGCTGAATCCACAAGAAAAAAAACACCACGAATACAAAGAAGGACATGGGAAAATGGTGTGAGTTCCATAAGAGCCCCACCCACAATAAAAGTGAGTGCCGGGCTAAGCAGTCACTAGTGTTTGAGTTGAAGGCTTCTAAATATGACACATGTTCCGACTCTAAGTCAGAACTTGACAAGGGGAATGACAAAGGGAGGAAAATTATTAACACAGAGCCCAGTGCCACCGTTGCCACCACCAAGATCCATAAGGATGAGTCCGAAGATCTAGAGGAGGGGGAACACCTCTCCCACTCATAAATGTGGTTGAAGGGTTCTCCGCTACAGTTCATTGTTGACAGTGGGAGCCAAAATAACCTTATTTCAGCAGAGGTCATGAAGCGGCTGGGCCTCCCGATGATACCACACTCGCAGTTGTACACTGTCGGGTGGTTTCACCAAGGATGAGATCTCCGTGTCAGTCAGCAGTGCCACCTACCCGACAACATCAAGCCCTTCACAGATGAGGTACTGTGTGATGTTTCTCCTCTTGAAGTTTGTGATGCATTATTAGTCCAACCATACTTGTGGAAGCGAAATGATATGTATGAGTCTAGGTCTCACACTGTTATTATTACTTTGGGTAATAATATATATAGGATACCAAAGGTAGCACTGCCTACCACCATCTCTTTGATCATTATGAAGCAATGTAGTAAGATAATTTCCTAGACTGGGAAACTTGTGTTCCTTATGATTCACCCTCGGGGCAAGAAGAAGATTGTGGCCATGACCTACAAACATGGCTCCTCCGTATGACATAAACATATGGAAAAGGTCATGGAGGAGTACATGGACATCTTTACCTCACCCACAAGGGTACCTCTACACTGTTAGGTCAAGCACTCCATCGATCTGACCCTGAGCATGCGACTACCCAGTGGACCGATTGTTGGGCCTTGAAATTGTCATTTAATTCCATTACATTTTCACTTATATTTCCATATTATCACCTTCATTCCACCTCCATTTAATTACATTTACCTTACCATTACCACTATTGGGTTACATTTATGTTTTTCCAAACTTTATTAATTCCTAGTATTTTTAAGTGAATTTGTGGTTAAAAATTAGAAAATAATATGCACATACTTATACCTAACAAGTGGAATGAGTTTGTTGCCATGTGTAGGTCAAAAAGAAGCTTCCAAAAGACTCTTAAGTGGTCTCCTAAGGCCGAATTCGAATTTGGATGGAGAAGATCATGGGATCATAAGGATATGTGTCTCAATTCCTATTTGTATTACAACTCTAAGAAGACATGTGCCTTATCACTTCCTATTTGGATTGTAACTCTAGAGATATAGGGAGAGATTCATGGACTCTCATTAATGAGATAGCTTCTCATATTTTGTATAAATAGTGGAAGCTTTCTCCTATTAAATCATGTGTAAAATTGGAGTTATGCTCAAGCTTTGCATACAGAATTAGATTGTGGCACCTTACTCATGAATGTTCCTTCATTTTGACTTGGTTTTGCTTACATATGGAGCATCTCGATTTACCATATCTCATACTTCTAGATCAGCTACCTAAAATGTGTGAGATTTACTTTCTTTTATAGATTAAAGTTTATTTGCTTTCTTAGTATTAGTTTTAGAATGATTGTGTAATCTTTTCTTTTCTAAATTTTTTTCAAAATGATAGATTTATCTATTTTCCAATTGGATTAAGTTTGAGGCAATAGAGCTCACAATTATTTAGCTTCCTTTCATGTTCTGTTATTTACTTTCTTAGATCAAACTATCAATTCATTATATAATTGAATGTTCCTAAAAGATCAGGCTAAGAAGGTGTTCCAAGTTGGGTGATTGAATGTTCAACTTATACAATCATTGAGCTTTACTTTTACATGCTTTTACATTTCTTTTTAGATCCTCATTCAATTGTATAATTGGGTGTTCTTAAAGGTCATTTCAAGAAGTTGATTTTATCATATTTCTAAACTGAATGCTTGAATACCTAACTTATGCAGTTATTGAGTTTTCCCTTTGCATGCTTTAATTGCTTTCATAGATTTAAAGACTAAAGTATAATCAGTTGCTTGTACATCATCGCAAGAGGGTGATACTATCATATTGGATGCTGAAGTGATTGAATGTACCTTAGTTGTTTTCCTTTACATGCTTTGAAATTCTTTCTTAGATTAAAATTTCAATTCCTGCAAGTGTGATTGCGCGCGCTAGATTTTCTTTTGAATTTTTCTTTCTTTATTTTTGTTACGTGATTTCATAAGTTAGTTGAATTTCATTTTTATTATTTGATTTCATAGATTAGATGAATTGATTTTCGTTATTTTGTAGTTATATTGATCTAAACTGAAAGACAATTTCTAGCACATACAGTGCACACATGCTTCACAGGTTTACAAAACCCCTGGGTTGACAAATTAAATGATAGGAAATCACTTTTCCCCAACACCGATCTATCAATGCTATGTTCTAGAGAATGATGAAATAAATAGGAAAATTCAAGAGTTGTTGTAGAAAGGGCACATTAGGACAAGTTCATCTGTCTATGGGAGTTTGTTCATGTTGGTACAGAAGAAGGATGATACATGGAGACTCTGTATCAACTATTAGGCGCTGAACAAGATTACTGTCAGGAATATGTACCCAATCCCACATATTTATGACTTGCTGGACCAACTCAAGGGGGACAAATATTTCAGCAAGATTTACTTGAAGTCTGGTTATCCCCAGGTACCAATCAAAACCTCCAATGTGTGGAATTCTTCCTTCAAATCAAAGGAGGGCCTTTTCGAATGGATGGTCATGCTTTTTGGGTTGATGAATGCCCCCAAAACCTTCATGAGGTAAATGGAAGACATACTACAATACTTCACCAACTCATTTTTGGTGATGTATTTAGATGACATCCTGATCTTCAGCTAGAGTGGGGAAGAACACCTCCACAATATTTGACAGGTCCTCCAAACCATGCGAAAACACAAGTTGTGCACCAATTTGGAGAAATCCACTTGTCGTATGACTCAGGTTCAATATATTGGGTACATCATTGCTGAGCGAGATGTACATGTGGACCCATCCAATATAAAATTCATTCGGGATTGGCTAAACCCAACCACTCTAACATCACTCTACATATTTCTAGGTCTTGCCAATTTCTACCATAGGTCCGGGTTGGGGTTCTCTCATATCACTGGGCAGAGCGAAAGAAAAGTTCTTTTGGTACGAATCCCAATAGAAGAAGTTTGCTGAGTTGAAGCATCGCCTCTTCTCTTCATGAGTGCTCACATTACCAAACCTACAACAACCACTATAGATAAATACGGATGCCTCCGACTATGCTTTTAGTGTAGTTATTACTCAGTAGGGGCATCAAATGGAATATCACAGTGAGACACTTTCAGACACAATAAGAAAGTATCCCACCTATGACAAAGAGATGTTTTTCATTGTTTAGGCTTGCTAATAATGGAAGCATTAAATTTTGGGGAAGGAAATGGTCATCCACACATAACACTAACCCCTGCAGTTCATATAGACACAAAGGAATTTGCAGAACAATCTCAATTATAAATGGTCCAAAAATATGCAACATTTCCATTTGAACATTAAGTACAAGGGACACACCGATAATGTTGCAGACTGCCTCAATCGACTGCTAGTGATGGTAATGACCATTGTGCTTGACTCTTGTGGGCACTATATTTCAGGGTGGCCTCATCTTTACAAGAGCGATCCAAAATTCGACAACACATACCAAATGCTCCTAGAAGAT
This sequence comes from Pinus albicaulis, assembly GCA_034641835.2. Taxonomy (NCBI): domain Eukaryota; kingdom Viridiplantae; phylum Streptophyta; class Pinopsida; order Pinales; family Pinaceae; genus Pinus; species Pinus albicaulis. The sequence continues at coordinate 774,293,863 of CM076575.1, read as the reverse complement.
AATCAAGTTCCAAATTTTCACCTCTAGGATGAAATGTTATGCCACCTAGGACACCTCTATGTTCCTTCAAGAGAATGTGCCAAGATGATTTGGAAGGCACACTACAATCGGGTCGCTGGACATTTCAAAGTAAAGAAAACAATGATAATGTTGCAGAAGTATTTTTATTGGCCGAACCTTCGATAAGATGTTGGAAAGTACATAAGATCCTGCACTATTTCCAAACCAACCATCATGAAGAAATCCCTATATAATCCTCCGCCTACTCCTATTCGACCTTGGGAATCCATCTCCATGGTTTACATGTCGGGCCTTCATTCTACTAAGCATGGAAATGACTGCGTTTTTATGGTCGTCGACATATTCTCTAAGATGGTCATTCTGGTGGCCTGCAAGAAGAGTAACACAATAGAAGCCACTGTTAAGTTGTTCTTTGAGTGAGTGTGGATACACTTTTAGATCCCACAGTCCATTATCTCATACAAGGAAAACAAGTTCCTAAGTACATTTTTGTCAAGTCTCTGGTTGATGTTGGATACAAATCTCACTAAGTCCAAAACGTTCCACCCCAAACTGATGGCTAAATAGAGGTCATCAGCAAGATGATCATACATATTCTGCACATTTACAAATCGAAGAATCCATGCACATGGGATGGAATCCTCCCCTATGTATAGAAAAAATACAACATACTAATCTCTCCATAGCTCAACTAGCCACAACCCCTTTCAGGTGGGGTTGGGATTCCAACCACTATGACACAATGATGTGGCCATACCATTTGTAGCTACTTAGGTAGATTTGTCTCATGTCTAGTCCAAAGATAATAGGACTAACAACTTCATTGAGCACATTCAACATATTCACCAGTAGGTCCATGAAATATTGGAAATACCCCATGCTAAGTACATGAAATGTCATGATCAACATCAGGTGCCACACAAGTTCCAAATGGGTGATAAAGTTCGGCTACATTTGCAGAAGGAGCGCCTCGTTTCCCCCCCACAAGCTTCTCCCGCTCTGATATGGGTCATACACTATCACCAAAGATGTAGGGGGAAATGCCTTCGAGCTCAACATTAAACTTTTCCTTGGCTTGCACCAAGTATTTAATGATGATCGACTGCGACCATATTTTCTACCATTTTTTGACACATCTAACATTGTTGAGCAGCTGAAACCAAAAAATCTCAACCCAAGCTACATTGAACATGCCACAACTGATAGGATCATGGAAACATATATCAAGAAAACACGCTAGCATAGGATCCAACTATATCTATTTGCCAAAGCAAGCCAACTCCTTCCCCAGGGCACGTGGCTCACTAGGGACCAGGTTCAACAGAAGTTTCCTCATCTCATGGAGGCTTTGCACATAATCGAAACCATTGATTCTTAAGGAGGGAGGACCGATCCAAATAGATATTGTTGGCCAACCACATATTCCACCTATAGCTCGAGCCAGCTTCATCTGTTTCCTTGATTATAGCAGCATTTACTATTTTTAGCAGTTTTTTGGGTTCGGAACTTCCCGAGCTATTTTGACCCCCTGAACGGTGTTGTTTTGAGGTCCAAAGTGGTGAGCCCTGGTATTGCACCAAGAATACTGCAACTCCTAGAGGCTGACCTACTTTACTTTATAAACCCGGGGTTCGTACAAACTTGGAGGTGATAGTGTTATATACACATCAGATGCATTCTACTCATGCCATCCTCTTCTGAGCTTTATGAAACGGTGTTACTTCTAGGGTTTCTACGTGAAGTCTGTCACATTTTTGAAATTAGGTCTAGGGATACAAATGATTTAAAGTAATGGCACTATCAACAAGTACATAAATACACTACAACAAACAAGTACATCTAACTATTCTACAATGAAAGAAATATACTTATTAGACTATGATAAGAATTGAAAAGAAACCTAGGTATCTTGCATGAAGTAAATTTATGAATTGAAATGACATAAAGGAAACTAATATAATCACACTTCTGCTACTCCAAATGGATAAACACACTCTAGTTACCCTATGTTTTATCTATCATGCTTTTATTCATGCAACTACTCATGACCTAATTATGCTTGAAAATGTGTTGTTTTGCAGCCAGGAGAAGAAAGTGCTAAGGTGGATCATGGAAGGCTTGAACACATGGGGGAAAGGCTGGAAGTTTGTGAGTGGTTTTTACAGATTTAGAAGATGATGATGGTGGTTTTAAGGAGGGGCCCACAGGTTCTATTGCAAGTGTTGCTACAGGTTTCTTGTAGTGCTACAGGAAAGTCCTAGATTGCTACATGAAACAGTTCGAGGGAAATTCGAGGCCAAAAATAGGTGGAAAAAGGGTAGGGAAGGTGGTGTTAAGGTGGATTAGGATGAGTGGAAGGTGGCCCACCCCTTGGAAAAGCTCAGAACCTCTTGGGAGGTCTGTCTTACACCCCTAGGGTTTGTTCACGATGTAGGGATTAAAAATTAGAAAACATGGCTGATGGTAATTTTGATGAACATAGGGATGATGGAAGATGAGAGATGAAGCTAAAGGTTCTATTGAAGTTCTCCTTGGCTGTGCTACCTGTACGTACAAGCACATTACCTATTTATGCAATAAAAATGGACAAATTCATGATAACGACAATGGAAAATATGACTTGAATTTGTAAAGAAAATCTCCTCTAATCTACAAACATAGATCTACCACAACATACTGAACATATTCATGGAATCACAACAACTAATATCATCCATTCCAAGAAATCATAAACTAAGAAGCATTTTTGGTCTGTGGGGAAGGTCTACCCTCCTCAAGCTCTATTGACAGAGGCGAGAGGGGAAGGCTTGACTCACAAATTTATGAAGCTATCACCTATTCTACCACTCATGTAAGCAAACTAAATCTACAACAAAAGACAAATGGAAGAAAAATAAAACAGTAAATGAAACTACAAAAAAATTAGCTAATTATTCATAAGAAAAACTAGCTAAATAACATGAAAGTAAATAATGATGACACAAGAGAGGTTGAGGCACATGGATTGGGCCCTAACCCACAGTCCTAGGTCTCTAGAACTATATCACTAAGGCAAAGTCTGAATACTCATTTCATTTCAAAAGATAGTCTCATTACATCAATATAAAAGTCTTGAAAAAATGATTACAAGAGCAAAGAGCCTAATGGATTTCTCCAAAGTTTGAATCCTAATGAGCTCTTGCTGAGCTCTATTTAAACTAAAGTGTAGCTACCAATAGCTCCCTTTAAAATAGGTGATGAGTCCACTTGACTCCAACTGGAGTATGGCTTGAGTGCACTTGATCTTGAGTTTTCTTGGATGCCTTTGATTTCGAGCTGTTGGAGGGAATATCAAGGATCCCTTGGCTGCCTTTGGGAATTAAGGAGGGTGGAAAACCCCCTAGAATATCTCCTTCCTGTCTACTCCGAGTCTTTATGACAAAATGTCCACAAAAATTCCATATCTTCATGATTTTCCTGCATTTAATATTATGTTAGGTACTCAAAGTATGTTAGGCTTCAATCACCACCTACACTAGCATCATAAGACCATAATATAATTAAAATGCTAAAAAGAGACTTAATAAGGAAAAAAGGTGACCATTAACCCCTCTAAATGTACTTAATTATGGAGCTCATCATCACCCGATTCTAAATTCTTCTCATACTCTAAGCAACTAATCCTTCTTCTGCATTTAATTTAAGACTTTGATGGACCCTCTGACTTCCCAAGGAAGAAGTGCGGGAGTCCCTTCAGGAGGGTAAAATCCATAATTCTTTTATGCTTCCTCCCATTCTTTTTTATGCTAATCTTGGTTCTTCCCATGACTCAACCCTAGCAGAAAGGGAAAATCGAGCTTCAAGCCAAGCCACTGAATCGTTTTGGCCTGCATGGCCCTCTTATATAATGGCGCTCTCTCCAAGGCACCCGTCAATCTTTCTGGTTTGTGCTACTCCATGTTTCTAAGTCTATGAGGGAGGCTGTTCCATCTTCTTTGGCCATTATTCACTCATCTCCCCCACAACCTAGAAACATCATCAAAGTGGGTCATTGCTTGAGCTTGTGTATGGAGGAATCTTTCAACTAGTTCAAGATACTTTTCAATCTTCAGATGGTTATTATTGACTCCTTTAGGGCTGAACAATTTTGCCCTAATTTGTAAGGGTTCTCTGTTTTCTCTTCTCATAATCCTTCTCATCTCTTGTGCTCTTGTCTCCTCATTAACCATCCATGATTCCAAAGGCATCAATTGCATATCCCCCATCCTAGGATTGGGGTCCCAAATATTTAAATCTCTTAACAAGAGGTTATGCATATAAAACTCTACCATTTTTTTCCTTGTCAACCATGCTAGCTTGATTGCAGAAATCAATGAGTTGTCTACAATTTTGGAAAGGTAAGGATCCATGGGAGGCTAAAGTTTTAACTTGAAAGAGGAGACACTACTCCTTGAGGTAAACTGAATATGAATATGAAGGATACCTGTGTTGAATGGCCTACATGTACAAATCTGCCATGGTGGTCACTTGTTTAACTTTTTGCTGAAGCTGCTCTTGTAGTGCTACATTCTTTGCCTGTGCCTTCTGAAGCTGCTCCTTCAAAACTGACTCTCTAAGCCTCACATCAGATAAATCCTTCCCCAAATAAGCTACCTTTCTTTCCATGACCCCTATGTCATATATTCCTTTAGATGTGGCAAGCTTCATCCAATGATGAGCGCACACCCTCTCTTGCTCCAACTGATAAAACAAAGGAATTGTGAAATATTGAGGAATTAATATATCCCCTCAATGTATGTGTAGTAAGAGATGAGATTGGGTTGAGGGCTAGGGTTTGTCACCATTGTAACATATTTGGGGATTGATTTTGGTGAGGTGGCCGCTTCTTTATAATCTGCACCCCCCGCCTTTTTCATCATGTTTTTCCTCTTGTGTCTTACCCTCAGTTTCCTTGACCTCTTTCCCTTCTGTGGTTGTCTTTTCCTCTTCAACCAAGGAAATTTCTCCAAATATGTGCTTGCTGGAGTTTCCTATAGAAAAAACATAGTTTCCTATGGAAAACTATGTTTTTCTTGCTGAAGACCCTCTTCTCCTTGTTTTTCACTCTTTTCAGTCCTTGAAGGGTTCGTGGAGGTTGCATGAGGTGTATGGGCTGCCAATCAGGTTGAATGTCTCCCGATATATGTTACAGGGGTCTTTATGGGTGAAGTGACTTCTTACACCCTTCCTTCCTCTAATCTGATTTCTTCCTCCTTCTTTGGTGATTCTTCAATGGTGATAGGGCTCTTGCTGGGAGTTTGTGGTTTTCCCTGTCTCACCCTATGAATCTTCCTATTTCTTAAGTACATAGGTGTCTACCTCTTTCTTTTTGTTTTGATAAGTGTGCTCAAAGTAGTTAGGGTGGTAACTACCTCTTGATCTATGATTTCAGGTGACATGCTTGTGTCTTAAGGGGAGGTTTCATGGCCTAAGATAGGGTCGACATCTTCTTTTTCCTCAGTCTTTTTGTCCTCCTTTCCCTCAACTTCTTCATGCTCTCTTTTTGTCGTCTCTATGTTTTCTATCTCAATTTCCATTTCTTCGTTTCCTTCTCTATTTTCTACCTCTTCTTATTCCTCCTCTTCTACTTCTTCTTCTCTAGGGCTAGAAGCATAGGTTTTCCCTATTTGGGTAGCTATAAAGGCTTCCCTATCCATGTATATGAAATAAGACCAGGATACATGTAGGTTTAACATTCTCAAAGAATCATTTACAATTAATTTTATTAGGCCATGATGGGCCAAGTGCTAATATTTCCTTTGCCTCACTTTATGGCTCATGTAAGTGATGGATTTTAGGAGGAAGTGAGGGACACTTAATCTTTGTTCAAGTGGAAGCTCTCCTTGAAACCTAAGTTCATTTAACATTATGAAATGATACCCATAGACCACACTATATCTTCCTTCACAAGAGATGAATTTCATGATGTAGAAGGAAACTTCATCCTAGGGGTATGGAAGGCTCTCTCTCCTTACTCCATTTTTATCTTCAATATACTCCTCTCCTGGTAGAAATAAATTCTTTTTGGCTGCAGTGATAGGAATTATTTCCTTAACTCATTTGACTCATAAGGGCAAGGTTGTAACTATGCTTATGAGTTCGGGTGATAGAGTGATGGCTAGTCCTCTAATCACAGTGGTGGCTCTCTCTTCTGAATGTGACTGCAGAGCCACTGCAAATTATTTAGCTATTTCATCATCAAAACATTTCAATAGCTCAAAGAACCCTAGCCATTGGTGATTTCAGAAGATTTCCATAACCCGAGGGTGTTGCCTAATTCTCTTAATGTTTGTAGGCTCCCTTCTGTTGAATCCCCCTCCCATTTTAGGGCCGTGAGATGAAGGTGGTGAGAGGTTTATAGAGGTATGTCTTAGAGATGGAGGCCTTGAAGAAAAATGAAAAAAAATTATTTTACCCTTTAATTGCAAAATTTACTTTTGCTGAGTGTGAATTGTATGGAGAAATTTCATTGTTGGAGGATGAAAATTCACTTAACTTGGCCCTATGCTATTTTGGTTTGATATATGGAGGCTTTGAGAAGCCAATTCACCCACAGGTGACTATGTGTTGCCCTCTAAGCCTCTGTTGGTCTGCTTCTGAAGTTGCTTGTAGAAAAACACTGTTTCCTGTAGCACAATGGTGCATGCAAGCCCAAACCTTGATGATGCTCTTCTGATGGTTCCCACTACTCTCCTGCTCTTGCTACTCTTCAAAATTCTCAACACAATGGTGAAAATGAGACAAATCTTACCTTTATTGAATTTGTAACCAAATTTGGAGCGTTTTGGTGACTCGTACTTAACTCGAGTTTCCTCTTAGAGACTATTGGCCCCCACTTCAGTTAATCATTGATGACCTCATGATGAATTCCCTTCGTACTCATTCACTTACTTGACTCTATTTGACTTGTCCAAGTGGCATGCACTTTCACTTTTCCTCTAGTTTCATTTTACGAAGGTGGCCAAGTTAACTGACCATCTTTTTTCCTTTTAAATTTCTAAATCTCGACATTCAACTATTTTGGCCATTATGGATGCACATCGAGAGGTGAGAGGCCATACCTGAGCTTACCTGGTGTTGGTGAGGTGCTGAAGGAGCTAGTGCAAGGAGCCGGAGCTTGTGGTAGCAACCTTAGTCTTTTATTTGTTGTGTCTTCATTATTTATTTTTTATTTTTATTTTATTTATTTATTTTTATATTATATATATATATATATATATATATATATATATATATATATATATATATTTAATTTTTTAATTTTTAATTTAATTTAATTTATTATTATTATTATTATTTTATGAGGGAGCTGCTTATCTTTTTTGAGTGAGTTGTTTACCCTTTTCTTGTTTTTTTTTCTTTTGCAGGTATTGCATTGAGGGCTTTAGATTCCATGGCTGGTGTGCTTGTCCCTCTAGAGTTTGTTGGTGGTCTCCTGGAGTCATCTACATCATATTTCCTTCATCTTTTGGCCTTGCTATGGCACACACAAATTTTCTATAGGAATTTTTTTGATACTTTTAGTAGTCTGTTTCTTGCCTCTTCTTGCCTCAGTTTTCTAATAAATGGAGGGATATGGTTTATGGAGGCTATGGAGGAAGTCATGGAATGAGTGGAGTGGAGGATAGGCAAGAGAAAGGGTTCCTATGCCAAGTTTCCAATGATTTAGCTGCCAAAGGTGCAACATAGGGTTTAGATAGGGAAACCTTGCGCATGGAGTGAAATAGGGGTTTGGGAATGGTAGTTATATGAAAAACATGAATTATCATACCATAACTGAAGTTTAGAAACCATTAGGCAACCTTTTTATACACAAATGAGTTTCCTGTAGCATTTAAGGAGTTTCTTGTAGTGCCACAGGAATCCTGTAGCTGCCTGATTTTCCTGTAGCAATTACAATTTAGGGAAAAAAATGAAATTGTTGCCTATTTGATGGGTGGAATGGATGAAGGGATGGATGATGGAGTGGCTTATAGAGTGTGTAAGCAAAGAATAAGAAATAATGAAGAGAAATCGCTCCTCTGGATCCCAAAAGCCATATTTAATTATTAACTTGCAAAATAGAAAAACACATAAATGCATAGGTATTTCTTCTTTTTTCCTTTTTCCTTTTTATTTTATTTTTCTCTTTTTCTCTTTTTTTTCTTGAAGTCAAGTGGGCTTCCTCCACAAAGATTTTCAACCCAAAGGCCTTCCTTGGGTGCCTCAGAGAGGTATTCACCCAAGGATCTTTTATTCTCTATTTTATTCTTTTTTTTTTCTTTTTTCTTGCTCTAAGACTGCCTCATGGAGGTTTTCAAACCTGGATTTGGCCTAGGTTGCCTTAGATAGGTTTTCACCCATGCCTATTTATTTTTTCCTTATTTTTGTTTTCTAGGAGTCACTGGAAACTATGGAGTTTCCCATTACATACACCTCCCTGTTTATGGAATTTATAAATACTTCCCTAGATAGGGGTTTTTTGTAAAATTTGAGCTTGTAACCATTGACAAGTAGGGGAATTACTTCCTCATCTATGGTTACTATCTAAAATGCACCATTATCATAACATTTGTCCACTTTGTAGGGTCCCAGCCATCTTGTCATCAGTTTTCCTTTGAAATCCTTAAACCTTGAGTCATACAACATCACCCAATCTCCTTCTTGAAAGGTATTTTCCTTAAAGTTATTGTCTTGCCAGACCTTCCTTTGTAGCTGAATTACCTCTGTGTGAAGGAGTGCTTGCATCCTGAACTCATCCAATACATTTAATTGTAGCAACCTCTCTTTTTGGGCATTTTATATAACTAGGTCTAACTCAACTACCAACCTTAAGGTGTTGAATTCAAATTCAAATGAAAGCAAATATTTATTTCCATAGAATAGGTCATAAGGAGTGAATCCTGTTGTTGTTTTCCCAGTAGTATTGTAGGCCCAAGTAGCTTCTACAATTATGTCCACCCAATATTTCCTACTGCTGCTCACAACCTTGGTGAGGATACTCTCCAAGGCTCTGTTAGTCACTTTCATTTGGCCATTCGCTTGAGGGTGGTAGGTAGTAACAATCTTATGCTTTATCTTGTGCCTCCTCTGAAGATTCTCAATGAGATGAGAATTGAATTGTGCCCCTTGATCAGTGACTAATTCTCTAGGGTACCCAAACTTGTAAAACACATTCTCCCTAAAAAATTCTGCCACTTTCTCCTCGGTTACTACCTTCACAACTTTTGTTTTGGCCCACTTTGTCAGGTAGTCAATGCAGACTATGATATACTTTTTCTGTCCAGATGGTGGATCAATAGGTCCAATAAAATGCATGCCCCATTTGTCAAATGGCTCAAGGGCCACCTGAGGGCGCAAAGGCATTTCATCCCTTTGTGTAGGTTTCCCCATCCTTTGGCACTGGTCGCACCTGCTAGTGTATCTTTTGGAATCTTGGTGAAGGGTAGGCCAATAGTATCCTGCCTGCTAAACTTTGAAGGTAGTAATTTTTGAAGAAAAGTGGCCCCCACAAGGTCTATCGTGACATGCAGAGAGGATATCAAAAAATTCTTCCTCCCTCACACATATTTTGAGGATTTGGTCAGGGCCTAGCTTGAAAATATTTCCACCAATCCATGTGAAAGGGGCATTTTTTTATGATCTTGCTTTTCTCCTTGAATGAGAGATTAAGAGGTTATTTTATATCAAACAAGTACTTATCTATGTCAGAAAACCATGGTGAGAGTGCTGATATAGAAAAGAGATGTTCATCTAGCAGCTGGTCATCCACCATTCCTTCTTCACCTGCAGATAGAGCTAACCTTGATAAAAAATCTGCAACAACATTCCTTTCTAGGTTTATCAACAATGTTTAGGTCAAAATGCTGTAAGAGTAACAACCATCAAATTATCCTAGCATTAACATCTTATTTTTTCATTAAATATTTGATGGCTGCATGGTCGGTGTGAACAAAGGTCAGATACCCAGTTAAATAATGTCTAAATTTTCTTAAAGCATAAACAATGGATAACATTTCCTTCTTTGTGAAAATATAATTGAGCTCAACCTTAGACAAGTTATTACTCATGAAATAGATTACATAAGGTAATTTGTCTTCTAACTTCCCTAATGTTTCCCCCATAGCTTTGTTGGATGCATCTATGTGGATGTGGAAAGGCAGAGTTCAATTTGGACCTCGGAGGATGGGGGCAGTAGTCAACTTTTCCTTAATGAGCTCAAAAGCCTCTTGACAAGGACTGGACCAAGTAAACTCATAATTTTTGGCCAATAAACCAAATAGTGGAAAATCCATATTACTGAAATCTTTAATGACTCTTCTATAATAGCCAACTAACCTTAAGAAGCTCCTGACATCTCTTTACTTTTGAGGAGCAGGTACCCTTTTGATAATAGTGATTTTTATTGGGTCCACCTGTATTACTGCTTGGGAGATTGAGTGTCCTAATACAACTCATGCTCTTTTAAGGAATTCATACTTTTCTGCGCTTAGGGAGAGATTCATCTCAATGCACCTTCTCACCACTTTTCCAAAATTGGAGAGAGCTTCCTGGAAGTCGTCCCCATAGGGTGTGAAATCATCCATGTAGATTTCAACAGAGTCATAGACTAGCTAAGAGAAAATGCTCAAGAGATCTCTTTGGAAGGTAGCTGGGGCATTGAAAAACCCAAAGGGTAGGACTCTGTAAGTGAAGGTACCCCAAGGGAAGGTGAAAGTAGTATTATCATGGTCTTCAAGGCTGATTTGGATCTGGTTATACCCACTAAACCCATATAAGATGTAAAATAACTTCTTTCCTGCAAGGCCATCCAGAACTTGGTTTATAAAGGGCAAAGGGAAACGGTCCTTCTTGGTGGCTTTGTTAACTTTCCGATAATCAACACAAATTCGCCATTTTCCATTATTCTTCGGGACTAGGACAAGAGGAGATACCCACTCACTGTCTAATATAGGATAAATGAAACCTACATCCAATAGTTTCTGTAGATCTTCCTTGACTATGTCCTTTAGAGTTGGGTTCATCCTTCTTTGGGGTTGTCACACAAGATTGCATCCTTCTTTGATGTAAATGTGATGTGTGCATACTGAAGGATGCACCCCTTTCATGTCCTTGTAATCCCAAGAAAATGCATCTAGGATTTCTTTTAAAAGCTAGCATAACTACTTTTATTCTTTATCTGAGAGGTTTGAGTTGATTTTCAGGGATCTGGACGGGCCAAAATCAGCAGCCTTGGTGGTTTCAGAAGTTGAATAGACTGAGTGCAATTCCATCCGAGGTTGGATTTTAGACTCTTTGACTAGGTTTTCAAGTGGACTATTCGTGGGGGACTGGTTTTGAATGGCATGGTCAATGAGTTCATCTTCATCAAGCTACCCCCCTCTAAGAAAAACATCTATGGTACAAATAGGGGTAGTGTTATATACCTCATCTTCTTCATCCTCTGACCATATAGGTAGATCATGATCAATGGAATTTTGGGCTGGAGGATATAATACCAACTGTTTAGACAAGGGCCCATTTTTAATAGTCATGTTTCCGGCCCGACAATTGATATAAGAATATGAAGTGGCTAACCAAGGTCTCCCTAAGATGAGATGATATCCATTGAGCTTGGGTTTTGGTTGTAGAACCAGGAAGTCTATAGGATACTCCCAAGAGTCAATTGAAACCATAACATCCTCAAAAATTCCTTCTGAAGTTACTGTGGACCGATCTGCAAGTTGTAAAACTATTGTGGTTTTCCTCAGGGTCCCTTGGATGTTGAGTTTCAACATAGTTTCCCTGGTCATGACATTGATGGCATCCCCTAGATCAATCTGAGTGTTGGGGACTATGATACCATCTATGTGCACATTTGCAACTGGACTGCCAGAGTCCAGGTACTTTGGAAAGATCACCCTTCCCAACATTATGTCAGACAACTGCCCTACTACATTGATGGTGGGGGTATCTTTCCTTGATGAGCCTATTGTAAATATGGACATACTTAATGGCCTGGATAAGTGGTATCTTTACACACAAAATTTTCAACTCTCCTAGAAGTTCAGTCTCCTCTGGGGTGTGCTGACTAGGTTGGATCAAGCGCTTAAGAAAATGAGGTTGTTGGATCTAAGTGTTACCTTCTTCCTTTTCCTCCTCAACCTCTACAGGTGGAGATGGAGGGTGGTTTTCTGGGAGTACCCTTCCCAACCTTAGATTAATCTATTGTATCTCCACAACATAATCTAGATAGGATTCCTCTCCACTATAAACTTGTTGTGCCTGTCTGTTGTTCGAGTTCGGAATTGGTTGTGCAGGAATTTGAGGCAGCTTGGGTGGAGCAACATGAGTAAGCTTAGGTTGAGGTTGGGGTGGGAAAATTAGAGAAGGTGGTTGGTTGTGTTGAGGCCTCCACCCTTGGAATGGATTGTTCCACTGAGGTTGTTGAGGAACATATTGTTGAAATGGTTGGTTCACAGGTTGAGGATGATATGGAGGGTTGTAAGGCCAAGTATGAGGTGTAGGCTAGGATGGAGGAGTGGGGGTGTACCAAGGTTTCATGGGTTCACTCTGATTATTGTGATAATAAGAGTAAGGTGCACCTTGCATACCCTGTTGATATGACCTAGGGTCTTGAGGACTTCTCTGGTTGATGAAATAGAGTTGCTCTGGCCCCACTTCCCCACCTTGATATACAAATTTAAGTTGAGGTAAGGAGGGACACTTTTCTGTGGTATTATTCTCCTCACAGACTAAGAAAACCTCTATGAAACTTAGTGGACATTCATTTCTAGGGTGCTTTCTGGTACATCTAGGGAATAATATAGGCAAAGTTGTTTCTGCTTCCTCTTGCTTCCTTTCGACTCGCATTGTATCCATTTGCAAATAAAAGGTGTGCAAGATGTCACTCTTGAAGTCCTCCAGCATATTTCCAATCTCATGTTTGATGGAGGTGGAAGAGGAAGGGGTATTGGATGTATTTTGTCCAACTCTACCTCTCTTCCTGACTTCCCTAGAATGGTTCTTGAAAACAATCTTGATTGTTTCATAAGGAAGTTGGTAGATATCTCCTATTGATCACATATTTAAGGTTTATATCACCTCCTCTTTGATCCCTTAGAGAAGTACTAGTTTAAGTGATCTAGGATCAAGAGTAAAGTTGGCTCTCTTATAGTTTACCTGAAACCTCTCTTCATAGTCTTATAGGGATTCATCAGGCCCTAGAGTCATCCTGAATATCTCATCCTTAGTTTCCTTGGACCTATAATAGTCTCTATTCTTTTTGTTGAAGGCCTCTTGCATTTGTGCCTAAGTAGTGATGTTGTTCCCAGGTAGACCCTTGAACCAGCGCAAGGCCGCATCCTTAAGGGTGGATGGGAATAGCTTTAGTTTCTGATCATTTGAGGCATAGTCATAAGTCCCACAGACAACAACAAATTCAAACATGAATATGTCAGGATCTTCTGAGGTAAGTTCGAAAGTGTGGAAGAGCTGAGGGGATAATGTTTTTCATCTTAGTTTCCCCATTTTCCTCTCTAATGGGAAAGTATTCCTCGGTTTTAGTGTCAGCCATGGTTGAGATAGGTGAAGTAGGTCCCTCAGTTGAAACAAGATCTTATTCTTCCCCAATAGGTTCTTCAAAATTTTTAGAAGGCTCACCTATGGTGTGTTCAACCTCACAGCCACTAAAGAAGAGTGAAGGGTGACTATGTGGTGATGTGGGGGTTTTAGGTAAAAAATTTTCTTAAGTATCCCTACTCCTACGAGGCATGAAAATTAGATTTTTTTGTACTTTTTTCAATATTTATGAAAGAACATGAAAAAGGAAATCAGAAAAGAATGTTAAAACAAAATCAAAGCATCTACTAGACACCTCCTCGGCAACAACGCCAAAAAGTGGTGAGCCCTGGTATTGCACCAATAATTCTGCAACTCCCAGAGGCTGCCCTACTTTAATTTATCAACCCGAGTTTCATATAAACTTGGATGTGACAATGCTATATACAAATAAAATGCATCCTATTCATGCCATCCTCTTCTAAGATTTACAAAAGGGTGCTACTTCTAGAGTTTCTAGGTGAAGTCTGTCACACTTCTGAGATTAGGCCAAGGGCTACAAAGGATTCAAAGTCATGGCACTATCAGAAAGTACAAAACTACACCACAAAAGCCAAGTACATCTAACTATTCTGCAATGAAGGAACTATACTTATTAGACTATGATAAGAATTGAAAAGCAACCTAGATATATTGCATGAAGAAAAATCCTGAATTGAAATGGCATAAAGGAAACTAACATAATCACACTTCTATTAGGCCAAATGGATAAACAAACTCTACTTACCCTATGTTCTATCTATCATGCTTTTATTCATGCAACTACGGTGGCTCATGGATGGCTTGAACACATGGGGGAAAGGATGGAAGTATATCAGTGGTTTTTGTAGGTTTAGAAGATGGTGATGTTGGTTTCTAGGCTTAAGGAGGGGCCCATGGGTGCTATTTAAAGTGCTGCTACAATTTTCCTGTACTGCTACAGGAAAGTCCTGAATTGCTACAAGAAACCGTCTGAGGTAAATCCGAGGCCAAAAATAGGTGGGAAAAGGGTAGGGAAGGTGGTGTGAAGGTGGATTAGGATGAGTGAAAGGTGGCCCACCCCTTGGCCAAGCTTAGAACCTCTTGGGAGGCCTGTCTTGCACCCCTAGGGTTTGCTCACGGTGTAGGGATGAAAAATCCGAAAATAGGGTTGATGGTGATTTTGATGAACAAAGGGCTAATGGAAGATGAGAGATGAAGTTGGAGGTGCCGGTGAAGGTCTCCTTAGCTGTGCTACCTATACCTGCAAGAAAATTACCTATTTATACAATAAAAATGGAAAAATTCATGATAAATAAAATGGAAAAGATGACTTGAATTTGTAAAGAAAATATATTCTAATATACAAACATCTATCTACCACAACATACTGAACATATTCATGGAATCACAACAACTAATCGCATCCATTCCAAGAAATCATAAACTAAGAAACATTTTTGCTTTGTGGGGAAGGTCTACCCTCCTCAAGCTCTATTGACAGAGGTGAGAGGGGAAAGCTTGACCCACATATTTATGAAGTTATCACCTATTCTACCACTCATGTAAGCAAAATAAATCTACAACAAAAGAAAAATGGAAGAAAACTAAATCAGTAAATGAAAATACAAACAAACTAGCTAATTATTCATAAGAAAAACTAGCTAAATGACATGAAAGTCAAGAATGATTACACAAGAGAGGCTGAGGCACATGGATTGGGACCTAACCCACAAGCATAGCTCCCTGGAACTAGATTAGTAAGGAAAAGTCCTAATACTCATTTCATTTCAAAATATAGTCTCATTACATCAATATAAAAGTCTTGAAAAACTGATTACAAAACAAAGAGCCTAATGACTTTCTCCAAAGTTAGAATCCTAATGAGCTCTTTCTCATATCTATTTAAACTAAAGGGTATCTACCAACAACTCCCTAGAAAATAGGTGATGAGTCCACTTGAATCCAAGTGAAGTATGGCTTGAGTGCACTTGATCTTGATTTTTATTGGATGCCTTTGATTTTGAGCCGTTGGAGGGAATCTCAAGGATCCATTGGCCGCCTTTGGGATTTAAGGAGCGTGGGAAACCCCCTAGAATCTCTCCTTGTTGTCTACTCTGAGTCTTTATGACAAATCCCCACAAAAATTCCATATCTTCATGATTTTCCAGCATTTAATCTTATGTTAGTTACTCGAAGTATGTTAAGCCTCAATCACCACCTACACTAGCATCATAAGACCATAATATAATTAAAAATAGAAGAAAATATATTTAATAGGGAAAAAGGTGATCATTAACCCCTCAAAATGTACCTCATGATCGAGGTCATCAATAACTATGGTTTATGGATAGTAAATATTTCCTTAAACATTTATGTTAAGGAATTAATTCCTCGCAGCAAAAAATGTGGATCAAATGTGTATTATATAAAGAAATTAATTCCTTAACATAAATGTTTAAGGAAATATAAAAGAATTAATTCCTCGAGAGTAAAAATGTTGACGAAATGTATGTATTATATAGCTCAAATACTACTTTAAATCCTATGTTTTAAAATATAAAACAATTTGGTCTCTTGGAAGAGAAAAGTAAGTCATCAATCCTCAGACCAATCATTTTTTTCCATACACGAATAATATGGGACTTAAAATTAATTACTATATTTTATACAACCCAAACGACATTGACTAATAAAATAAAATAAATCTCATAAAACCATTTAAGTATGATTTGAGATTTGGATTAGAATATTTTGTTTCAGTAGGAATGGGTTGTTTTCTTGTTATCCTAGGTTGGGATTTTTTTTTAGATAAAATTGTAACCAAATTTTTAACAAATTTATAATGAATTATTTTTTTGATAAAATGTTTTATTAAGGTGGTGTATTAAAAATGAGTAATTAACGTTTAGAAATATTAAGAGAATAATATTGTTAGAAAAAAAAAATAAAATTATTTTAATAAGTTTTTAAATGTTTATAAGATAATAGTTACAAAATCTTAATTAAAAGTATTTTCATGCTATTTAAGTTACATCGTATGGATTTTATAGGGAAATATTGATTGGTAAATCTAAAGAAAAAATATGAGTCTTCAAGTGGATGTTTTAGAAATTTATAGATACATTAATGTGATGCAAAAAATTTAATTTCTTTATATAGATGAAGAAGTTTTATAGATAGAAGACATGGAATTTTTTATCAAGAGGCTTGAAAAAGTTAAAGCTAAGGACATCAAAATGCGACCAAGTAGAAGTACTAAAAATTGTAGCACATATACTCCTTCTTCAAAATTCTTCAATCTAATAGTCAAGCATGATTTTTTCCTAAGCCCTAGACTCAAAACTTCATTACATGCATCGTTAAAAGTGAGGATAGAAAATCCTTCTAATTATAACACCTTTATGATTAGCTCTCTTGTTAGCCAAGTTAAATGGAATTATTTAAAAAAAAACTAGTGTATGGTTAGAAAATCACAAAAGAAAGATATAAATGATATGCAAATTTAGGAGATATAATTCGATTATGGAACAACTTGTTATGATTAGGATAATTTTGGTCGGAATATTGCAATAAAAAAGCTAATCTTTGTGGTGTTTCATTATTTTATAAAGTGTTGTTATAATGCCCATGCCTAACAATTTCAATATATTAAAAGAACTAATTTTTCTTTTCGACTTGAGAATTGTGATAATTTTGTATGAGAATATTACACTAAGTTTATGAACGTTGAGGTTTGGTTGAAAGAAATTAATTGTGATTTACAACTTAAGCAAGGTTGTTCCTTGTCCCTTATCCCCTTTTTCGAATATATTAAAAATTTAGAAGAGATATTTGGAAAATATCGGTTGTGTCATGCTAAATATTTCTAGTGTATTCATAATTATTCTCCTTTGAATGGATGAAATTATTGTGGTGAGCCATACTTGATGCCCTAAAAATGTAACTAAAATTTCTCGAGCATTTTTATTATTATATGGGTATGATTCGAAAAATCGAAAAAGCGAAGGTTACGATAGTTAATCCAAAAAAATTATCATCAATTTGAAAGAACTTGTGAATAAATATCACTTTCGATATGGAATCGAATAAAATTTTATTTTAGACTTTTTTTACCTCATATGGTAGTGAAAGTCAAGGTACAACATTTCTGGGAAATTTTGTGGGGGAAATATATAGAAAATCTAAAACTGTTTATAACTTATAATCTCAAATGCAACACCTTATCCTATCCTTCTCATAGAAGAAAGTATATCCATTCAATGTTGGACTATGACTAGGTTCCTTATGTAGATGAATAAGATAAAAAACATGGAGAATAAGAGGCTTCCTAAGATTAATTTCAACGGTATTAAGTAGTAGTAGAAGAGAAAGCATAATTGGGATATATATGAAAGTCTTGGATAAGTCACTAAGTAATAAAGAAAGGGTTCATTCCAAAATAATAATAATATTAAAAGTATTGTTACAACTAAAATTAAGGACAAATTAAAGACAAATTGTGTTGTGGAAAAGAATTAGTAGATAAAACAAAATTAAAATACTATAAGTGATCAATCCTAATATAGAAAACAAAATGTATCTCTTTATGTTGACCAATGTAAATTTAAAAAATAGCATTTATAAAGTATGAACAAAGATATACAAACTCCATATTTAAATTAGAAATTGAAAAATTTCTAAAATATAGATTGATTAAAAGAATATGTTCTATTTGATGTTATGCGGTTGAAAGTAATGCTTTATCCTTAAACATCCGGAATACACCATGTACTTGTGAATGATGGTGGTATCACACTTTCATAGGGTTTGTTTGTCACGCAGCCTTCTTGGTTCCACGACTACATTACTGCCTCATTCGGTTATATCTTCTGAAAAGCCTCGGTACTTGATTAAGATCCCTTTGTAACCCATGCAAAAATATTGAACGGAGGCTTTGTTTTTTAATCCTAGATGAGGTTAAACCTCCACTATTCTTAGAATATTTCATGTTGAAGACATAGTGAATACTTTGTATCTCATTAAATACACGAGGTGTCAGGATCCCCTTCAAACTTGGAAAGAATGAACTATGATTATAAAGGTGCCCAAAGTTTTAGGGTATAATTTGGTGATAGGGTATTTTGGTGATGGTCACGTTGTATACCCTATGAGGTGGTTAACTAACCACTCCTCTCTTCTGTGCACTAGGATCTCATACCATCTTGTTGTGGCTCTACAACACCCTCAAAAAATACATAAAATCATAACACGCTTCCAAAATTTTTTGGAGCCCCTTTGAAACTAAAGAAGGAAAAATCCAAGTAAAGTTTTTAAGAGCAAGTCGCTAGAACGCGGATCCATGATTTGCAGAGCCCATGCGACCTGTACGTTTCTGCGACTAGGTCGCGGTGTCTCCACGTCTTGTCGTTTAGTCAAGCAATTTGCGACCTTGCGACCGTGATATGGCTCCTTGAGTGCAAAATTATAGAAATGAAGTATTAAGGGAATTAGTGACTCAACGACCTTTAAAACTGACGACCTTAAGGTGAAGATAGGTATAAACTTACAACTTGCGACCTGTTGGTACTCGCACGTGCGACCTTTTTATATAAGGTCGGGTATGGAAGTCGTTGTAGCTCTGTAGCCGTGGAATTACTGCGACGAATTAGAGCGCGGCGCGTTTTCTTAGATAGTTGCCTTTTTCCTCCCTATGTTTCCTTCTTAAGCATTTATTATGATACTAATGAACTACCCCACGGTCTTGTTACTTCTTTGAGAGGATTTAGATTTTTACTGACAGGTTTCATCATTGTTTTGTCTCTCAACAGACTTGGTCACCTAGTCTCTTGCCCATTTCCTCATGGCTATGCCTTGTTGTTAGTTTAGGCCCCTTTCAAGCCGCGTATTTTCACGCGGGAAGGGTTATCGACCAAAACCGCGCGCGCGCGGAAACACCGACGAGGGCTCAAGTGGCGAGGCACCGCGTGACCTGGCGATACGGTCGCAAGGTGGCAAAAACTCCCTTTTAGCGACTGCGCGACCTGGCGACCTGGCAGCAAGGTCGCGAGGTCGCGTGTGAGTGCGGCGGATCGGCGACCCGGCGACTCCCAAAGAGCAGGTCAATTAAAATTTGCATGTGTAGACTTTATTTAGCCATTATCATCATGTCTTTCTCATCCTGGGATTACATCTTGAATGCAACGGTGAATTTAGAGACACGGTGCCGGTCCTCTCCGACTCTAGCAATATGGCACCCGGGTATCCCGAAGGAGAAATGGGCGGGGGTGGTGGAGGAAGAGTCGGTTCTGAGACATACCAAACATCTCCTCCACCAATATACGGAGACACCCTTTGCACCTTGCGAGAGGAGACGATAGGTGGTATGAAGCATACCACGAGTTCGCCATACCGGAAGAGGAGTTCCCCGAGAAGATCTCTCGGACCGGGAAGTATATATGAAGGTTAAGAAATCCAAATTGCACCTAGAAGGGTCACATCCCGCCATCTTTAGATGCCGAGAAATGTTAGGCCCGGATCATACAAAAGACGGATACTAAGAATTTCGCAATCGAGATAGTGGAGGTAAAGCTTTTGCAACGTTGGAGAGCTCAAAAAGCACGGGTCTACTACTACGCTCCCCAAACAGAGGTAAACTTCACCCGAGATGGTTTTACGCAAATGAAGTGCCGATGGTTGATACAATCGGAAAATGGTCGTAGAACCGGATAAATTTAATAAAAAAAGACCGAAATTGGGTGGCCGGTACGAGGAAGGTGTATAAGTTAGTGTCATGTCTTTGTGCGAGTATACGGGCGTTCGGACGCCACCACTTTCAACGGAACATGGGCAACCATTATGGAACACGTAACGATGCACGGCACTCGGTTCAATTGAGGTGGTATATTAATGGGCTCCATGCACACAAATTTGGCTTCGGCTTTAGCCCCACGGATGAGGGACGCCATCGAGTCCTATATGGCTTCGTATCTATTAGATCTTGTACGTACTTGTTGCATGTTGAGGGATGGCCACATAGCGGGACTCCCGAACGAGACCCGAAATACATTTGGAGACCAAGGTAGTCGGGAATCCGAGTACAAGTCGGTCTTATCGAGCAAATCTCTCATATATTCATTCCCGCCCTTTACGGGAAACTATTTGGTCAAGACACACCATGTCTTAGCGAGCAATGGAGAACACTAGGTCGGGTGGCACTATTTGGTTTCCAGTAGTAGAATTCACAATCATCAGAGTATTTGGCTCGTTTCGCACCACATGCTCTGCCTAAGTTTAATGCAGAGTAAGGTGCTCATGCGAGAGGTATGTTTCCGGATGACCTCGGGCTTCTCTAACGTCCTTTCAAAGGGAAGAAGAAACCTTGGCCCCGCTCTACCTCTCACCATTGGTGCTTATACGATCAAAGGACTCTAGAGAAGTAGGGCGTGAAGGGGAAGAGGTAAGAGATTATCACTTAAGGAAATCTAGATTGCCAAACTTATGACCCGGTCGGAGATGGTTCTGAGCATTGTAAAAGTGCCAATTTTAGATGGAGTTGCTCCCGGCCGTCGAGCGCCGGCGGGAGGACAGCGGTACAACGCGGACGGCATCTGGCTCCGAGGATGGGCTACGGCTGAGAAGAAGAGGATCACTGGGTCGGGGAATAGAAGCCATAAGCAGGAGACTCTTCTTCCTCCAAAGATAAGAGAACACGGGCCCAGTGCGGGGCCGACACGCGGTCCGGCAAAGACGGCCCAAGCAAGAAGGAAGAGGAAAAGAAAATGAAGGAGGATGAAGAAGCGTAAGAAAGATGCCGGGACGGAAGCGAAAAGAAAAAGGAAGAGGAAAGAAAGGAAAGACGGAAAAGGAGGCACGGGCGCGGCGGCGAGAAAAAGCACCCAAGGAAGAACTCGACAAAGTCGATCGTCCAAAGGAGCGGGGAACAAGCCGCCGCGGCCGAGAGAGAAAAGAGAAAAGCTGAAAAGGAAGCGAGAGGCGAGAAGACGACGCGCGGCAAGAGAAAAGAAAGGATCAGAGCACGGATGAGGAGGACGAGCTAATGAATGACATTGACATATCTCCCTGGATATCCTTCGAGGTGGCGTGAAAGAACACCCTCGATATCGATGATTTTCTCGGGGAGCGAAAGAAGAAGTCTTCGACACGACCGATTAACATTGAGCCAATTCTCTTTCAAAATATGTCGGCGGGAGAAGAAATCGCCAGCGCAGACGCGTCGCCATATCTACGGTCGCCCACAGAAGGACGTAGTCCCGAGATACAAGGACTAACTTTGTTATGATAGCGTCGGCGGGGAGCACGCTTTTGCCGCGGCCACGAGAGGAAAATGTCACTAGGATGAGCGGGGAAGTGTTCTTCTGAACGGGCTAAAAACGGCGAGCAAGAGAAATCAAGACTGAAAGTGAGATGCTACGGCTCAGTCGCTTTGCCCAAGTGAACGAGGTCCCCTTTGGCCGGTCGGGAAAGAGTGTGATGTGTTGGAAATGACCATGAGGCAAGTATATAAAGAAATGCTCACACTAAAACAAACGGTGGTCTGGTGGCGAGAGGCATGAGAGGAAACCAACCGAAGCATGAATAGCTCGGGGAAGCCTCGGCAACTTTGGACAAAATGATGTTGGACGTGCTCAGCAAGCTCCCGAACATGTGGGAAGGATTGGAGTCATACAGAAACAAAGTACAAAGTGGATGAATATGCGGTCAAAAGACAAGCTGGCCAAAGATTTGGACAGTGATGTCTGCATATAATCACACAGTCGGTGGCAGTGACTCCATGAACACTCTTCATCACATTCCATCATTGGGCAACGGGATGAGCAAGGCGGGAGCGGTGAAGCGGGGAAGTCGGTCGTTTAAAGCAACATGATGAAATGTTCTTCACGCGCGGGAGTCGAAGCATCACAAAGAGAACCTAAATCGCGTTGCTTGTCCTCCCGGTTCAAATCTACACCAAGCTTGCCTCCCTCTCCAATCTTGATCTCTCGAGAAGAAAGGGGTACAGTGTAGAATGCCCTAGAATGTGTGTCGAATAAAAGAGGAAAACCCTCTTGTCGCTCCTATAACGACAGATTGCAGGACTTGGGCAGAGATTTCCTCAAGGGCAAGAAAATTGACGTTGCGAAACCTCAGTCACAACGACACACTCCATGGTTTAACCGGCGGGTGGCAATTCGTTTTTTGTCCCCGGTCGCGGTGCGCAATCTTCGGTACGCCGGGTCGCAAGTGGCAAAAGGTCGCGGGGAAGGCCAGACCGTCGGGAAGTTGAAGCGTCGGAGAGGGCCATAAGGGCGTCTCTTGAATCTATAAATACCCACCCATGGGGCACATGAGTCGAGGGGCTCCTCTTTGTGGATGGAAGGCAATATTGCATTGTAATTGAAGAATCATACTCTTGACATATGTAATACAAATACTTGTTAAAATCCCCTTTGATTGGATGATGTGTCTCGGCTGTGACAGCAAGTGTATTGCGTATAGTTTCGGAATATCTTTTGATTAATGAATATGTGTTATTAATAGTATCATTCATGCTCATAGCTATACGTGATTGTGTTGATGATGCTCAAGTTTGCTATTTACTCTTATGATGAATGTTAATGAGCTGTTTTATTAGCATTTCGTTATATCTTTCGGAAAGTTAAGGGATATTCTCGCCATTAAAGAGCGTTTCTTTGGTGGTCAGATTATCTTGTGTACATTACCCCATAGATGTGTTGCTAACGACATTTCTGGCGCGTGCATTTTTTATTACCTTGCTACGCACGGTGTCATATATCGGTTTGATACATCGGTCATGTATTACGTATCATGTGAATGGAGGTGTGTGTTTGCAAATTCAATCGGAGTTGTTCGAGACCGAAGGCGGTCATTTAAGTGGTAGCCGAACCCACACCCCGGATGGGATCCTACTCCAAACGGTTCAAAGTCTAATTGGGACTTTCTACGGGAGATCCCCTCTTGTTGGCGAGGGCATATTTTCCGGAGTCAACGGTTGGCGCTAGAAGGAGGGCCATGGCATCCTCTGACATACGTAGATATTCCGTTACAAACTCCCCGCCGGGAGGTCACAAATAACGAACCTCCTCTTCCCGACATACGACCGATATTCCGATACAAACTCCCCGCTTAGGGAGGAGTCACAAATAACGAGCCGGTTGAGATCATTACGCCCGATTTAGTAATCTCATCGGGGATTTACGATATGCCCCCATCATGGAATTTAAAACACACTAGGACCCCTACTAAGAACATCACCCATAATGGTGTGCTTTTCAGCACCATACCCGAACTACGTAAACTCCATGATTGAAGACCTCGGGCGGGGCGGTCAAAAATGACCCCCATCCTCCAAGATAGTGAAGGTTTCCACGATGCGGAACCTTTCCCGAACCTCGGCTGACTTACATCGGTGGAACGACAACCAAGTGTACGACTGCGAGAAGAAGGAGAGGGGGTCAAAGGAATGAGAGAGAGGTTAACAACGCCGAAGAAATGTAAGAGAAGGCAATAGGCCGAAGAAATGAGGGTGGGGTTAATAGGGGTCATGGACGTGGACGTAGAGGAGATATGGTCCACGGCAGGAACACGACAACAACCATCATCACCACCAAAAACCAAAATAGACCCCCTCTCCTACAGCGGGAGTACACCTTAGAAATATGAATAACCGTGGAAGACACGAGATGAGCACTCTCACCATCGGGACGGAGCATGAGTGTCGGGGACGGGGAAGTGAATCACGAGGTCGAAACTCGTTATCATCGGCTCCCCGGGGAGGGTGCGGCCCCTAGCACAGATGGCTCAATCCCCATTGGCTCTTTTAGGTTCTCTCCATGATATGCCTAGACACCGAGGAGAAGCATCTTCCTAAGTTTGATCTGAGAAAGGTACCTCGGCGGAAGATCATATTAGTAGTTTCTATCTGGCCCTACAAATCATGAGAGTTCGGTCGATGATGTCGCTTGGCGACTATTCCCACACACTCTTGTAAACCTTGCGGCCACACAGTACCATTCCTACCCGGTCTTCTATTACTTCATGGGACCAGTTCCGTCGCGTGTTCACAAAAGTTTGCGGAAGGATAAAACACCCTCTATGCTCCTCACGGAGTTAAGCACCATCCAGTGTACGAGAAAGAGAAGGTTAAAGACTTTCGCCAACGCTTCGCCACAATATTGCAAAAATTTCCTCCAAACTTAGCTTTGGACGATTCTATCACCATCGACTACTACACGAAAGCTCTCCCTAGGGATATTGCCGTTTTCGTCAAACGCGAGGCCCGCGCTACCCTTCTGACAAGTGCTGTTCTTGCTCTCGCGGTAGAGAAGGACATGTTGTCAATAGGAGTCATGGACCATGAAGGAAAAGATGATCACAAACCAACCACTAAAAAAGGTCGGTCTTCCACCCCCAATAGAGAGAGAGAAGCTTTTGATTTCGAGTATGGCCCTCAAACTTCTAACGAATGAGGTCGGCGACTTAAAGAGAAAGGGCGTTGAAACCTCAACTACAAATAAACCCCCAAAACCCTTTTCAAGAAAAGTAATCTCAACACTGTGAGACCTCCGTCAAGCCAATTTACCCTCTCAACGTGGAAGAGATAGGGAAAGAAAATTTTGCTCTTTTCATAGAAGTTTGTCCATTCGAAAAAACGTGCCGCAATGGATTGGCAGCATGACCGAGTGGTTAATGAACTTTTGGATGACCAAACTCCGGGAAACCAGACGAGAGGATGATGTTTACGATCGAGATGAAGGTTCGCTCCTGGATGGGGGAATCGAGGGCCTGCGTAACTTTTTGATATAATCCGCGGGGGGAGAGTCTTTGTCCCCATTGATATCGACATGGCGAGAGCGAGTCCCAGGAGCTCGACCCACTCGAAACTATAGCCTTAGAAGCAAAGGATGCGATGCAGACAATATTATGAAGACAAGAAAAGGGCTTTCTGAGGAAAATTCTTCCCCCTGGAAACGAAGAGGCACGCTACGCCGGATAAGCCCACAAATAGCAATGACTAGTCCTGAAGACCAAACTCCGTTAGAACCCTCAAAAACCGCTATCGAACCTAGTCCCCAAACCGATACTAGCTACAACATAGTGGAGGACATGAAAAAGACCGAGCTAATATCTCACTCGACGAAATTTGGTTCGCATCACAAATCAAAAAGGAACTTATTTTAAAAGCTTTCGCTAATAACCAAAATACGGCCTTGAGCAACACATACTGCACAAACCGGTCCGGATAACCAATCTATAGTGAACGACATCACGCCTTGAATTCGAGAGGATCCACCCCTCATTCCTCTTTGTCTTTTGAGATGTTTAATTTCAATGTTCACAATTGTCTCGTTGACTACGGTGCATCCACGAATAAGCATGCCTCTATACGTAATGCAAGAAACTCAACATCCTCCCGAGAGAAAAGCTGACGCAAAAATCATTCATTTGAATGAGATCACAGTACCGGCGGTGGGAGAATTAAACAATGTCATCATTCGCCTCTCCATCCGACTCTAGGGTCCATCAATGTATTGATATTGTGGTTGTTGACATCCTGAAGCTTATGGTGTGGGGCGGGTCTAGCAAGTTGCGAGGATACTTTGCCATGAATTGGTCCCACTTGTGGCTACCTTATAAGGGGAGAAATAACCAAATCGAGTCGACGAACCATACATGAAACATGCAGCAAGCTGATTTAGATGCCACAAATGAACCCATCAGATTTTCCCAAGAGCAACTCGGGATGTGTTTCACGGAGTCCATTTTTGGATGCTATCGACCCCCTCGGTCTTCGGTGAGCCCACAGGGTCCTTTACGGGAAATGACACTCGTCGCGAGAGGAACAAGCCGAAGAGCTGTCTCACACCAAGACGAAGTTCCTCCACAATGCATTACACCCAAAGACCCGGAAAGCGACATATGGACCTTGTGTTACGATGGTTCCAAGAACCTCAATAGTTCACGGCGGCTTGTTGCGTTTTGCTTGATCGCACAAGAAAAAAATTCTTAGTCTCTTGTCGACTTGAGTTCCAATGCACTAACAACAACGCCGAGTATGAAGCTTTGATCCTTGGGCTTAAAAAGGCGCTGGTTGAAGGTAAAATGCTTACACGGGTCGTGGAGACTACGAAGTTATCACTCGGCGAGGGTACGCAATACTATTCATTGTTTGTCTCGCATTTTGAAGGCGTATCGGCAAAGAGGTATGGCGATTAATTTACGCTTTTGACGCTTTTGGAATTCGTCTGTTATAAGAATGCATAACGCAGCGGCGGATACTCTAGCTAATGCGCCGCCGGAGTTTACCCCTTTGAGGGACGGTTTTTCTATTGAAGTTATGCTTACCAAACCCTCCGTGCCCCGGACAATATCACTATTTGCGTGTTTTTGATGATGATCAACGAATGCTGAATTTTATGTGCAACTCAAAGATATTCAAAGATGCTGCTATTGATGAATATGAGCACGACCAAGCTATGCAAAAGGAGTACGAGCAAGTCAGAAACCCCATGCCTAAAGGGGTTGTATCAACGGAGAAGCTTTTCGATACGGCAAAATCGGTTCCGTGGGCCCCCAAATGAAAAAGTGCAGAGCTCGATCTTGGCTCATCGACAAGTGAACTTGGGATCAGAAGATAATCCTAAGTTCGTCAACCTGGGGAAAGACTTCACCCCCCAAGAGGCTCAAGATTTCACTCAGCTATTTCGCAAGTATCGTGACGTATTCGCTTGGACATATGAGGACTTATGCACATACGATACTCGAATCATACAACACGTGATACCCATTAAAGAAAATGTAAAACCATTCCAACAAAAGCTTAGGAAAGTACATCCTACGATGGAGCCACTGATTCTAAAAGAACTCAAAAAACTTTTGGATGCCCGCATTATCTTCAAAGTTCGCCATTCCACATGGGTGTCCAATTTGGTTCCGGTACGGAAGAAGTCAGGTGAAATTCGCTTATGTGTAGATTTCCGAAACTTAAACCGGGCCTCGAGTAAAGATAATTACCCAGTGCCCCCTATGGAGAAGATACTACAAGCAGTTTCCGGCTCAGAAATGTTCTCCTTGTTGGACGGATTCTCTGGCTACAATCAAGTACTAGTGGTTGAACCAGACAGGTTAAAGACTACCTTTCGGACTAAGTGGGGAACCTTCGCGTACAGGCGCATGCCCTTTGGATTAATCAACGCAGGGGCAACTTTCCAAAGAGCTATGGATATAGCATTCAGGGGTCTGATAGGCCAAAGTGTGGTGGTTTACTTGGATGACGTTACTATGTTTTCTAAACATCGGGGGGATCATTTGCGTCACCTCAGACAGATTTTCGAAAGGTGCAGAAAATACGGTATCTCGCTCAACCCAAAGAAGAGCATTTTCACCGTAGCAGAAGGAAATCTACTGGGTCATATCATAACCAAGCAAGGCATTGTCGTTGATCCAGAACGTGCGGAAGCCATTGCTCAGATTCCTCCCCCCAGCAGTAAGAAAGCAATGCATTCCTTCTTAGGAAAGATCAATTTTGTACGTAAATTTATATCAGATTTCGCCCAGATAGTTAAGCCACTGCAGGGAATGATAAAGAAAAATGCTACCTTCAAATGGAATCAGCCCGAAAAGGAAGCTTTCGACCAGATCAAGAAAGCTATAGCCGAAGCGCCTTCCCTCCAGAGCCCAGATTTCG
Organism: Pinus albicaulis; assembly: GCA_034641835.2. Classification (NCBI taxonomy): domain Eukaryota; kingdom Viridiplantae; phylum Streptophyta; class Pinopsida; order Pinales; family Pinaceae; genus Pinus; species Pinus albicaulis. The sequence continues at coordinate 774,265,602 of CM076575.1, read as the reverse complement.
ACAGAGATTTCAGCTTGTATACGTTCGCTTCGGATTCGTCCCTGGTAGCCGTACTCACACAAAAGGACAGAAATAATGACGAGCGTCCCATTTCATTCATGAGCACCGGTCTGCAGGGAGCTGAATTAAATTATCCCGAAATCGAGAAACAGGCCTATGCGGTATATAAAGCGGTCAAACATTTCCGACCATACATTTTGAAAAACCATGTCACAGTTTACGTTCCCCACCCAGCTGTTCGCTCATTGTTCATGCAGCAGGAGCTGGGCGAGAGACGAGGGAACTGGGTTGCGTGTATGCAAGAATACGACTTAGATTTTAAGCCAGCACGCACAGTTAAAGGACAAGGTTTATGCCAGATGGCTGCAGAGGCCGCAAGTTCCCAACAAAGTGAAGAAGATAATTGGGAACAAGAAATTGATATGTACCAAATTGATGTCTTGCCTCAGGTAAAGGACCCTTCTTGGTACTCGGATATTTCAGGATATTTAGCACACGGTACATTGGACCCCTCTCTAAATGCCCAGCAGAAACGTGCAATCAGACTCAAAGCTGCTCCTTACCAGTTAATCCAAGGGAAGCTTTTCAGGAAACATTCCGATGGGGTCATGTTACGCTGCCTGGAATATGATGAAGCTCAGAAGATCTTAATCGAGCTGCATGATGGACCAGTAGGAGGTCATTTTTCCGGGGATACTACAGCCCATAAAATAATGCGAGCAGGTTATTATTAGCCAACTCTTTTCAGAGATGCCCACGCATATGTTCGGAAGTGCGTTCAATGCCAGAAATTCGCAAACCGAAAAGCGCGCCCCGCCGCCCCTTTGTTGTCAGTAGCAGTGGAAGAGCCTTTTCAACAATGGGGTCTAGACGTCATTGGCGAGATCCTACCCCACTCTTCTAAGCAACACCGGTACATCCTAACAGCCACTGATTACTTCACCAGGTGGGTTGAAGCAGTACCATTACGCCAAGTCAACGACCAGGAGGTAATGCAATTTGTCATTCATTCCATCATCACCAGGTTTGGCGTTCCGACTTCCTTGGTCTTTGATAATGCAACATACTTTTCATCTTTTAAATTATATGATTTTTCTTTAGAAAATGGTATCGTTCTTAAACACTCTGCAAAATACTATCCCCAAGGAAATGGTCTAGCGGAATCAACCAATAAAAATCTGATTCGCATCATTAAAAAGACCTTACTGTCTCACCAACGCAACTGGAATAATGCTCTCCAAAATGCACCGTGGGCTGATCGCGTCACCCCTAAGTCCTCAATAGGCACCTCACCATATTTTCTCGTGTATGGGAAAGAAGCTATCCTCCCTCCCAATTTGTCTCTTCCCGCTCTGCAGTTGTCTCAAGAGTGTCATGGTACCCCTTGCCCCACCTTGCCCGCATTGACACCCTGCTAAAATTAGAAGAGGAAAGGCAGAAAACCCGGGAGAAATTCGCCATCCACCAGAGTCGGATCAAGAAATGGTTCGATAAAAAGTATGCAGGAGATAAAAAATTTGAAGTAGGAGATCTTGTCCTAAAGTGGGATAAAGCACACGAAGAAAAAGGAAAACATGCCAAATTTCAAGCACTATGGATAGGTCCCTTTCAGGTTAAAGAAAAGGTGGGTCCCCATAATTTCCAATTGCAAACTCTGGAAGGAAAATTCGAGGTACTCCCGGTAAACGGGCACGACCTCAAACACTATTTTACTTAACCCCTTAAAAAAAAAAAAAAAAAAAACTCTTTCTCTAACTCTTCGAAGAAAACCTTGTCTAAGCTGCCCGCAACTGGCTCACTCCTTGAAGAGGTTCTATGCTGATAAAAGGCCCTTCCCGTAAGACACTAGGCAGTCGAAACTCGCTTGTGATGGGCACCTAAGGATGGTACACGGCCTTACTAGAGTCTTCAAGCATAAGGAACCACCTAGCGGCTTCGAAGGGTGCAGGCAGAGAAGGTCTTGCATAGCAGCAACCGGGTCGTGAGGGAACAAGGCTAACTCAAGAGAATTGCACGTCATCCAGGAAAAACCCGAGTCCTCATATGAGACCAGGAGCAACCTCTCTGCAAGCAAAATAAGTCGGGATCCCTCATCCGCCCAGGCAAAATATGCCCATCTAAATAAGTGCTACAGGAACATTCTCTAATAAGTGCAATCACACACAAATAAAGGGTAAAGGAGTGAGAAAGGCTTCCTGCGCAGAGAGGTGTTGTAACGACTCCGCCGGGGTACTGACCAGGCTCGCTGGCAGCGGAGCAACGTTCACGACTCCTTAGGTAGTGACTCCGCCGGAGCCGAGAGGTTCGCTGGTAGCGGAGCAACACCATGAGGACGAAATAATTGTATCGGACCCTGCAGTTGTCCAAGGTTTCCCCGACCCTCTCGATCCTGGAGCGTGAGGAATTAAAATTCGGTTGATCTGCACCCAATAAGCCAAAAGGGCAGGCAACTATGCGGGGTGGCAAAGGAAGGAAGGTGTAAACTCTGAGGTAAAAGAACAAGCTAGTATCAGACCCCTCCCTCCTCCCTCATCGACCCTTCATCAGCAGAGACTCTAAATTCATCCAGTGAATCGCCATTTGTTGTAGCTCCTACAACACCCTCCAAAAATACATAAAATCATAACACGCACTTCAAAATTTTTGGAGCCCCTTTGAAACTAAAGAAGGAAAAAGCCAAGTAAAGTTTTTAAGAGCAAGTCGCTAAGTCGCGGATCCATGATTTGCGACCCATGCAACCTATGCGACTCTGCGACCCTAAGGTCGCAGAGGTCGCCAGGTCGCATGGGTCGGAAGTCAAGCAATTCGCGACCTTGCGACCCAGCGACCTTAAGGTCGCAAGGTCGCAATGTCGCAAAATGAAGTATTAAGGGAATTAGCGACTCAGCGACCTTTGCGACCCAGCGACCTTAAGGTCGCGAGGTCGCGAGGTCGCAAACTTACAACTTGCGACCTCATTTAGTACTCGCACATGCGACCTTTTTATATAAGGTCGGGTCGCTAGGTCGCATTTGTAGCTCACAGCGAAAACCGTGGAATTACTCTGACAGGTCGACTGGCGCGTTTTCTTCCGGGTAAGTTGCCTTTTCCTCCCTATGTTTCCTTCTTAAGCATTTATTGCCATTATTGAGCCTCCCCACGGTCTTATTTACTTGCTGAGAGGATTTAGGTTTTTTCTGTTGAGTTTCATCATTGTTTTGTCTCTCATGAACCCCAGGGTCACCCGTCTCTTGCCAATTTCCTCATGGCTATGCCTTATTGTTAGTTTAGACCCTTTCAAGCCGCGTATTTTTTCCTGTAGGGAAAGTTTATCCGCAAAACCGCGCGCGCGCGAAACCCCCCGGCAGGCTCAAGTGCGACCTGCGACCTAGCGACCTGGTCGCAAGGTCGCAAAACTCCCTTTTAGCGACTCTGCGACCCTGCGACCTAGTCGCAAGGTCGCGAGGTCGCGTGTGAGTCCTTTTTGTGGATCAGCGACCCAGCGACTCCCAGAGAACAATCAATTAAACTTTTCATGTGTAGACTTTATTTAGCCATTATCATCATGTATTTCTCATCCTGGGATTCTGTCTTGAATGCAACAGGTGAATTCAGAGCAGACACGGTACCGGTCCTCTCCGACTCTAGCAATATGGCAGCCCGGGTATCCCGAAGGAGAAGTAGGCAGGTGGTGGAGGAAGAGTCAGACACAGACATACAAACATCTCCTCCACCAATATACAGAGACACCCTTTGCACCTTCGTGAAGGAGGACAGCCTTAGGTGGTATGAAGTATACCGCGAGTTCGCCATACCAGAAGAGGAGTTCCCAGAAGATCTCCCGGACCGGGAAGTATATCTAAAGGTTAAGAAATCCAAATTGCACCTAGCAGGGTCACATCCCGCCATCTTTCCGTGCCCAGAAATGTTAGATTGGATCATACAAAAGACGGATCCTAAGAATTTCGCAATCCGAGATAGTGGAGGTAAAGCTTTTGCAACGTTGGAGAGCTCAAAAGCACAGGTCTACTACTCGCTCCCCAAACCAGAGGTAAACTTCACCCCGAGATGGTTTTCTACAAATGAAGTGCCGATGATTGATACAATCAGAAAATGGTGAGCAGAACCAGATAAATTTAAAATAAAAAAAGACCAGGAGTACCCGGTGGCCAGTCTGAGGAAGGTGTATAAGGTAGTGGCCACCATGCTGTGCAGAGTATACGGGCGTTCGGACGCCACCACTTTCAACGGAACATGGGCAAACATTATGGAACATGTAACAGTACACGACACTCGGTTCAATTGGGCTGGTATATTAATGGGCTCCATGCACACAAATTTGCCTTCAGCTTTAGCCCCAGATGAGGGAGCGCCATCAGAATTCTATATGGCTTCGTATCTATTAGATGATGTCTGTGCCCAGCTGCATGTTGAGGGATGGCCACATAACTGGGACTCCGAACAGACCCAGGCAATACATTTGCAGACCAAGGTATTCTGGGAATCCAGGTACAAGTCAGACATCGAGCAAATCTCTCATATATTCATTCCCGCCCTTTACGGGAAACTATTTTGTCAAGACACCCCCTGCATGTCTTGGCGAGCAATGGAGACACTAGGTCAGGTGGCACACTGGTTTCCATTCGCTAAATTCACAATCATCCGAGTATTTGGCTCATTTAAAGCACCACATGCTCTGCCTAAGTTTATTACCGATAAGGTGCTCATGCAGGAGCTATGTTTCCAGATGACCTCGGGCTTCTCTAACGTCCTTTCCAAAGGGAAGAAGAAACCTTGGCCCGCTCTACCTCTCACCATTGGTGCTTATACAGTCAAGGACTTCAGAGAAGTAGGGCGTGAAGGGGAAGAGGTAAAAAGTTATCACTTTAGAAATCTGGATTGCCGAACTTATGACCCAGTCAGGATAGTTCCTGAGCATTGTAAAAGGGCCAATTTTAGATGGAGTTATCAGCATGTCGAGTGCTCGGCAAAGGACGAAAAAAGAAATTGGTACAACGCAGACAGGCATCTAGCTCCAGGGATCGACTCTGTCCGAGAAGAAGAGGATCACCAGAATTTAGGAGATAGAATCCATAAGCTTGGAGGCTCTTCTTCCTCCAAAGATAAGAGAACACAGACCGGTACGGGGCCTGACACCGCGGATCAGCAAAGGGAAGCAGAAGCCCAAGCCAAGAAGGAAGAGGAAAAGAAAATGAAGGAGGATGAAGAGAAACGTAAGAAGATGCCAGGACAGAGCGAAAAAAGAAAAAGGAAGAGGAAAAGGAAAGACAGGAAAAGGAGGCACATGCGGCGGCAGAAAAAGCACTTAAGGAAGAACTCGACAAAGTCGATCGTCAAAAGAAGGCAGAACAAGCCGCCGCGGCAGAGCGAAAGAGAAAAGCTGAAAAGGAAGCAGAGGCAGAGGCAGAACGCAGGAAGAAGGAGGAACACGACAAGGCAGAAACCGAGCACCGGCAAAAGGAGAAAGAAAAGGATCAAACACAGGATGAGGAGGACGAGCTAATAGACGACATTGACATATCTCCCCTGGATATCCCTTCAGGTGGCGCGAAAAGTACCCTCAATGTTGATGATTTTCTCGGGGAGAAAGAAGAAGAAGTCTTCGACCTGACCAGATTGACATTTGACCAATTCTCTTTCAAAATACGGCAGGAGAAAAGGAAATCCTTGGCGCAAAGCCATCCCGCCATATCTACGGTCGCCACTGGAAAGGACATAGTCCCAGATACAAGGACTAACCCTGTTATGATAGCATCAGCAGGCACCGCTTTTGCCGTGGCCACAGAGGAAAATGTCACTAGGATGAGCAGGGAAATTATTTCTTTACAGAACAGGATAAAAGCAGCAGAGCAAGAGAAATCAAGACTAGAAAGTGAGATGCTACAGCTCCAAGGTAAGCATGCCCAAGTGAATGAGGTCCCACTGGCGGTCAGGAAAGAGTGTGATGTGTTGGAAATGACCATGAGGCAAGTATATCAGGAAATGCTCACCCTAAAGCAAACAGTGGTCCCGCTGGCAGAGGCACGAGAGGAAACCAAACAGAAGCACGAACAGCTCAGGGAAGCCTCGGCAGCTTTGGACAAAATGATGAACTGGACAGCACAGTATCCGCAAGCTCCCGAACATGTGCCTAGGAAGGATTGGAGTCATACACAAGAAGCCAAAGTACAAATTCGGATGAATATGCAGTCCAAAGACAAGATGGCCAAAGATTTGGACAAAGTGATGTCTGCATATAATCACCTGATCAGTGGCATTGACTCCATGAACGCTCTTCATCAAATTCCATCATTAGGGGCACTAGATGAAACTAAAAACTGGGAGCAGGTAGAGCAGGAAATTCAGTCGTTTCTGCAACCCGTGAGACAAGCTGCTGCCGCACCAGAATTCGAGGCATCACAGGAGAACCTAAATCGGTTGCTGGTCACTCCAGTGCAAATCTATACCAAGCTTGCCTCCCTCTCAATGCTGATCTCTCAGAAGAAGGAGACCCTGGTACCGAACGCCCTAGAATGCACGCATCGAATAAAAGAGGAAAGCCCTCTTGTCGCTCCTATAACAGCAGATTACCAGACTTGGCGAGATTTCCTCAAGGGCAAGAAAGTTGACGTTCCAGAAACCTCAGTTACGCGACCACCTCCATAGTTTAACCGCTGGGTTGCAGGTCGTTTCTGTCTCCCAGGTCGTACCTGCGACCAAGTCGCAGGTCGAAATTTTCTGGTCGCAAGTCGCAAGTGTGGCAAAGGTCGCAGGGAAGCTGAACCGTCGGGAAGTTGAAGCGTCGGAAGGCCATAAGGGCGTCTCTTGAATCTATAAATACCCCTGTGGGGCACATTGTAAAGGGCTCCTCTTTGGTGGACTGAAAGGCAATATTGCATTGTAATTGAAGAATCATACTCTTGACATATGTAATACAAATACTTGTTAAAATCCCTTTGATTGGATGATGTGTCTAGCTGTGACAACACTGCGTGTATTCTGCTTATAGTTTCAGAATATCTTTTGATTAATGAATCTGTGTTATTAATAGTATCATTCATGCTCCATAGCTATCTGTGATTGTGTTGATGATGCTCAAGTTTGCTATTTACTCTTATGATGAATGTTAATGAACTGTTTTATTAGCATTTCGTTATATCTTTCGGAAAGTTAAGGGATATTCTCGCCATTAAAGAACTGTTTCTTTGGTGGTCATATTATCTTGTATGCATTACCCCATAGATGTGTTGCTAACGACATTTCCTGGGCGCGTGCATTTTGTTTATTACCTTGTTACGCACAGTGTCATATATCAGTTTTGATACATCAGTCATGTATTATGTATCATGTGAATGAGTGTGTGTTTGCAGATTCAATCAGGATGTTCGAGACCGAAGAGGCAGTCATTTAAGTGGTAGCCGGACCCACACCCCGGACGGGATCCCTACTCCAAATGGTTCAAAGTCTAATTGGGACTTTCTACCGAGGAGATCCCGTATTGTTGGCCGGGCATATTTTCCCGTCAACACATCCATAGATCCAATGTTGGAAGAATGAAGGAGTTGTTCCACTCCTTGTTGCCACAAGAATGAAAGAAATCTTTCCTCGGGACAGTGTAATCATATGAGCATAGAGGTGGTCGAAACACCATCATGCATACAAAAAAACAAGACCTTCCATATCTTCATAAAAAAACAAATTAGCAGATCCATGTTAATATGGTTCAAGGCTAAGGACATAGCAGATAGCCTAAAAAACAAGATCCAATAACATGAAGGCCTCCAAAAGAGATAGAAAAAGCTCATTTAAGAATGAAATTTTTTACAAAACAACTTTTATTTCAAAGATTACAATATTAGTATGGGTTCCACACTTTCTCTGGTTGTAAGAATCCATGTTAGATTTGGACGTATCCCATCTATCTCCTACAAAGAAGTAACGAGAGAGGGTGTGAGAGAAGATAAGGCCACATCCCTAAGTAGGGATTTTCCTAGGCCTTACATACCAGAAAATAATTAGGAATACACATGAATAGAGATCGATAACACATAAGCAAACCATTTTTTCAAATACTTTCATGGAGATGTAATATTGAGATGTAATGGTTTTTCAGCTAAAAATTAAAATTTTTACGAGTACATGTACAGAAACTAGACCAAATAATGTGATGTCTACTTATGTCTAAAGGGTTGCTTCATAGTAAACCCCTTCCTAAAAGTGGATTACTAGAAAATATTGGAGGAAAAAATGTACTTTTGGCGAAGAGCTCAGTTATACACCACTCCTTAGTTTCCATATTTTTACTCATCCACCATGAAATTTGTAACACCCTCCTCCAATGTTTTCCAAAGCTACATGGTCCACTACAGTAAAAATGTGACAAAAGGATACTATGATGTGATTTGACTCTCCATGTACATTTAAGGAATTGGAACCAACATAAATGAACCAATATGACCTTCTACTCCTGCTATAGAACCTTAAGGAGCCAACCCACCATTCTAGGTAGCCAACCCCTAAAGAAATCAACATTTTTATTGATACAAAGCCCCATTTGCTCCTTTTCCAAGCCGTCCAAGTGAATGAGAGCCCCAGTTACTCCCATGAGCCTGCTTGAGTGAAAAATTATCCTTTTTCTGCTTGTGCAGCTATGCCATTGACTACAATATTTGCGAATAATTTCTAGGTATTTGACCTAGTCACTACCTAGAAACTTATTAAAATTCTAGAATTCAAAAAGGAGCCCTACTAGCCATAACACACATTTTGTCAAAAAAGTCACAAATATGTATTCTATATATGATAACAACAAATCTGAGCATAAGGGTCTCATGCTTATCTGATAATAGCTAGGAAGTATTGATGCCTTACAAAATTAGATGTTTTATCATCTATTAGGTCATATATTCATTGTTCATTCATTTAAAAACTAAAACATCACGAAATCCATACATCATCTCTATCTTAAAACATAATTTTAACCATCATATGAACAAACAAAAATAAAGTGGCTATGACAACCATAAATATCACATATGAAAAAACACCTTTTCACATAAAATAGAAGGAGAAGAAACCATTGTTATGAAATATTAAGCCAATTAGGTTTGATACTTCGACACTCCACCTAAACATAGATTTGCTGAGCTAAATATCTCTTTAGCCAATAACACTTGTTCCATATTCCAAGCATGAATGTGGGACTGATAACCAATATCAACCAGGGCTTCCCGAGGCTACACCAAATCACCCTTTTCAGTACAAATAGGCTTTACTACAATCCACACTAGATTACTAGGCCTTAAACAAGCATGGATGCCTTCGCAACTCTTGACCTAAACTATGCAGTATTTTTGTATCTCAACCTCTCAGGTTTATCATGTATTACACAATTATAGATCAAGGGGTTCCTAGGCCTACTAGGTCTCCATCCTTTCCAGTTTACCATATATCCCATCCCTGGATTCATAGGCCTAATAAAGGGTAATCACTACCAAGATTTACCATGTATACCCCCATTCACTAGTCAAGGGATTCCTAGGCTTAATAAAGGTGTTTAAATTCATGCCTTACCATATATCCCATCCCGATATTCTTAGTCCTTGTGACTAATCCTGAGACCACCCCACTCAACTTCAAGTCCATTCGAAAATCCATCTCAACATAAACAAGAGAACCCCATCACACCATGGTTATCCATAAATGGAAAGGCAAGGTTGAAGAACATTCTCACAACTGGAAAAAATCATGCAAATCATAGCAAAAGAACCAAGAACACACATGCATAACCATGCATGTCAAAACTAGAAAGGAAATCAGACATGAAAATCAATACTTTCAAGTAATCTCATTGTAGTTGCTTGATCTTTCTCTTCCTTGCTTTACACGTGCTTCCTTTTTTCCTTCTTTTCATTTCTTAATCCAATGTTTAAGTGATTCAAGAAAACTCTAAGTGTCCAAGACTGTGTGAGAGAGAGAATAGAGAGATAATTCCAAAACTAAATTGACAAAAGGTACCAAATTATCCTCAAAATCCGTTTTATTAATGTGGTCTCTATTTTCTTCACTTTTTCATTATTTTTCCTTCATTTTCCTCCTCACATGAAATATGTGACCATTAACCATCCTTTTCTCCTAATTTCCATTATTTTAATAAATAAAAGCCAATAAATGTCACTTTTCATTTTTAAAGCCTTTTCCTTTACCTTTGCCAATTTCCTTAGCTATATTAAACTAAATGAACACCCGAAATAGGATGTTTTTCCCAACATCCAGCTTGGAATAAGTTTCCCATAACCATGGTTATTATTTTGTATTTATTAACTTTGTATTTACAAAAAAAATTCTCTAGGTATGTTACAGAACCCTCCCCCTTGGGGGAATATTTTCCTCTGTGTTCAATGACACCTAAAACCAACAAGGCTACTAAAAGTGAAACATACTTCCCATGGATATTTATAACTTAGCTTGCTGTATTATTTACAATGATCAACCTACCGAGAAGGACCCAAACATGACAACATAACAACATGAAAACTAAAATGACATGACACCATACCACTTATTGGAGACTTATAACACATCTCATGCTGGTACTTACATCCATATACACAAGTAAATATACTAAAACATCATACCAAAGAAGATAGAAAAAAATATATCAAGGACAATCGCTCAACGAATGAATAGAGAAGGATACATAGACAACATCTGATCTACCATCTACTATGTATCTTCACCGCGCCTAAATGATTCTACTAGATTTTAACTTCCTTCATTGCTCAGTTCCAGAGCATGAGCATATTTATTTTTAGTATATATTATGTTTTCATCTGGAATTATCCTTGAGCTCCACCTAAAATATAGAATATTCAATCACATGATCAACATATTTAAAATGCTTCTTAAGCAGTGGCATCTAGAAAAAATCATGCACTTTCATTATTAGAAGTAGTGGAAGTCGATATGATACTCATCAAATCCTTTTAAGATTCTTGAAAGGTCCACAAAATTGTGGTGCTTGCTTCGCACATGATCCAATCCTCAAGGATATATTCTTGGGCTTAACGTGGAATAGTACACATTTTCCCCAACCTAAAACTCCTTAAACAACATATTTCGTTCTCCATATTTTTGCTTTCTATCTTGTATTTCCTATACATTCTTCTTGATTAACTACATTTCTTATTCCATCTCTTCTAAAATGTATGGTCCTATCAATACCCTATTAACTAAATCACTCCAACTAATAGGAGTATTACAACTTTTCCCATAAAATGCCTCAAATAGACCCATTCTCAGTAACTCCTCGTAACCATTTTTGTGAGAAAACTTGACCAACGATATTTACTTCCCCCATCTCTGTTGTTGATGCATCACATACAACCTCAAAATTTCCTCTAATAAATTGTTGACCTTCTTTGTGTCTCAATATGCCTACAAATGATAAGATGTATTGAAGGTCAATTTTGTACCTAAACCTCCAAACAACTCCTTCCAAAATTTGGAAGTTAACTTACCATCCCTGTTTGATGCAATATTATTCATAACGTCATGCAATATGTCTACCGTTGTGATGAATAGGTATTCTTCACTCGAATGAAGTGTACTATCCTAGTCAACATGTCCCCCACAAAAATGATGGAATCATGTGGACTAGATGTCATAAAAAAAAATGTAATGGAATATATTGATATGACCTCCCATTTTCACTCTGGAATTAGAATCAGTTGTAGTAGTCCAACTGTATGCTTGCACTTTGATTTTACCTACTAACCCTACACATATATATCCTGAAACCTTGCCACGTCCTTCTTCACATTCGACCAATAATAAAACTTGTTCACTTTTGTCAATATATTTTGGTATCCTGTGTGACCTAAGTATGGTGCACATGAAACTTCCTCAAGATAATATTCTTGATCTCACTACTTTCTTACGCATATTTCCAATCCCTAAATCTAATCTTGTCATATTTTAAGAGATAATAGTCCTCATCCTGTGCACCTATATCGGTACTTATACTATGTTGTAATTTCTATGTAATCTCTTTATACCTCCCACCCCGGCGTCCTTCCAATAATATTTGATCTCGTAAGATTTTCCCATAACAAATCATGGTTGCTATATGATTCACTTGTATCTTCGTGCTAAGACAATTTGAAACCTTATTGTATTTACCCTTCATGTACCTAATCTCAAAGTAAAACTTGACAATCGTATGATCTGGACTTATGCAGAAACACAATAAAATATAGAAATACACATAAATGCAAAGATGTGGTAGAAACAAGAATGAATTTCATTAATATCTCATAACTAAAATATGAAATTCACTCTTCTTCATAGTTCTGAACTATGTTACAATGAGGTTCAAGGCCTATTTATTATTTAGAAACAATGGAAATCCCTAAGCATCCAAAAACCTAAACCTAGGAGATAAAATTCCATACTATGGACCCTGTCGAGGTAAGTTGGTACATGAATTTCCTGGGGTCGTAATTTTGGCATACTATCTCGTTTTGATGCAATGATACATCATTATGAAGATATATGCAAGGAATAATTTTTTTTAAAATGAATATGGAGTCTCTGACCCATATTCGACACATCTTCTCTATAGGTTTCGTCCCCAAAAAACGTCATTTAGGGCCTCAAAACTGCTCTGGAAGTTCAGGACCCGAAAAACTGCCAAAAAATGTAAATTGTGCTACAATTAAGGAAACTGAAAAACTGGAAGAAACAATGGTGGGGGTCCAACTGGAATAGGTGGGTGGCTACATATATCCACCTCGATCATTCCTCCCCCCTTAGGAAGTAATATTCCCCATTGAATTGAGTTCATCCATGAGATGAGGAAGTTTCTATTGAACTTGATCCCTAGTGATCCACTTTCCCTGGTGAAGGAGTTGGCCTGCTTTAACAAATAGATATAGTTGGATCCTATAGTGTTGGGTGTGCTTGATCTTTGTGTCCATAATCCAATCAGTTTTGGCTTGTTCCATGTAGTCTAGGTTTAACCTTGTTGGTGTGAGTTTTTTTTCCATGTCGAATGTGTCAAGTAGAGGTGCAAAGTATGACCGAAGGTGGTCAACACTGAACATTGGGTGTAGAACAAGTAATAGTAGAATAATGACATTGAAGGCATTATCTCCTACAACCTTGGTGATGGTGTATGGCCCATATCAGAGTGGGTAAAGCTTATGCTGGGGTCTAGCGAGGTGCTCATTCTACAAATGTAGCCACACTTTTTCACCCACCTAGAAGTTGTGTGGCACCTGATGCCGATCATGCCACTACTTGTACTTAGGATTGGTGCTGTGCAATATTTCATGAACCTATTTGTGGATGTGTTGAATTCTCTCAATGAAATTGTTCGCTTTGTCGGCTTCATAATAGACATTAGTCGAATTATTCTGAGTAGCTCTAAATGTCATGGCTACATTAATAGGACATAGTGGCTAGAATCCCAAGCCCACCTAAAAGGGAATATGGTCGGTTGAGGAGTGGAGGGCTCGATTATAGCTATGTTATACATAGGGGAGGCTCTCACCCCATGTGTGTGGATGATTTTAGTTTTACGTGCACAGAATGTGTATGATCATCCTGTTGACGACCTCTGTATGGCCGTCAGTTTGGGGATAGAAAGTAGTCGACTTGGTGAGCTTCATGTCCAACATTGACCTAAGGCTTGACCAAAATTTACTTAGGAACCTGTTGTCATAATCTAAGATGATAGACTATGGGATCCCAAAGTGTACCCACACTAATTCGAAGAAGAATTTAGTAGTGGCTTTTATTGTGATATTCTTCTTGTAGGAGACCATAACGGTAATATTAGAGAATCTCTCGATGACCATGAAAAACACAGTCGTTTCCAATCTTAGTAGAAGGAAGTCCTAACATGTAATCCATGGATATGGATTCCCAAGGTTTACTAGGGGTAGGAGGTGGAGTATAGAGGCCTTTCTTCTTGATTGTCAGTTTGAAAATGGCACATGTAGTGCAGGATCTGATGTACTTCTCGAAATTCCCTCGAAGGTATGGCGAATAGAAATACTTTTTTAGTACTACCATTCTTTTCTCCACCTCGAAATGACAATTGACCGAACTGTAGTGCACTTCAAAATCATGTTGAATTCTAGCTTGAAGGAACACAAAGGCATCCCAAGTGACATAGTAGTGCATCTTAGAGGTGAAAATTTAAAACTTGGTTACACTCCAAGAGTGTCTTGTATTCTGGATCGCTCTTGTAGAGAAGCATCCAAACATAGGTCTAGTGCCCCCAAGAGTTGATCATGGTGGTTAGCACCACGGTAGGTCGCTAGCTAAGGTATTCTGCAACGTTATTGGTGATGCCCTTCTTGTACTTGATGTTCAAATGAAAATGTTGCGGATATGTGGAATACCTCTTATGGTGATCATTCTACAAATTCCCTTGTGTATGTATGAACTACAAGGGTTGATGGTGTGTGTGGATGATTGTTTCCTTCCCCAAAATGTAGTGCTTCCATTTTAGGCCACCCTGCACAATGTAATACATATCTTTGTTACACATGGGATACTTACAAACTATGTTGGACAATGTTTCACTATGATATTCCACTAGATGCTCTTGTTCAGTAAGAACTTCCCCAATAACATAGTCATAGGCATATTTATTGATCTAAAATGGTTGTTACAAGTGCTTTAATGTGAGCACTGGACTAGAGAAAAGGTGATGCCTCAAATACATGAAAGCCTTCTGTTGATATTTAGACCAAAATATTTTTTCTTTTTCTCCTCCCTTGGTGACTTGACTCAAGGGCTAAGTGATATGAGAGAATCCCAACATGAACGTGCGGTAGAAATTATTAAGACCCATCAAGTTGCAAAGCTCTATTAGAGTGGTTAGGGCTGGCCAATCCCAAATGACTTAGATCTTGGCTGGATCGACATGAACCCCTAGCTCGTCAATAATTTTTTTTTTTTACAGAACCTGGGTCATGCCAATAGTTCACTTCTCCAAATTCATGCACAACTTGTGGTTCCGTAGTGTTTGGAGGATCTGTCGGATGTGGTGGAGGTGCTCTTCCCAAGTTTGGCTAAAATCAGGATTTGATGTAAGTATACTACTACAAATGAGTTGGTGAATGGCCAAAAGATGTCATCCATCAGCCTCATGAAGGTTATAGGAGAATTGGTCGTCCCAAAATGCAAGACCAACCATTCGAATAGGCCCTCCTTATCTTTGAAGGCAGTCTTCCACACATAAAAGGCTTCGATTGGTACCTAGCAATACCCAAACCTCAATTATATCTTGCTAAATAATTCCCCCCCTGACTTGGTCCAGAATGTCATCAATCCGTGGGATTGTGTTCCTATTCCAGATAGTGATTTTGTTAAACACCTGATTAACAATGCAGAGTCTCCAAGTCTCATCCCTTTTCTACACCAACATGATCGGGATCCCACAACGTGATCAACTTGGCTAGATATGACATTTCTATAGTAGTTCCTAAATCTTCCTTTTGATTTCATTGTTCTCCAGAATAGAGCTCCAATATATTGGTCCATTGGGTAGCGGCGCAGCTCGGGTCATATCTATGGGGTTCTTGACTTGATAATGTAGAGGCACCCCTGGGGGTGAGGTGAATATGTCCCCATACTCCACGACCTTGTCTATTTGTTCTTTTCATGCAAAGGAGCCTTGTCTAGAGGTTGTGACCATAATATTCTTCTTGCCCCGAGGGTGGATCACTAGGAAAAAAAATTCCTAATTTGTAGATGAGCTTACAGTATTGTTTTGTAGTAACAAAAGAGATGGAGGTATGCAATGTTACCTCCGGTATTTTGTGCAATTTTTTTCCCAATGTAACAATAACAACACAAGGCTGGGACTCATATACAACATTTCGCTTCCACAAGTATGGTGTGCCTAATAATACATCACAAACATCAAGAGGGGAAATGTCACATAATACCTCATCCGTGAAGAGCTTGATGTTGTAGGGAAGGTGACATTGCTTGCTGATGCGGAGATATCGTCCTTCTTGAAGTCACCCTATGTTGTATGACTATGGGTGTGCTATGGTCAGTAAGCCCAACCACTTCATGACCTCTACTAAAGTGGCGTACTTTTGGCTCCCACTATCGATAATGAACTATAGCGAGGAACCCTTTAAGAAAACCTGGAAATGGAAGAGGCACTCCTCCTCCTCTGGATCGTCCAATTCCTCCTTTTACATCTTCGTGGTGGCGACGACCATGTTGGGGTCCACATTGATAATTTTCTTCCCATTGTCACTCCAATTGTTAGGTTCTGATTCAAATTTGGTGCATGCATCTCATTCATAAGCCTTTAGCTTGACCACGAGTGACTACTTGGCCCAACACTCACTTTTTCTGTGAGTGGAGCTCTTATGGAACTCATACCATTTTCCGATGTTCTTATTTGGCTTCTTGGCATTTTTATTTGCTTGCGACTTTGGCAGGTTATCCTAGGCCACCCTGCCTTGGTTTTGGAATTTTTTTTGTGGTTTGGGGGAACCTCTGATCAAAAGTATTTCTTCATCTATTTGAACTTGTGCTCAATCTTGGCAAGATACCGATATGATGCAACAAGTGAGGAGATGTCGAGGAACTCCATTTCCTCTTGAATGTATCTATGCAGACAGCTATGGTAGTTCAGCACGAAATGTTTCTTCGAATATTTGATACCCAATTTTTTGTGCATGGTATGGAAAAAATTCATTAGATTATGCACATCTTGATCCGTTTGTTGTTGCAGTGTAGTCCATTATATGTACATGTCCTCATAGCTCCCCAAGGGATAATATTTTTCCTTGATGGCATCTCAGAAATAATTCTAAGTGGGTGCACCTGAAAAAATAAAGGGTTCCCTCTCATTCTTTTGCTCACAGTAGGTTTCCTAGCAGTCCTTGACATGGGGGGCAGATTTGAGGAGTGAAAAAGTAATATTTTCCGGGTTGAAAAAGTCATGAACCAAGAAATAACCTTCTAATAGATTCAACCATCTATCTATGAAGTCTACATCTATTTGGCCCTCAAATATGGGAATGTAAAACTTTACTTGTATCGTAAAAGGCGTTATGGCTCCAGAGTGGCTGCTGGATACATATGCATCATCGATGGGCAGTCGTTGAGGAATATGGGCAAAGTTATTCATCATTGCATTCCTTTTCTTCTCGAGGTCCCCCTCGAGCAATATTTTAATAGCATCTCCTGCTCACTCATCTTTATTTTCATCCCCCATGGGTCGTCCTTGGGGTTTTTGAGGTTGATCTTGCAGCGGTTCAACAAGATCAATCCCTAACTCCTTATACCCTGACCTCATTGGGGAAATGGAAAGAAGGATCGAGAAAGATAATACAGCTCTCATACCACTAATCCAAACTTATGCAGGAACACAATAAAACATATAAATACACATAAACGCAAAGATGCAACAAAAATATGAGTTCATTTAATTAATATCTCATAACTAAAATATAATTATAGATAGAATGCGAATAAACTAGCTAAGGCACTAGTCGCTTATCTCTCAGAAGAGATGTGGTGGCTACATGCCTTTGAATTATGTTAAAATGAGGCTCTAAGGCCTATTTCTTATTGAGAAATAATGGAAAACCATAGAAATGAAAAAACCTAACCATACAAGATGAAACAACAAACTATGGGCCCCATCGGGGTAAATTGTCACACCAATTTCTCGGGGTCGTAACTTTAGCATACTATCTCTGTTTGACACACATGATACATCATTAGAAAGATAAATCCAAGGAATGCAACTTATGAAAGTAAACATTGTGTCCTTTGACTCAATTTCAACCCATATTCACCATAGGTCATTTCCCCAAAAAAGGTTGTCTAGGGCCTCAAAATGGCTCCAGAAGCTCAGGAGCCAAAAAACTGCCAAAAATAGTGAATTTTGCTACAATTAAGGAAACTAAAAAAATAAAATTAAAAATGGTGGGGGTCGAAGTGGAATACGGGGGTGGCCAGCAATATCCACCTACATCATTCCTACCCCCTTAGGAAGAAATGGTCCCCATTGCATTGAGTTCCTCCATGAGATGAGGAAACCTCTTTTGAATTTGGTCTGTGGTGAGCCATTTGCCCTTATGAAGGATTTGGCATGCTTTGACAACTCGATATAGCTCTATACTTAGCTCACATTTTTTCTTGGTATTTGTGTCCATAATTCGATCATTTGTGGCTTGTTCCATGCAATCTGGGTCTACGGCCTCAAAATAGCTCCAGAAGTTCAGGACCCAAAAGAACTACAAAAAATAGTAAATTATGCTACAATTAAAGAAACTAAAAAACTGAAAAAAAAATGGCGGGGATCCAAGTGGAATAGATGGGTGGCCACCAATATCCACCTCGATCATCATAGCTAACCATCTATCTATCCAGGAATTTAGATCCGACTGGTCAAACAATATCTCAACCCACTTTGATCACTCATCAATACAAACCTCCTTCCAAGAATATAGTGCCTCCACATATTTAACACATGGATGATATTTGCCAACTCAAGATCATGTATCAGATAATTACGCTCGTGCTCATTAAAAATTTTTGATTCGTAGCATACTACCTATCCTTCCTAGATTCCTCCACCAAGTCCTATCTTGCAAGAATATGTACGTACCAAAAATGATTTGGCCCAATGTGCAATCTTTAACACTGGAGCATTTGTCAACAACTTCTTGAACTGTTTAAATATGACTACACATTCCTTTGTCCATTCAAATCTGTTACCTTTCCTCTGCAATAACGTTATAGGATATGCAATCCGACATAATTTACTTATTAACCACCTATAATATCGTGCTATCCCAATGAATGATCTTACTTCATCCAAATTTCTAGGAGCTTCCCACTCCATGATAGCACTTAGCTTATATGGATCCACTTCTATACCTTCATTGTAGGCCACATGCCCTGAGTAATCTACTTATATATGAAATAAACTTAATTTACTAACACTAACATACAAATGATGCTCCCTTAGAAATATCAACACTACTTCTAAATGCTCGACATGTTATTACTCATGCTTAGAATATATAAATATGTCCTCAATGCATAAAATAAAAAACTTGTTGAGATAAGGACGCAATACACTATTCATCAAGCACATAAAGTTAGTTGAACCAATAGCCAAATGAAATCGAACTAAAAAACGATCATGATTCACATATATAATATGGAAATAGTTCTTGTAAATATACTATTCCTTGATGCATACTTGATGATATCAACATCTCAAATCAATATTTCCGAACACCACTACTCCCTTCAACTGATAAAATAATTAATCAATCCTTGGAAACAAATATTTGTTTTTGATTTCACCTTGTTCCACAACCTCTAATAAATACACAACTTGAGAGTACCATCATTGTTATTCAAAAAAATATAGATGCACCCAATGGTGATACACTTCGCATAATGTATCCCTTGTCAAGCATTTCCTTCAACGGCAACTTCAGTTCTACGAACTCTGGAGTGGTCATTTTTTATGGTGCCTTGATGTTGGTCCTGCCCCTCGTATCAACTCAATGAAAAATTATATTTCCTTGTGAGGCATAAAATCTCAAATATATGCTAGAAACATATCCTAAAACTTTTATAAAACTGGGTATCTTCTCAAGACATCTGCATCCTAAACTTCCTTACCTTTATATCTAGAAATGTGCACTACAAATAACACACACCTTTCTCTTCAACTGCAATTTTATCACATAGTTGTCACCATTATAACTAATGTATCTTTTTTATAACCTTATAATGTTCTTTATTCCCCATTTTCATCCAAACACTCAATATCTTTGTCATAAAATTCCACCTTAGTCCTTTGAAGATAAAAATAGTCCATGACCGAAAGCATACTATAGGATTGTAATGACAATACATTCAAATTTTTTGATGTATGAATACCATTGAGTTCAAATGCACAAGATCTTACCCAATGACCAACTCTCTTCTTTTTACCCGTAGACAACTATACTGACTATGATTTTTCATGCACTTCTTTATTCAAACCACTCTTATCCACAAAGTCAGGGTTAACATAACTATAATTAGATCCAGGGCCGATCAAAATAGAAACAAATTGATAACAAATATTACAATACATCTCAATGATATATGCCTCATGATATTCTTGCTTGTTTTCCACCGCTGCATAGATATGAGGAATGCTCTCCCTAACATCCCCAATAGTATGTGCCTCCTATGCACTTTAAATCTAAGGACTACCACCATGATTCTACATAGAATCTCTCTTTAGGTGCTCCATACCACATATCCAACATTCCAACAATCCTTTATCATCATCTCTATTATGCTACCCTCCATGTTCTGACCCATGTCCCTGTCTAGGTACATCAAACTTCTTTTGTGAGGAAGCATTCTATTTCTCTTCTACGTTTTCAAGCCTTATATTTTTGGCTACCATTTACATTTACCTTTTCCCTTTCCACCCTTGCTAAGATTCATTCGGATGCTTTGAATTCTCCTAACAATTCTTCAATTTCCCAATGACCTCCTCAAGTGATGGAGGCTCATTATACTCAATATTATCTCTAAATGCTAATGGAAATCCACTGAAAAACATATAAATTTTAGTATTTTCATCATTAGTATATGGTACATGCATTAATAGCTCCAAGAACTTAGTGGGATGCTCTTCATATGTCATCGATCCCATTTAATGCTCATAGAATTACTTGGATTTTCTATCGTAGTACCTCTCTGACAAGTACTTATTCCTGAAAAGTCACTTGAATTCATTCCAACTCAAATATTATGTCCTGATGTCTCTAGCCTAATTCACATATTCCTACCAGATATCTTCTTTACCTTTTAGGTTTAATATAGATGCTTTTTCCCTCATGTTCTTTGTGTAATTATCCAACTCAAAGAATTTCTTCACCCAAAGTAACCAAGTCTCTCCATGTTTTCGATTCTTCAAATATCCATCAAAGGTAGGTGGCTTAGCTTTCTTAAACTCATCCAAAAAATATGCTCTATCACACTGCCTATAATGGTGATAAAAATGATGATCATAGTGCCTGTCAGAATGAGAACAAGAATAGTGCATGTTTCCATCACCTCTCCTATTTAGAGTATTCGAGAACCTTCCACCTATGATCGTCTCATCCCTATATGACCTATGACCACCATGAGGACTACTGCCATATGCCCCATCAGTCTTAACCTCCTTCCCATGGATGATATGAAGTGGAACATGTTACTACAATTATGACAAACTCTGAAGAATTACTACATTTAATGTTGCTTGTTTCTCATGTGTTTACATAATTATGTCATTTTCTACTTTTCAATTTCTTATCTCTACCTTCATGCTTCTAAATTTTTCTGCTAATTCAGAAGAATTCCCGTCAGCATGATCCTCATATGATAAATAAGGGGAATCTCTTGAAATGTAGTCTTCCATCTTGCTATTCATATTTGATCTCTTCATGCAAAGCATAATATTTCAGCTAAACAAAATCATAAACAAGACAATGTACCTCAGTATAATGTAGGGATGATATCTCATCTACAGGACCGACCATATTAGCACAATACATATATAAAAATAATCATAAGAACATATATATATATATATATATATATATATATATATATATATATATATATATATATATATATATATATATATATATATATATATATATGTATATGTATATATATATATGTGTATATATATATGTATGTATATATATATATATGTATATATATATATATATATATATATATATATATAGAGATATATATATAGAGATATATATATATATATATATATATATATATATATATATATATATATATATATATATATATATATATATATATATATATATATATATATATATATATATATATATATATATCATCCTAACCATAGTCTACTCATGAATGCATGACCATACCAGACACACATCATGTCGTCAGGCATGAGAACTATAACCATATCAATGTAGGCTTAACAACATGTAAACATTGTGATGCATAAATAATGGTTAACCAACACACTCATGCCAACACATTCGACAACAACACGAACAACATTCACATGGTTAGACAAATACGACCATGATGAACACCATGCATATGAAACAATCACATAGACAAAAATTATAAGTAACACATATGGAACCGACATTAATGTATGACTAATATATCTCCCATCCATTCCAAGGGGTGAACCATGCTTTGATACCAATGTGTAACACCCTCCTCCAACATTTACAAAAGATACCCAGTCCACTAGGGCAAACATGTGATGAGAGGATACTACGATGTGATGCGACTACCCAAGTAGAGTTGCGGAAGTTGAATTGACAGAACTCAACCAATATGACATTTTGCACCTGCTAGAGAACCTTGAGGAGCCAACCCACCCCTCTAGGTATCCAACCCCTAAGGAACTCAACTTTTTTATTGATCTGGAGCCGTAGTCACTCCATTTCCAAGAAATCTACGCAATTGGGAACCCTTGTCACTCCCATGCGCCTACCTGAGTGTAATAGTATCATTTTTCTACCAGTGTTATGCTAGCCATTGTGAGATTTAAGGCTAATTTCTAGTTCTAGGACCCAAGCACTACCTAGAAACTTATGGAACTTCGAGAATTCATAAAGGACATGAAGAAAACTCTTTTGATCACAAACTTGATCAAGAAATTAACTAGACCCTTATTAGCCATGAAAAGAAATATATCAAACAGGTCACAATCATGCATTATACAGGTCATAACAACATATCTAAGCACAAGAGTCTCATACTTATCTGAGAATTTCTAGGAAGCATTTATTGCTTATCACATTAGCTGCATTATCATCTATCAAGTCATATATTCATTTTTAATTCATCTACAAACCAACACATGATGAGATACATACATCATCACTGTCATAAATCATACTTTTAACCATCATATAAAAAAAAATTAACATGAATGTGATAGCCATAAATACACATGGAAACCCATACATTTTCACATAAAAGACCAAGGATAAGAAACCCTTATTAGTGAATTATTATGCCAACTAGGTTGAGGCCTTCCACGTTCCACCCAATCATATATTGGATAAACCAAATCTCTTTTCATCCAATCACCCTCATTCCATATTCCAATAATTAATGTGGGACTCATAACAAAAATCAACCAGGGCTTCCTGAGGCTACAACACCTCATCATCTTCAATAGAGCCAATATTTACCGAAATCGACATCAGATTACTAGGCCTTGAACATGCATGGATTCCTCTAGATCCCCACCTAAGCTGTGAGAAAATTTTCCATCTCAAACTCTCGGTTTTACCATGTGTATTTCCATCACAGGTCAAGGGATTCCGAGGCATATGAGGTTTCCACCATATGGACATTATTATGCATCTAATCCTAGATTCCTAGGCCCAATATAAGCTACTCATCATTGAGCTTTATCATGTATATCGTCATTCATTGTTCAAGGGATTCCTAAGATCAATTGAGGTGTTCAAATCCATGATTTACCTTTATCCCATATTGGGATTCATAGGCCTTGTGAATAATCCTCAGACAACCCCACTCAGCTTTGATTCAATCCATTAATATAGCTCAAACAAAACAAGGGAACACTATCACACCATGCATATCCATAAATTTCAAGGCAAGGCTGAGTAAAACTTTCAAGCATAGAAACAACCATGCCAATGAAATCAATAGTACCAAGAATGCACATGCATAACCATGTATTCAAAAAATAGCAAGGAAATCAGACATGAAAATCAATACCTACAAGTAACCATGTTGTAGTTGTCAAATCCTACTCGTCCTTGCTTGAAATTTACTTCCTCTTTTCCTTATTTTTCTTTCCAAATCCAATGTGGAAGTTCTCCATGAAAACTCTAACTGTCCAAGACTGATGGGGAGAATAGAGATAAAACTCTGAAACTTAACTTACAGAAAGGTAGCAATCGATCCTCACAATCCTTTTTATTAATGTGGACTCTATTTTATTCAATTTTCCATTATGTTTCATTTATTTTCCTCCTCACTTGCAAATTCTGACCTTTCACCTACCTTTTCTTCTAATTTCCATTATTTTCATAAACAAATGCCAATAAATTCCACTTTTCCTTTCCAAAGTATTTTTGATTTCCATTTCCAAATTCTTTAGCCATAATGAACCAAATGAACACCCACACTATGATTATTTTTGCAAAATTTAGCTTCAAATAAGTTTCTCATAACCGTGGTTATTATTTTTCCTTCATTAGTTTTTTATTTACATGGAATTTTCAACTAGGGTGTTACAGAAGTCAAAAGTCACAAAAATAATAAATATATAAATTTTTTCTTTTACATTTTCTTTTGGAGTATAGTTTTGATTCCGCTATTTTTTTTTCAAGGAAAAAAATTGTCAACGAAAACAATATTATAATTAATATTTCGAAATTGTGATGTAACGTGGGTGTATGTTGGATCATTTTTTTTCTTGAGAAAGAAATGTAATTTTTTTATCAAAACAAATAAAATTATTATTTTTAGATACATGACTAGCATGCATTTAGAAATAAAAGTTCACTAGGATCTGCTATGATAGTGGTTTAAAGTGCTCATAGTTGAAATATGGTTTTTTGCAGAAGCATTTGGAGAGATAGCAAATCCAAAGGAAAGTTGAACTTGAGTATAAGATTGAGTAGAAGAAATTTTCCATATGAGGAATGGGTTGACATGAAGGGGAGTTTATTTGTGTGTAGTGTCTATAGAGTTTTGGACAGAGATCTGAACCATCCTATAAATAATTATTCAATGGACTATTAGTGGATGATTTTTAGCCCTAGTTCAATCATCTACAAATTGTTACAAGGATAATAGGAGGATTAGTTCATATTTTTCATATAATATTGGACAACAAAGAAACTTGTACACAATAATAGTGACTTTTAGAGGACTCAAATCAATATTAGGTGGCATATTTGAAGAGCCCTAGATGAGGGCATTGTTATCGAAACTAGATTAGTAAAATAATTTACTGTGGTTGGGAAAATTTATGGAAGTCCAACTACAGTTGGAGGGTTTTTAGGTGACTTACAAGGAAGATCCCTAAGTCCTGTACTTGCGAAGGAAAACAAGACTGGTAGAAGGGTATGTGTATTGGGCATAAGGATGTGCATATTTTGAAGGACTAAAGTAGTAGTCAAGTGGGCTAGACAAGTAACCCTAGATCAATATATTGTATAGGATTGAGTTAGTGAGAAGGAGGGAAACCTCCATCGTTCTATACTGGTCATATTGGAGTACGGGTATGGAAAAATTTGTCAGACCAAAGAGTTGTTCACAAATGGAGTTGTGAACAATTGATCGAAACCCTAAGAGTTGTAGACCTTGAAGGAAAAAAGAGATAGATAGAGGAAAAAAAAATTGAACTGAGTTCAGTAACCTAAATGAGTTGAGCTCGTTTATAGAGGTAGATTAAGGATTTGGATAATGGTAGTCCAAAGGACCTGCTTGATGTTTTCAGGACATGTGGACTGAAACGAATATGTGTGGCCACCATAAAAAAGTGGGTCAAGTGTTGTCTTGTTCAAGGTATATTGGTTTTCAAAGGACTAACACCGAGCCCTAGTTGTATTCCTTATATCAATGTGATTGTAAAGGGCCATGATCCCCTGTAAGAGAGCTCTAACCTATTCTATTATAGTTTGTAATTTAATGAAGAAAATTTTGAAAGTTTTAAAAATTTTCATGTGCACTAGTTGATTCCATAATGTGTGTAGATTTCATTGTGCGAAGTGGACGTGTTGTGGCACTTGAGTGTGTTTTCATAAAATATTCTAAGACCAAACCTATATTCTCATATGTCGTGGAAATTCAACATATGTTGTGTTCACTTAAGAACTACCTATAACTCATCTTAGGTTACTCATGTCCAATCTCAAATCATCCCACTTAATAAGTTACCCAGACAATGCTCATCACATCCAACTGTGGTTGCAAAAAAACTAAGCAACACAATATACATCAGGACATGCCATAACACCTAAAATGTGTTAAATTCCTTGGCACTATGTGGCATGTGTTAGAATCCCCTACATTACTTGGCATGATTTTACACTCCCTAACACACCCTAGAACTTCCTGACACACCTTAGTAGTTTAGCATATAACCTTGTCACTTCATCCTTAACATACCTATAACTCATTGATAGTCCCTACCATGCACTCTTATTCATTATTCTAAATGAATTTTTATATATTTCTTCCTTGTATTTTCCTAAAACTCCCTAGCACAAACTAGCACACCCTAACACATAGAACATCTTAGAATTGCGCCCTATCACTCTAGAATTCATTGGCACAACCTAGCATGCCTTATCACTCTCTCCTTAGCACACATATACCTCCTTAACAATCCCGATCACAAATTCTTATTTATTCATTTCCATTAATTTTTACCAAATTTTCCTTTGTGTTTCTGTACCATTCCTTAACACTCCTTGGCACGTGTTGGTACACCCTAGCACATAGGACATATTGGGACGTCACCTTGTCCTCTAGCATGCCTTAACACACTAGCATTCCTTGGAGATACCTAACATATATTGTGACTTCATCCTTAGCACACCTAGGAATCACTAAAAATCCTTATCACACACTCGTATTCAGTCATTTCCATGCATTTCAAACTAGTGCTCCCTTGTTTTTCATTGGCACTCCATAACACTCCCTGACATGCATTGGCACACCCTAGCACTTGACACATCTTGGCATGTTTCCCTAGCTTATAACGTGCCTTAGAATTGCCTATAATACCTTGTAACTTTCTCCTTAGAACACCTATAACTCACTAACAATTCTTGCACAATTTCTTAATCATTCATTTGCATGCATTATTTTTACCTAATGCTCCCTTGTGTGTCCATAGGATTCCTTAACACTTCCTAACATGTGTTGTCACACCCTAACACCTAACAAATCTTGGGCGCATGCCACTCTAGCACACTAATTGTTGGGTATGTGTTACATTCTTGCCACAATTAGTTGCACGCATGGGGGGGGCTCATAGGGGGGCTGATATCCCCTATTATTCATTGCATTGGGTGCAGTGGGGGGTTACAAGGGGGGAGATATCCCCCCTGTTTGTTGCGCCGAGTGTAATGTGGTGGTCACACAGGGCGGCTAGCCCCCTACGCAAGGTTTGGGGTAGTGCCCTGAGAAATTTTTTTTGGACCTTATTTTTTAGGGAGTTGACCTACCTATCATTTTTTTCATGGGTTTGCACATGGTTTTGGGGCATGATGGTTTTTTTCCCCTGGTATTTTGTAGATCCAATCAAGGGAACTACGATTATGTTATAATCTAGGTTAAAGCATTGGGGTTTATGAATGCTTCAGCATTTATATATATCTATTGTAATACTAAAAGGAATATAATGAAAAATCAAGCTAGTAGTCTCAATTTGGGATTGTGGGGAAAAACATTTATGTATATATGTTTTATGTTTTATGCTCTCACTATTTTTTATTTTCTATTTTAAAGAATTCATTTGTAGATAATTTCTATATAGGGTTAAAACTTACATTTGGTACAAGAGATGTTTTGGATTCAAGGGGATGCCTTTGCTACTGAGGGATTTTTTTCTCAGGCTTGTGGTTGACCTTATTCAATGGGAGATCTGCGAGATTGATTCTTGTGGTAAGAGAATATGGCAGATAGTGGAAAGATAGAGATCAAAAAATTTAATGGTCATAGTTCTGAGTTATGGAAGCTCAAGATGGAGGATCCATTAGTGGATAAATATCAGTGTATCACGGTAGATCTAGGTACTAAACCAATTAAAAAGTCATATGAAGATTGGGATAAGTTGGATCGGAAGGCAAAGAGTACAATACGATTGTTTATCTAATATTCAGTATTTCTGAATGTATCTGGGGAAGCTACGATCAAGAATTTATGGGTCAAGCTAGGGACTTTGTACCAATCTAAGTGTTCGGTGAATAAAATTTTCCCACAAAAAATATATATATAACCTGAGGATGAAGGATGGTGACTCGGTGACAAAGCATCTGAATTCCTTCAATACTATGGTAAATCAGTTTTCATCTATTGATATTAAAATCTCAAATGAAGATAAGTGCACCAATTTTTTATGTTCTCTAGCATATTCGTGGTACAAAATGGTTATTGCAATAGGTATCAATATAAATTCCTTGAATTTTGATGAAATTTTCTCAGCCTTGCTGTCGGAGGAAATTAGACGAAGAAATATGGAGGGCCACAATGGAGATGCCTTACATGTAAGAGGAAGGTCACATAACAAAAAAAAAAAAAAGTTTTCGAGTGGGAGAGATGAATCTAGAGGGAGATATAAATATCTAGGAATGCATGTAAAGGTGTGATAAAAATGCAAAAAGGAAGGGCACTACAAAAAGGAATGAATATCTAAAGCTCCTGAGAAAGGAAAGGGATTTGATGCTACTCCTTCTGCAGAGGCAAAAACCACCTCAAATGAAGGTGGGGATGTGTTTTTTCTTCTTCTTCAAATATACATTTAAATCATGAGGCATGGTTGATTGACTCAGGTGCATCCTCTGACTTCACTCCCCATTGGGAGTGGTTCTAGGAGTATGAGAAGTATGGTGGTGGTGATGTCTCTTTAGGGGATGATAGGAAGGCTAGAATCTTCAAACCCAGAAAATTCAAGATAAATATGCAAGGTGGGAGGATTAAAAAAATTCCTGGTGTTTGACATATTCCCCCATTTACGAGAAATATCTTTTATATAAGGAATATGGATGATGCAAGTGTGAAAATAGTGTTCGAGAAAGACACCTACAAGATGGTTCAAGGAGAATTGGTATTAATGTGGGTAGTTCAAATTGGAAATCTATACAAGCTTCATGGTATCACTATTATGGATGGGTGCAATGGTTTTGTTGTTCTAGAAAGTGGACTGGAATGCCTAGTAGTCTCTGGAGAGAATACCATGCTATGGCGTCAAAGGCTTGGAAATATTGGGGAGAAGGGCCTTCATATACTTCATGGTAATTGTATGGTATAAGCTATGTATAATTTCTCTTTGGATTTTTATTTCTGTGAACATTTTTTATATGGGAAGGAGAATCGAGTGAATTTTCCTTCTGGTCCTAGAAGGGAGAAGAATATATTAGAGCTTGTGCACAATGATGTGTTTGGACATCTGTTGGTTCCATCATTGGGAAATTCTGTGAACTATGCTTCATTCATAAATTAATTCTCAAGGAATACCTTCATATATTTCTTGAGGAATAAATATGAAGTCTTTGAAGGATTTAAATAATTTAAGGCTCTGGTGGAAAACTAGACAAAGAAGAAGATAAAGGTGCTGAGGTCAAATAATGGTGGAAAGTTTTTCAAGAATGAATTTGAAGAGTTGTGTAAGAAGTGTGTTATAGCACGATAAAAGAATACTCTATACACACCTTAGAAAAATGGATTTGCAGAAAGAATGAACAGAACATTGATGGAAAAGGAAAGAAGCATGCTCAGTAGTACCGGCTTAGGACATGAATTGTGGGCAGATGCAGTGGATACTGCATGTTACCTAGTTAACAGATCACCTTCATCAGTGTTGGAGGATAAGAGTCCACATGAGGTATGGACTAGTAAGAAGCCCTATATTTCACATTTGAGGGTATTTTGATGTCATGCATATGTATATGTTCCAAAGGATAAAAGGACCAAGTTGGATAATAAATTTTAAAGGTGCATCTATATTGGGTATAAGGATGGTTTAACAGGTTACAATATTTGGAACCAAGAAATAAGGAAGGCTGTGTACAACCAATTTGGCGTTTAGAGAGGTGAAATATTTTGTTAAACATGAATTCATACCAAAGGAACCTCAGAAGATAATGTTTGAGCTAAAGGAGGATGAATCAGACTCTACAATAGAACACGATTCAAAAGAGGAAGAGCCACAAAATCCAGTTGTGAGAAGATCAGTTTGGGAAATAATTCAGCTAGAAAGGTATAGTCCATCCGCTCTTTATTCAAATTTTTGTTTAACTATGACTGGTGATTATCCCAGAAATTTCAAGGAGGCAGTGGGTTCAGAGGATGGAAAACTCTGGATGGAGGTCATGGTTGATGAAATGGCATCCTTGCACAAGAATGATGCATGGGATATGGTGGATTTTTCAGTTGGAAGGAAGCCCATCGGGAGAAAATGGATGTTAAAGAATAAGATGAATGTATAAGGCAAGGTGGAGAAATACAAATCTCGATTGGTAGAAAAAGCTTATTCCCAAGTGCCGAGAATTTATTTTGGAGATATTTTTTCTCCTGTTGCCAAGGTTATTTCTATTAGATTAATTTTATCTCTTGCTGCTGCATTTTATTTTTAGGGAAAAAATATGGATGTGAAGATATCATTCCTTGACGGAGATCTGGAAGAGGAAATCTACATGAAGTAATCTCAAGGCTTTGTGGTGAAGGGTAAGAAAGAACAAGTATGGAGGTTAAAAAATTATCTGTATGGGTTAAAACAATCACCAAGGATGAGGTATAAAAAAGTTGATACCTATATACTAGGAGATGGCTTCACCAGAAGCGAAGAGGATCACTGTGTGTATTTTAAATCAGTTGGTGACCGTGTAATTTATTTGGTTTTGTATGTTGATGATATATTTCTCATTGGAAATCAAAAAGAAATTATCCAATATTTGAACACCCAATTGTTCTCCATATTCAACATGAAGGATATTGGTGCTACAAACTATATTTTGGGCATGGAAATTAAGAGATTTTGGTCAAAGAGGAAGCTGTGGTTAAACCAGAGGAAGTATGTCGATACAATATTGCAGAGGTTCAATATCTAGGACAGTAAACTGGTGAAGGTTACTATTCCTGTAGGTGTAAAGCTATATGTTGAACAATTTCCCAATATATAAGAAGAAGAGGAGGATATGCCCCGTGTTCCATAATCAAGTGCAGTGGGTAGCTTGATGTATGCAATGGTCTATGCTAGAACAGACATTGCACATGCAATGGGAGTATTGAGTGGGTTCATGTCAAAACTAGGGAAGGAGGATTGGGAAATAGTGAAGTGGTTTTTCAGATATTTACATGGAAATGGTGATTATCATTTGTGCTACCAGGGTAGACCAATATTGGGTAGAGTTTTTAACATCCATGGCTTTTTTGATGCAGCCTAGGCTAGAGATCTAGACCAAATAATATCTACAAGTGGGTATTTGCTTAGCGTATTTGGAGGTGTAGTTAGTTGGATGAGTAAAAGACAGTCTGTAGTGGTTCTTTCAACTAGAGAGGAAGAATACATGGGCGCCACTCATGAAAGAAATGAATCAATTTTCTTTTAGATATTGTGTTCAAGTACAGGATTGGTGCAACAAGCTATAAGGATAGACTGTGATAGCCAAAGTGAAATTTTATTGGCTAATAACCCTGCTTATCATTCAAAGACAAAGCACATTAATGTTCAATATAAATTTGTGAGAAATATGGTTGAGGATAAAAATGTGTCGCTAGTAAAGGTCGCACTTTGAAAAATGTTGCATATGTATTGACGAAGTTTGTGAGCACTCCGAAGTTATATTGGTGTAGAGAAAAAATGGGGTTTTCAGGGCTTGACTAATGACTAAGCTCTCGTATGGTTCCCTACGAAAAGAAAACAACAAGTGTGATAATTTTAGGTATGTTCTATATTCTTTCCACAATTAGTCACACGAGCGGGGGGTGAAAGTGCCCCCTGTTATTTGCGATGGGTGCAACGATTAGGTCAAAAGGGGGCCGATAACCCCCACTATCGAAGGGTTCATAGGGGGCAAGGTCTAAGGTAGCGCCCCAGGAAAAAATGTTTCGACCCTATTTTTTCTGTTGGCAGACTCGCCTATGGTTTTGTGCATGGGTTTGCACATGCTTTTGGGGCATGATGTTTTTTGACCCCTAATATTTTGTAGATCGAGTCAAGGGAACTAGGGTTATGTTCTAATCTAGGATTAATGGATTGGGGTTTATGAATGCTTTAGAATGTATATAAATGTGTTGTAACACTAAAGGTAATGTAATGAAAAATCAAGCTGGTAGTCCCAATTTGGGATCCAGAGGAAAAATCTCTATGTATATATTTTTTATGTTTTATGTTCTCGCTATTGTTATTTTTTGTTTTTAAGAATTCGTTTGCAGATAATTTTTCTATAGGGTTAAAACCTACACTAGCACACCTGGAACTCATTGACACTCCCTATCACACACTCTTAATCATTCATTTCCATGCATTTTTACATAGTTATCCCTTGAGTTTCCCTGGCACTCGCTAACACTCAACACACATTGGCACTTGGCATATATTGGAATGCTTCCCTAACACTCTATCATGCCTTGGAACTATCTATCATATCTTTTCACTCCATCCTTAGCAAACTTGGAACTCCATATCATGCCCTATATGTTCCTAGCACATGTTGGCTCTTGGCACTTGGTGGAACTTGACAATTCTTTGCATGTGTTTGGATGCCCTAGCATGCATTGGCATGGTTCAAGATAAAATTTATTTGAGATCAATTATTCACAACTAAGAAATAATTAATAGAGGATGATTTGGCACTTAAGACACTCTACCACTTGGCCCTTGGAATTTATTGGCACTAGTGTTGGTATACATAGGATGCCCCTCTTGAAAAGGTAAGGTCATGGATTATTAACCCTAATATGTGTTTAGTTATTTTTATCTTAACTTTGTGTTCCCTTTTGTCACCTGACGTTCCTTAAAACACATTACACCTAGAAAATCCTATCATGCCTTAACAAATGGGATGTATTGGCATGCCTGGCATACCTTGGCACTATCTGGCACATGCTACCACACCCTAGTGATTCTTTACATGCCCTAAAATTCCCTATCATGCCTTGTCATTCCCCCATTAGCACTCCTGACACTCTCTAACACTCCCCAACACACTCTCTTATTCATTCATTTCCATTCATTTTAACTCGATGATGTATGTTTGATGGGGTGCATTTCTAGAAAGAGTTCCCTTAAGCTACTAAATAATGATCGCACCATTACTGACACAAGTAACTGCAAGATTCTACTTGAACGAAATTAGGAATATACATAAGACATTTTAAGAATGACGTTTTTAGGGTTTTTTTTATGGTGTGAGAATGTTAAGAAGTGAGTTGCCAATATTGTGGTTTTGTTTCTCATTAAATTTCTTATCCTAATAAGAGACTCATCTTGAGAAAATTACACCCTTGTCATGCTTACCCTCAAACTCCTATTATCCTAAAAAAAAGGCCAACTTTCATAGTTAGGGAAAGGATGTTGGTATATGGTGTGCTTAGTCACTGGGTGAGAGTGTTAATGTACTATCAGAGGGACTGACCCATTTAATTTGTTTCCTCTATGGATGACATGTTTAATTGTGTGTGATGGAACCACAGGGACATTAGAGATATTGTGTAAGATATAGCCCAACATAATCAATGCCTTGAGAGAAATATGTGGAGAGGGATCAAAATAAATTATATTGGTAAGTCCACTAAATTAGTGGAATTCTAAAATTCATGACGTTGTAAATTATATAGGAACTTTGTTGCTTTTGTTATGGAGGATAAGGTTTGCAAGGAGAATATAGGGTTTGTAGGGTCTTAGGGGAAAAGAAGCATCAATTTATAGCTCTTTTATATACTAAAGAGTATGGATTATATTAGTATTTTACATCAATTATATGACATTGAATCCACCTTGAGATGGAGGTTGTTATGTGTTTGAGAAATTAAGGAGATGGAAGTTAAACAATTTCTCATATCATGACATTATCTTGTGATGTTTTATTATTATTATTTATTTTTTCAATTTATCTTTTCTTATCATCAAGATTAATGCCAATAAACAAATAGAATAAGACACAAGTTGTACGCACATTTTAGGGGAAAACCACACTTTTTGGGGAAAACCCAATCAAAATTTTTCCTTCAATAGATTTATCTTAAGATGACCAAGACCTTTGACTACAAAATTTGTCCATAAACGATCCCTTCACAGTGTTAGCATTTGGATCTCCATGACACTGATATATCCTTTTCTTGAACTAAACTCAATCCTCATTACCTAGACCGAGTTTGAGATAGCAACATAGCACCGAGCATCATTAATGAGATAAGTGAGCATCATCATAGCACTGAACATCATAACTAATATCACCGAGCATCTTAATAGAATTGAGCATCATAACATAGCACTAATTCTGTGGTATATCTGTGTTGATACTGAGGCACTTTTTTTCTACAACATCATATCACGAAAGTTAAAATATCGTAACATAGATGGTTACTAGAATTATATAATATGTTTGAGACCTTATCCTCCAACACCAAACCTGTGATTATGATTCGAACTGTATCTCTGGTCTGAAACTTTATAGATGTCCAAAATTCTGTGGTAGAAATGAAAAAATATACCCTTGTATATATAGTTGTTTGCCATATTTATTGATCCAAAATGATAGTGTGAAGTGTTGTGTCTTTATTTTAGCCGACTTGAAGACTAATTGAGGTCTACTGAAGGAGGAAACTTTGATGACTTGTATCACTTGACTTGAGGGTTGCATATGAAGTAGATTTCAAGGATGATGACCTTGAATAATATGACTTGATGGAGGAACCTTTTTACAACCTAATGTTACATGATATAAAAACCCAAAAATTCGATCAATTTAAATTTAGATTAAGGTCATCATTTGTCATAAGGTCATATTGGGACCTTAATAATAATAATAATTTATTTTGACCAATACAT
Organism: Pinus albicaulis; assembly: GCA_034641835.2. Taxonomy (NCBI): domain Eukaryota; kingdom Viridiplantae; phylum Streptophyta; class Pinopsida; order Pinales; family Pinaceae; genus Pinus; species Pinus albicaulis. The sequence continues at coordinate 774,230,792 of CM076575.1, read as the reverse complement.
TAGTAATGACCTACCCTAGTTACATTCTTGAACGTTATGACTCCTAGAGCCTCATCCTTCTTCTTGTTGATGAAACACTTTTATTAGTTATCCTTTGGATAAGAACCAACATTATTGTAAAGTCCTATAACTCTTCACTCTTCAACAATATTCCCATATATTGTGCAATAATTCCATAATTATGTATATTATATTTATAATATCAAGCCTGAAACTCATAATGTTAACCCACTTATTTGATCTTAGATTTACTTTGCAATTAGAAAGCTTGAACCGATCCACTAACAAATATGACTTTTTAAGTGCATCTACAACATGCATAAGACGTGTACAAAACATTCTTCTTCTAAAACCATTATATTTAATACCATGCTGGAGAATCAAGGGATTTTGTATATTAGAAAACTCATATTCTAAAATAGAGGTGTTGTATAAATACATTGTTATAACACCTAAGAAAAACCAAACATAGTTCAACATACTAAGAACTAAAAAAATAATTTTTTTTCCATACACAACACATATAATCTATTGTTCACCATATAATAAATACACCCATAGGACCATAGTTTGAAGCACCAATATGTAACCAACACAATCCATAATTTCCTTAACATAAAATTAATAATAACATAATAATGATTTCAATGAAAAACTAAATGGAAATGAGTCATGGTATAATGGTGGAATTCAAAAGGTTGAGTGATCCAGGTGGATATTGGTGAAAACCCGCCTATTCCACTTGGGGCCCCACCATTGTCTCTTTCAGTTTTTCAGTTTCGGCACAACCTACTATTTTTAGCAGTTTTTCGGGTCTTGGACTTCCGGAGCCGTTTTGAGGCCCTAAACGACGTTTTTTTGGGCATCGTTTGTCCCGTGAATATGGTTTTGTTCCATAATCAATATTTGTGGCAACAGCTATAGTCCTTGGATAGATATTTCTAATGATGTATCATGTGCGTCAAATGGAGATAGTATGCCAAAGTTACGTCCTCGCGAAGTTGAAACACCAATTTACCCAAAAGGGCCCCTAGTTTTGGTGTTTCATCTCTTAGGGTTATGTTTTTGGACATTTATGGTTTTCCATTGTTTCTAAATAATAAATAGGCTTTCGAGCCTCATGGTAACTCAATTCATATATTTTTTAACCCTGTACAGAAATTATCTACGAACGAATCTTTAAAATAGAAAAGAAATAATAGTGAGAGCATAAAACATAAAATAAACACAGATATTTTCCCCTGGATCAGAAATTGGGATGAACAAATTGATTTTTCATTATATTCCTTTCAGTGTTACAACACATATATATAGATGCCAAAGCGTACATAAGCCCTAATCCATTAACCCTAGATTAGAATAAAACCGTAGTTCCCTTGACCAGATCTACAAAATACCAGGGGCCGAAAACCATCATGCCCCAAAATAATGTGCAAACCCATGCACAAAACCATGGGTGGGTCCGTCCACCGGAAAATAAGGCCCAAATTTTTTTTCCCAAGGCGCTGCCCCAGACCCTGATAGGGGGGGCTGCCGCCCTCTTGTTACGCCCCCACACGTTACTAGTCGTCGAAAGAATATAACACATACCAAACATTCTCCCACTTCTTGTTTTCTTTCCAGAGGGGGCCACAAGAGAGCTGAGTCATTAGCCAAGCTTTGCAACACCCATTGTTTCTCTACACGAAGAGAACTTCTGAGTGCTCACAGACTTCGTCAATGCATCTGCAACATTCTACAAAGTGTCCACCTTTACCAACAACACCCTTTTAGCATCAACCATATATCTCACAAAGTGATATTGAACATCAATGTGATTTGTTTTTGAATGATAAGCAAGGTTCTTAGCTAAGAAAATTGCACTTTGGCTATCATAGTCTATCCTTATAGCTTGCTGCACCAACCCCATACTTGAACGCAATCTCTGAAACCAAACTGATTCCTTGCTTGTATGAGTGGTTGCCATGTATTCTGCCTCTATAGTTCAAAAAGCCACTACAGACTGTCTTTTACTCATCCAACTGACTACACCTCCAAACAGGCTAAACACATACCCAATTTTAGATCTTCTTTGGTCCAGATCTCCATCCCACTCTGCATCAACAAAACCATGACTGTTCAACACCCTTTATAATCCTATTCTTCCCTGGTAGAACAAGCCATAATCACTAGTGCCATGCAAATATTTGAAAACCCTCTTCACTGCTGTCCAATGCTCCTTCACTGGGTTTGACATAAACCTACTCAATACTCCCACTGCATGTGCAATGTCTGGTCTAGTACAGACCATTTCATACATTAGGCTACCCACTGCACTTGGATATGGAACATGGGACATATCCTCCACTTCTTTTTGTGTCTTGGGACACTATTCAACAGACAACTTTGTACCTACAGGAATCAGAACATTCGTTGGTTTGCTATCCTGGATATTGAATCTCCGCAATATAGTCTCGAAAAAAATCCTTTGGGTTAACCAGAGCTTCCTCTTTGCCTGATCTCCCTTAATTTCCATGCCCAAAATATAGTTTGCAGCACCAAGATCCTTTATGTGGAATTTGGAGAACAATTGGTCTTCAAATCTTCGATACTTTATTTGTCATTTCCAATCGAGAACATATCCTCCACATACAAGACCAAGTAAATAACACGGTCACCAATTAATTTAAAATAAACACAATGATCCTCCTTGCTTCTGGTTAAGCCAAGTCTCCATATATAGGTATAAAATTTCTAATACCACATCCTTGGTGACTATTTTAAGTCATATAGAGACTTATTTAACCTGCATACCAGTTCTTTCTTCACCTTCACCATAAAGCCTTCAGGCTATTTCATGTAGATCTCCTCTTCCAGATCCTTGTGAAGAAATGTTGTCTTCACATCCATATGTTCTACCTAAAAATCAAATGTAGTAGCAACAGATAAAATTAATCTAATGGCAGTAGCTTGGCAACAGGAGAAAAAATATCAACAAAATTGATTCCTTACACCTGGGAATAAGATTTTGCTACCAACCGAGCTTTGTATTTCTCCACCTTTCCTTCTACATTCATCTTCTTCTTAAACACCCATTTTCCCCCAAGGGGCGTTCTTCCAGTCGACAACTCCACCAGATCCCATGCCTCATTTTTTATTCAAGGATTCCATTTCATCAACCATGGCCTCCTTCCAAAGTTTTCCATCCTCTGAATCTACTGCCTCCCTGATGATTCTGGGATCATCATCAGTTATAGTTAAAGAAAAGTTTGAACAGAAAGCAGATGGACTATAGCTTTCTGGTTGTCTTCTTTTCGGAACTGATCTTCTCATAGCTGGATTTTGCGGCTCTTCCTCTTCCGAGTCTTCTTCTATTGTAGAGTCTCATTCATCCTCCTTTAGCTCAAACTCTATCTTCTTAGGTTCCTTTGGTAGGACTTCATGTTTAACAACATCTTTCACCTCTCTAAACACCACATCTTGGTTGTACACAACCTTCCTTGTTTCCGGGTTTCAAAGCTTTTAACCCTTTAAACTATATTTATATCCAATAAATATGCACCTTTCAGATTTATTATCCAACTTGGTCCTTTTCTCCTTTGGAACATGTACATATGCATCACATCCAAGTACCCTCAGATGTGAAAGAGAGGCTTTCTTACTAGTCCATACCTCATGTGGAGTCTTATCCTTCAACACTGATGACGGTAATCTATTAACCAAGTAACATGCAGTCTCCATTCCCTTTGCCCAGAATTCTTGTCCTAACCGAGTACCACTAAGCATGCTTCTTGCCTTTTCCATCAGTGTTCTATTCATTCTTTCTGCAACTCCATTTTGCTGAGGTGTGTACGAAGTAGTCTTCTGCCATGCTATACCACACTTCTTACAGAGCTCTTCAAATTCCTTCTTGCAGAACTCACTGCCATTATCTCTCCTAAGCACCTTTATCTTCTTCTCTGTCTGGTTTTCCACCAGAGCCTTAAATTCTTTAAGTCTATCAAAGGCTTTAGATTTCTTCCTCAAGAAATATATCCATGTATTCCTTGAGAAGTCATCTATGAATGAAACATAGTACATAGACTTACCCACTGATGGAACCGACACAGGTCCAAACACATCATTGTGCACAAACTCTAATATCTTGTTTTCACTCTTAGCAGCATAAGGAAAACTCACCCGATTCTGCTTCCCATATACGCAATTTTCACAAAAATCAAAATCCAGAGAGCTATTAGACATACCTTCTACCATCCCATTTCCATGCAGTATCCGAAGGCCCCTCTCCCCAATATGTCCAAGCCTTTGATGCCATAGCATGGTATTTTCTATAGAGATCTCTAGGATTTTTTCTCCACTTTTAGGAACCACAGAACTGTTGCACCCATCAATAATAATGCTACCCTAAAGCTTGTATAGAGTTCCAATCTAAACTCCCCAGATTAATACCAGTTCTCCACGAACCATTTTACAGGTATCTCTCTCGAACACTGTTTTTACACCTACATCGTCCATATTTCTTACAGAAATTATATTTTTTCCCAATGCAGGAATGTGCAAAACACTGGGAAGTGTTATAATCCTTCTACCTTGCAGCTTTAGATTAACTTTTCCATGTTCGATGATTCTAGCCTTCCTATCATCCCCTAGGAAGACATCATCACCATCATATTTCTCATACTCGCAGAACCACTCCCTATGGGGAGTGAAGTGAAAGGATGCACCCAAGTCAATCAACCATGACTCATGATCTACATGTTTATTCGAAGAGGAAGCCAAATACACATCCCCAACCTCATCCAAGGTGTTTTTTCCTCTACAGAAGGAGCATCATCATATCTCTTTCCTTTCTCAGGAGCTTTAGATCTATATTCCTTTTTGTAGTGCCCTTCCTTTCTGCATTTCCAGCACACCTTTACAAACTTTCCAAGACATTTAGATCTCCCTGTATATTTAGATCTCCAACTCGAAACCTTATTCTTGTTTTTGTTTTGGGACCTTCCTCTTACAAATATGGCATCTCCATTCTGGCCCTCCATATTTCTCCGCCTCATTTCCTCCGATAGTAAGGCTAAGACAATGTCATAAAAATTCAAGGTAGTGGTATTACTGCCTATTGCAATAACCAGACTGTCCCATGAATCTGGTAGAGAACACAAAAAACTGATGCACTTATCTTCATTTGAGATTTTAATATCAATAGATGACAGTTGACTTACCACAATATTGAAGGTGTTAAAATGCTTTATCACTAAGTCTCCATCCTTCATCCTCAACTTATATAGCCTTTTATGTAGGAACAATTTATTCACTAGAGATTTGGATTGGTACAAAGTCCCAAGTTTTTCCTACAAGGTCATTGCCATAGCTTCCTCAGATACATTGAACAATATTGAATCTGAGACACACAACCGTATTGTGCTCCTTGCCTTCCAATCTAGATTCTTCTAGTCTTCATCTGGCATTTCTATTGGTTTAGTACCCGGATCTACCATGATCCACTGATCCTTATCCACCAACACATCCTCCATCTTGAGATTCCACAACTCAAAATTCTCACGATTAAATTTCTTGATCTCTATCTTCCCACCACTCGCCATGTTCTTTCAATGCAAGAATCAATCCCGTAGATCTTCCACTAAATAGGGTCTACCTTAGGCCCAAGAAGAAAACCTCTCAGCGGAAAAGGCGTCCCCTTGAAGCCGAAACAACTCTGATATCAAATGTAGGTTTTAACCCTATATAGAAATTATGTACGAACAAATCTTTAAAACATAAAATAAAAAATAGTGAGAGCATAAAACATAAAATAAACACATATATTTTCCCCCAAATCCAAAATCAAGATGACCAACTTGATTTTTCATTATATTCCTTTTAGTGTTACAACACATATATATACATGCCGAAGCATACATAAACCCCAATCCATTCACCCTGGATCAGAACATAACCGTAGTTCCCTTGACTGTGTCTACAAAACACCAGGGGATGAAAACCATCATGCCCTAAAACTGTGTGCAAATCCATGCACAAAACCATGGGCAGGTCCGCCCACCCGAAAATAAGGCCGAATTTTTTTTTCCTGGGGTGTTGCCCCGGACCTCAACAGGGGGGGTAGCCCCTATGACCCTCCCGCGTATGACTATTCATGGAAAGAATATAACACATACCCAACAATTCAAAGGGTTTTAGCCACCACATCTCCTCTCAAAGATAAGCTACCAATGCCCTAGCTAGTTTATTTCCATTTTGTCTGTAAGAAAATTTTAGTTCTTTCATATTAATGTAATGAAGTGTTATTTCCGCTGCATATTTGTATTTATGGTTATATGCGTATTCTGTTGCATTCCAGCATAAATTTGGATCAGTGGAATCAGAGGGGTCTTATCTTTTCTTGATCCTTCTTTGCATGTCCCCGACGAGGTTGAGGTATAAGGAGTTAGGGATCGATCTGGTGGAACCTTTGCAAGATCAACCTCGCAAACCCCAACAGACGCCCATGGGGGATGAAAAGAAAGATGAGGGAGTAGTAGATCCTATTAACATATTTCTCGAGGAGGCCCTCGAAAAACAAAGGAACGTGATTATGGATAACTTTGCCCAGATCCTTCAATGACTACCCACCGGCGGCGCATCTGCATCCAGCAGCCACTCTGGCGGTGTGAATCCCTTTAAGGTACAAGTAAACTTTGACATTCAAATATTTGAAGTTCAAATAGATGCAGATGTTGTATATATATATGGTTAAATCTATTAGAAGTATATTTCTTGGTTCATGAATTTTTCGACTGGGAGAAGATTATTTTTTCACTACTCAAAGCTACCCCCCATGTCAAGGACTAGTGGGAATCCTACTGTGAGAAAAAGGATGATACATAAATCTCTTTTTTCTCAGTCATAACCACTTATAATTCCTTCCGAGATGTAATCAAGGAACAATGATATCTCGTGGGGACCTATGAGAACAAGTACATGCAATGGACCATGTTGCGGCAACAAAAGGATCAAGATGTGCATGAGCTAATGAATTTGTTCCATACCTTGTGCACAAATTTGGGTATCAAAGATTCGAAGAAACATTTTGTGTTAAAGTAGTGTATTTTTCTACACAGATACACTCAGAATGAAATGGAATTCCTCAACATCTCCCCACTTGGTACGGCATACTGGTATGATGCCAAGATTGAGCAAAATTTCAAACAGAAGAAGCAAGACTTTGGATTTGTGAATCAAAAGCAAGGGAAAGGTGCCCCAAAACAGCAGAACAAAGGAAAAAGCCAAGGCATGGTGGCCCAATACAACTTTCCAAAACCACAAGAAAATAATAGCACCGTAAAGCTAAAGAAGGAAAAGGGAAAGTGGTGTGAGTTCCATAAGAGCTCCACTGACAACACAAGTGAGTGTTGGGCCAAGCAGTCTCTCTGACTCAAATGCATGCTCTGAATCTGAATCAAATGCATGCTCTATCTCTGAATCAGAACATGACAAGGGGAATGAAAATGGGAAGTAGATTATTGATGCAGAGCCCAATGCCATTGTTGCCACTACGAAGATCCAGAAGGAGGAACCAGGAGATCCAGAGGAGGAAAAGCATCTCTTCCACTCCCAGATGTGGGTAAAGGGTTCCTTGCTATAGTTCATTGTCAAAAATGGGTGTCAAAAGAACCTCATTTCAGTAGATGCCATGAAGTGGTTGGGCTTGCAAACCACAGTGCACTGACAACCATACACCATCGGGTGGCTTCACCAAGGATGGGATATCCGTGTCAGCCAGTAGTGATGCCTTCCCTATAGCATCAAGCCCTTCACGGATGAGGTATTCTATGACATTATTCCTATTGATGTTCCTGATGTATTATTAGGACAATCATACTTGTGGAAACGACATGCCTTGTATGAGTCCTGGCCTCACACTGTTATTGTTACTTTGGGATACTAGAAGTACCAACGCCTCCCACTATCTCTTTGGTTAATGCAAAAAAATATAGTAAGCTCATTTCCAAAACCAAGAAATTTGTTTTCCTAATGATCCACCCTGTGGGAAAGAAGAATATCGTGGCCAAAACCTCCAGACATGGCTCCTCTACATGACAACAAAAAATGAACAAGTTTGTGGAGGAGTACAGGGACATCTTCATCTCACCCACAGGGGTGCCTTTGCACTATTAGGTCAAGAACCACATTGACCTAACCCCATGTTCACCGCTACCCAATGTAATGATCTATAGGTGCTCTATTGTGCAGTGAAGAAATCAAGAGGCAGATTTAGGGGCTGCTACAGAAAGGTCACAGCCGGCCAAGTTCATCGCCCTATGGGAGCCCAATCGTATTGGTACAGAAGAAGGATGGGACTTGGAGACTAAGTATTGAATATCGGGTGATAAACAAGATCACTGTCTAGAATAGGTACCCAATCCCATGGATTTATGACCTTCTGGACAAATTGAACGGGGAAAAATATTTCAGCAAGATCAACTTCAAGTCTGGGTATCACCAGGTACCAATCAAACCCTCTGATGTGTGGAAGACTACCTTCAAAGCCAAGGAGGGCCTTTTTGAATGGCTCGTCATGCCTTTCGAGTTGACGAATGCTCCTACAACCTTCATGCGGTTGATGGATGACATATTGCATCCATTCACCAACTCATTTGTAGTGGTGTACTTGGATGACATTCTAATATTCGGCCAGACTTGGGAAGAGCACCAAAACCATATCCGAGAAGTCCTACAAACACTACATAAATGCAAGTTGTGTGCAAATTTAGAGAAGTGAACTTTTGGCATAACCGAGGTTCAATATCTGGGATACATTATTGATGAAAGGGGGGTGCATGTGGATCTAGCCAAGATCCAAGTCATTCTGGATTGGCTGACCCCAACCACTCTAACAGAGCTTTGCAGCTTTTTGGGTCTTGCTAATTTCTACCGTAGGTTCATGTTGGGATTCTCTCATATCACTGGGCCCTTTAGCCAAGTCACCAAGGTAGGGGTGAAAGAAAAAATCTTTTGGTCAGAATCTCAACAGAAGGTGTTCGTAGAATTGAAACATCGCCTCTATTCTTCCCCAGTGCTCACATTACCAGACTTGAAACAACCATTTGAGATTGAAATATATGCCTCTAACTATGCTATTAGGGCAGTTCTTACTCAACAACGACATCTATCACAGTGAGACATTGTCCAAGAAAATTTGAAAGTATCCCACTTATGAAAAAGAAATATATTCCATTGTGTAGGCCTGTCGAGAATGGAGGAATTACATTTTGGGGAAGGAGACAATCATCCACACCTACAACCAACCCCTACAGTTCATACAGACATAAAGGAATTTGCAGAATGATCCGCATCAGAAGTGGTCCACATATCTACAAAAATTTCATTTGAACATCAAGGACAAGAAGGGTAGCACCAATAATGTTGCAGACTACCTCAGCCAACCGTCAATCGTGGCCATAACCACCATTATCAACTCTTGTGGGCATGAGAGTTCTGATTGGCCACTTCTCTACAAGAGCGATGCAGAATTCACCCACATACAAGGCACTCTTGGGAGGTACGTAAGTTCCAAATTTTCCCCTCAAGATGCAATGTTATGTCACCTGGGAAACCTTTGTGTTCCTTCAAGAGAGCGTGCCAAGATGATATGGGAAGCATAGTATAGTCGATTCATTGGGAATTTTGGGGTTGAGAAAACAGTGGTAGTACTGCAAAACAATTTCTATTGGCCGAACCTTCGATAGAATGTCAGGAAGTACATCAGATCATGCACTGCTTATGCCATTGCCAAACTGAAAATCAAGAAGAACGAGCTCTATACTCCACTACCTACCGCTAGTCTACCTTGGAAATACATATCCATGGATTACATGTCATGCCTTCCTTCTACTAAGAGTGGAAATGACTGTGTTTTTATGGTCATCGACAGATTCTCAAAGATGGCCATTATGGCGGCCTGCAAGAAGAATATCACAACACAAGCCACTGCTAAAATATTCTTTGAACAAGTGTGGGTGCACTTTGGGATCCCACAGTCTATTATATCAGATCACGATAGTAGGTTCCTCAGCACATTTTGGTCCAACCTTTGGTCAATGTGGGACACTAAACTCACCAAGTCCACAGCTTTCCATCCCTAGACTGATGGCTAGACAGAGGTCGTCAACAGGATGATTGTACACATTATGAAAATGTAAAATTCAAAGCATCCATGGACATGGGATGAGAGCCTCCCCTATGTAAAACACATTTATAATCAGGCTCTCCATAGCTCAACTGACCATAGCCCCTTTCAGGTGGGCTTGGGGTTCCAACCACTATGTCCCATTAACATAGCCATGCCATTTGCAGCTACTCAGGCTGATTAGGCTCATGTCCAGTCTGAAAATGAAAAATTGAACAAATTCATCGAGCACATTTAGCACATCCACCAACAGGTTCATGAAATATTGGACAGAGCCAATGCTAAGTACAAGCAACGACATGATGAACATCAAGTGCCACACAACTTCTAGGTGGGCGAAAAAGTGTGACTACATTTGCAGAAGGAGCACCTCACTAGACCCCACCTCAAGCTTCACCCGCTCCAATATGGGTCGTACACCATCACCAAGGCTATTGGGAACAATTCATTCTAGCTCATTATTCCACCATTCCTTGGCCTACACTCAGTATTCAATGTAGACCACCTTCATCCCTACTTCCAACCTCTACTGGACACCTATTACATTGAAAAAGAGCTCACATCAAAAGAATTAAACCCAGAATATATGGAATAGGCCCCCACAGGTTGTAACATGGACATGCAAATCAAGAACGCTCGCCAATAAATTATCCAATTGTATCGAGTTGTCAAAGCTAGCCAACTCCTACACCAAGTTAAGTGGTTCACCAGGGATGAATTTCAACAAAAGTTTCCTCATCTCATGGAAGAAATAAACGCAATGGGGACCATTGCTTCCTAAAGGGTGAGGAATGATCCAGGTGGATACTTGTGGCCAGCCACCTATTCCACTTGGGGCCTCACCATTTTCTCTTTTAGTTTTTCAGTTTCGGCAGAACTTACTATTTTTAGTATTTTTTCGAGTCGTGAACTTCTAGAGCCGTTTTGAGGCCCTAAACGATGTTTTTCTAGGCATCGTTGGTCCAGTTAATATGATTCCACTCTAGAATTGATATTATTGACAATTTTGTAGTCCTTAGATAGATATTTCTAAGGATGTATCATGTGTGTCAAACGAAGGTATTATGCCAAAGTTACGTCCCCGGGAAGTTGAAACACCAATTTACCCAAACAGGGCCCATAGTTTTGGCACTTCATCTCCTAGGGTTAGGTTTTTGGACATTTAGGGTTTTCCATTGTTTATAAATAATAAATAGGCCCTCGAGCCTCATGGTAACTCATTTCAGAGGGCTACATCCACCACATCTCTTCTCAGAGATAAGCTACTAGCGCCCTAGCTAGTTTATTTCCATTCTATCTGTAATCAAATTTCAGTTGTTTGATATTAATGAAATGAAGTGTTATTTCCACTGCATCTTTCTATTTATGGTTATATGTGTATTTTGTTGCCTTCTTGGATAAATCTGGATCATTGAGTTGGAAATCGAAAAGATAATGCAAACCTTACATACGGAATAAACACATCACAAGTAAGATTTACCTTACACAATGACAATAAAAACTCCTCTTAACCACCCAAGATAAACCTATTTGAAATCCTCATTTATTTTTTGTCCTTTTCTAGTGCTTCATAGATATGAAATTGAAATGAATATTTTTTTCTATTTATAAAAACTATAACTCAAGCTCCATTTAACTTTGGATAGTGTGGGTTGTCTTTAAAATAGATAAATTGAATTGACATTAAGAATAACCATATTCAAACCTCTTCCAGGACATGTTTTGGAAATACTTAATTTAATTTGGTGATATTGTGAGTTTTCTTTAAAATAGATAAATTGAATTAGCATTAAGCATAATCATATTGCAACCTCGTCGAGAACATGTTTTGGTAATACATAATTCTATTTGGTCATATAATAATATTTAAAATTGTTTCTCATTTACTAAAATATTGTTTTGCTTATGCATATGGAAATAAGTTAACTAGGCAATGAAGAAAAGTATCTTTCAATAGTGAAATTCCACCCCTTAATGGTCTGCCAATGAACCATTTCAAACAATTTAATTTTCCTTAAATAACATTAATAGATTATCTCTCACACTATTTTTTCTTATAGAATACAATTAAAATGAATTACTAAACAATGCCCATTTTCAAATAACTTTCCATAAAATATGGCGATATAATAATAAGAATTATACACCTGAAATAGTGCATGACCTTCCATGGAATGAGAGGAAAAGGATGATATTGTTTAAAAAAAATTGAAACACTAACATTTACCTTTCCTCTCCATAGAGAGCAAGGGTTCCCTCCTGGCCTGCATCTACATTTTCCCTGAAGACGAAAACAAGGTTCCTGATTCTTCATGCTTCATTTCTAGGCTCTAATATTTCTCAATATTTCCTAGTACAAGTTGTTAAATTTTACACACATGTTCTGATCAAGGTGCTTGAAGGTCATGAATTCATAGTTTTTTCATTTTTTATGTTAGTTTCATCAATTTTTTTAACATAAAGAAAGAATCCCATAGTTTTAAAATGGTAAGCCTAGAATCAACTTCTTAGTGGTGCAACCTTTGCATAAAATCTCTATTTGGGTGACACAATAAGTCCATTTGAAAGAATTATATTTAGGACTACAAATTTTGGTTGGACCTAGGGAATGACGTGAAAAAATATGGACCCATAAATGGGTAAAAGACATCATTTAGGGCATACAAATCACCCTAGAATTTCCAGACCCAAAAAACCATATAAGAAATGATAAGAACATAAAGAACCATTGAGTTAGTGGAAGAGTTGGGTGGCCACCAATATTGACCTGGATTAGAGTGCCACATAATTTTAGGGTAGGAGATAAGGGATGGTTGCATTTGCATAAAAACACATCTTAAGATATGATTGGAAGTTCCCCCCTAACTCTCCATTCTAATATAGGCCTTATAAAAACACAAAGGTTGTGGGTGAATATGGTTTTAAATCAAATATTCCATATTCCTTTTCTTGAAAATTATATTTAATTTGGAGCTACTCCAACCATATTTTCCACCTCGCATAGGCACCTCATGTTCCTAGGAGCCATATTCAACAAAATTTTCCCCACTTAAAAAAGGAACTCGACACAAAAATGAACACTTATTCATAAGGGGGAAACCTGATTCAATGGAATACTATTGAACACCCACTTGTTACATTGATTCAACATTATTCCACGTCTTGGTAGCTATATTATAGTGTTTTAGGTCTCAAACTTTTAGTGCCTGTTTTGGGGATTTCCCTTGCATTTTTGGCATTTTCAATAAGAGAAAGAAATAAAGTATGGATTGTAATTCTACAAAAAATTTCCTAAATAGAGTTTGCATGAAAATTTTTTAGCCTCAGGAAGTTGATATATCAATTAGCCTCTTTGGGCCTACATTCTTTTTGGCAAATCATTTCCTAGGGCTACGGTTTTTGCATCTTAGGACATCATAATTTATGTGAAAAGGTAGTTTTGACATCTTGTAATGTTCTCTTGTGATTAAGAGTAGTTGACACATATCTCTTTATAAATAATCTACCACCATTACAATTAGTTTGTATCACTTTGCAATTTATAGTTTTTCTTCTTATAATTCATTCCTTAATAGAATTTGGAATTTTCTCTACTACTCTACTCTTTGCAATATATTTTCTATGTTCCCATGTATTCTTTTGCATCATAAAATCCACTTCAAACCTTAGGTATATCTATGGATATTTTTTTTAGTAGAATCTTCTACCTTTGGATGGCCATGGGTCCTAAGATTTCAATATTGGAGAAAATTGTCAACTTTTTTATATTTTTACAATGGTTAAGAACATGTGATTCCTAATAAAAAGGCATAGGTTAGAATATAAATGGGTAGAGTATGTACACATTTGTATAGTTTAGCAGACTCACATATGTCAAAAAAGTATGTTAAAATTTTGAAATTTGGTGGGTGTGTTGAGCATTTTAAATTTGGTGGCTTATCAATTAGAGGGAAAGAAAAGGCATGAGCATAGGGAGATTCTTACAAGAAAAAAAACACAGCATATTGTTCCTGGATATTCTAGGGTCGAGCAATTTTGGCCATTATTTGTTTTTCTGAAAACAAAGCTTTTAGATATTTTTTACAGCGATGGTTTCTAGGGACCTTTAAAGGAGTAGAATTGAGGGATTCTAGGTCGTTGTAAATGCGACCTTAGGCATTTTGTTGCGCTTCCTCATGTTATAAAATGTCTCTGTTTATTGAAATATACACTCGTTCATCTGAGATTTATGGGATAGAGATATTATTGTAATAATTTTTGACTCGTGTTTTTTTTTAATCTTCTGTTATATTTTGGAACATAGATTTCTAGGTTAGATGCTGGAAGGTCCTTCAAACTGGGGCTCGCGTGCCAAAAGAAACAATGTCACATGACCAACTGATGAGGTGCTTCAAATTGCGGTTGGAATTATAGTACATGTTCTTTTTTTTGTGAAATTTATCGAGAAGTTGTAATATTCTTGCAGGAACTAGGGTTGTAGCTTACTTATGGCAAGAACCATTAAAAAGGTTTCAAATTGTGCTTCTACGTTTTTATATTATGTAATTCTTCATATGTAGGTTCTCTGCTCAATGTGGAAGGATAATGAAACTATTTTTTTCTCTATTTCTTGTGATAAAAAAGATAAAATGTGGCCATTGTTGATTAGGGGTCAACCAGTGATTATGGCTATGCTTGATGCACCTATTAAGGAAATTGCATGGATTCCATCAATGAACATTATTTCAGCTGGACACTGTGACAAGACACTTAAGTGTGTATATGATGGTTTTCTTTGATTCTCTCTCTCTTTGCTTATCTATGTTATGAGGATGCTTGTAAATGTTAGTGGAGTTGTGATCTTATTCATTTTAAACCCATTTGAGAAAAGTGCAAAAAATATAATATCTTTAGGCTTTGAGTCAAATAGAAACTTCTCATTTGGCCAATTTTTCTATAAAATTATATGATATTAAACAGAAAAAAATGTTAGATTTACCCAGGTCCTAGATTAACTTCTCAACATTCTTCAATTACTACCATAGCATCATACCGATGCAAACCTTGTTAGAACATAGGCACCTGCATTTTAATTTGCATCAGCATTGTATTCTAAAAATATTCATATAAATTGGGTTGTCCCTGGTGATAACTTTTAAGGCCTCGATCTCCTTCTTGTAGTTGTTTATCACTCTCTGCTTTAATTATATGCATTGCTACATAGGTACATAACCAAAGGTTGACTGGAACATCAACAACTTGAAGTTATTTAATACTGCATGAACCTCCCCTTCAAAATTGAATAAAATTTTGAAAGATTCTTGAACATTTTCCTGTAAGGCTCTAGCCCAGTCGAGATATTTACAAGCTTTAGTAAAACAGACTATTTTCTCGAAGTCGCTAAGAAAAGAAATTTATACCCCCTCACTAGGATATTTTATCTGCCATTGGATAATTTCATGTAGCATATTTAAAATATTCTCTAATTCTTCCTTGATATGCCCCATACTCTTTATATAATCATCAAAATTAGGAGTTTTATATTTGATGCCTTGAATTCTCGTGTAGAATCATTTCTAAACCATACTCAGTTCCTCTTGGATCTCAAGTGATTTCCCTTTTAATTCTTTAAATGAGTTTAGTTCATCGTGATGGTGTAATTTTAGCTTTGTAATTCTTTTCTTAGAAACGTTGAGTTCGAAATGAGCATCATAGACCTTTCTCTTCAACTTCAAAACAATATCACATGTTGCTTGGGTCGTGGTAATATGGGAAACTGTAGTCATCTCTTGATAATTTGTTGTTTCATGAATGAATACCTACTCACTTACAATTAATCTCCCAATCTTATCCTTTTTGGAAACTCTCCTGCTAATTTTTTTCTTCTTCTATTCATAATTGAATGTTTTCAATACGACTACTGTGTTAGCCATGCTCATGGGGAGAAATTTCTCCTTCTCCATTTCTTCAATCTAACATGGTTCCACTAGAGACTGAGGAGTGGGGTTTATCTTTAGAGATGATGGAATGTCATGGTGTTCTATCATTTTATCTTTCCACATAGCTTATTCCTTATTATTTTGGACTTCCTCATATATTTTCCTTTGAATTTCTTCATCTATTTTCCTTTGTTTTTTCTTGCTGCTTGATTCTTTGTTCAGTTTCCAAAGCCAATTGTTTCACCAGGTCACATTATTATTCTTTCCTTCTTTTTCTTCTGCCTACTTCACTGCATGCTCTTCTTCAATCCTCTTCTCGAGTGTGTCTATTTCTTTCTCCAATGCTTCCTTTATCTCCTTCACCTGTTACAATGCCCTCTAGATCTTTTCAACTTCTTCCTGGAGGTTTATAATGGGTGAAGCATGGTTATGTTCAGCCTTCTTTTGAGGTCCTTCACTTATATTTTCTTTAACTTGAGATGGATAAATAATTCTCTTGAATATTTTCTCATTAGCATCCTTCTCACGAGTATAATACCACAGCTGGTTGACAGCAAAAAACTGAATAATAAACACAGCTTCAGGATCATGTCTCCTGAATATTATCTCTCAAAAATGATATGATTCAATTTCATTGACCTCTTTCATTGCTTGGTTGGTTCCATCAACTCCATAGTATCTGATCTTGATAGGAAAATTATGCCATATTGACCTCCTTTCCCTCTTAAGAGTACATGTCACTCGATGAGAAAATGTCTGATATAATATGTCCAACAGAACCACTTTGTCTCCAATGCCTCCTATGACTGAATGCTATTTTTCTGGGAGGCATGAAACTCTTTCTCAAATAAAAAAGAGCACACTAGAGCAATGAAATGGTTGCATATTATTTTCATTTCTCATTTATGATTTTAATCCCATAATAGATTGCATTAAACATGTACAGGAGGAAAAGACTTGGACCATTTCCATTTTAGTTCCAGAAATTGATTTTCTGAATAGATGGAGTCCAAAAGGTAGTTTCACATAAATAAACTAGTAGACTTGGCACTCTTCACTTCCCTAAAAGCTTTATATAATGAAAGGTATATGATTTCACTCTAATTTAATGTTGAACGATTAGTACAAATTTCATTCACCATAGGCACCCATGATTCAAGAAACATGGTTCCATCCTTTTCACCATACAATCTCGTCAATAACAACATAAATATTTTGAGATGATGCTTCAATCTAGCAGTTAGAAAAAAAATTGATACCCTGGCCTTCAAGCTTTTACCATAAAACCAAAATTTTTTACTAGCATGCTAAAAGTTACCTCATCCATTTCCCTTTTCACCCATTCTTATATAGATATAATTCAGGCTCTAGGAGGAAATTTATTGACAATATGTTTATGTCATGGTAGCCTCCGACTAGGCTCTAGTGTTTGTTTAGGATCCATCTCTTGGATAGGTCCACCTGGCCTATGAGCCAAGAGATTACCTCCACAAAAGGAATAAAATGAGATCTCGAAGAAATCCTATGGAGGCATGATTTGGTCACATTCTTGTAAATGTTGACACTGAGGTCATGTTTAGGATTATTGTGGATGAGTTCTGAGAAATCCCTTGAGCTGAAAAATTGCTACAATATTTCCCATTGGAAATATTTCTCATTACTTATCTTTCATTCTATGTCCCCCATGATTAAAGGATGATGTTCAGGAATCACCACCTCTGAATATTTATTTGTTGAAATTTTATTTGCATCTGCCTTCATCCTTTTGACTTTCTTATCAATTGTTACACTAACTCAATGCAAGAAGCTTAATGTTGTACAAGTTGTTCTATTCTATTCATAGTAGAGATACAATAATTCATTATTTTACACAATATATTTTTTCTTGATTACACAACACACTTAGATAATAAAGAAAACCAGTATTTGACATGAATTCAATCTAGAAGTTTTTTTACATTATTCCATGTAACAAGAAATTTAATTGATTAAGAAATAAATGTCATGTTTGATTTCATTGTTTATTGGTTTCACTTACAACTTAATGATAACCTGTTGTATAAATGATGCCATTTACAACTCCATTTCTTAAACTATTCACATAATTCAACTAATTAGCTTAGCGTTCTCTTATTTCTAATGATATAGTAGACTGATCATAAGTAGAATCGTAATCAAACTAGAGTTAAGTTGTTATGAATACTAATGGTAACCACGCTCAAACATATTGACTTGTATTACATAGATCACAAATCTTGATCAATACTACTACCTTGTTCTAGTTATATTTATGGGTATTATTCTATAAACCATGTATTAGGGAAATTCTTATTATGTGCCCTTAGTGTAATTGGGTTACATGTACTTGTTACGCTAAATACTGAATATTTAGGCATATAACATAACGAAAAAAACAAAACTCTACATGTTTAGTCAATGGAAATATGCCTGTGCGTCTGGTTAGATTTCTAAAATGACCCTCAAAACTCAAGCTACCGCCTTGACCCATGCCTTTCATAACATTTCTATTGGATAAAACCCAACTTTTACGTGCATCTGGAGGGTGGGAATGACATAGTAATTGGAAAATATGAACTAGCTCTACAACCTTTTGGTCCTCGATCTTTATCTCCTTCATCACCTGCTTAACCCAAAACATCAAACACTATATCTAAGGCCTATCATGTTAGATACACAATCAACATTCACTTTGCATACAAGCTAGTTCTACCATATCAAGCAATTGTTGATTGAACCAAGTGTAGCAAGGTCAATAGTTGTAGTTTAGTGTGAGTAGCAGGAGTGACAGAGGTAGCAGTGGGATATCTTGTTTGAAGACTATTATTTGAGAGATTTTGTAAATGAAGTTCTTATTCCCTTCTCCCATACGACACTGGTTGCCATAGCAATAGGAAAACGTGTCTAAGCTTTGTTGTCTAGGACCACCGTACCCACTATCTCTGAGAAGGTCATTAAATAAAGAAGTGTGTTTGGGTGGGGCACCTTCCTACCTATCAATAATTGACTCAGTCATAGAATAATATCATATACGAGGATATATATCATGATATATGAAATTACACCTTTATTTTTGGCATGAAATCAAATTGGTTTCCATAGGTTCCTGAGACGTAATCTCCCCCCACTCCCCCTCACTGACACAGTCATAACTTAAGACCAAGTTAATCGATTCACCATAGGTTTTTAACATGAAACTCTTTCAAGAGCGTAATTACATATATAATAGTAGCAGTTTTTGCTAAAACATAATGATGTATATAATAAATCTTAATTACATATACAATATATGTAGGGACCAGTGAAAAAAATTAAAAGGCATAATTACATATATAATAAAGCGTTGAGCGAACTAAGAACTTTGACACAATTTTAACAAGAATCATCCTCTTCAGCATTGAAATCCACATGGTGGAAACAATGAAAGAGAAGTGGCCCCCTCCTTGAACAATGAAACTATTGTAGGAACTTAATTTTTCCAAACTTGACTCTTTGGGTAGAGGAGTAAGAGATTCTACGTTCTGAGCTAGATTTTTGGGGTGACTCCATGAGAGGGAAGAATTAAGGAAATTGATTTGAAATATTAACCTATATCTCCCCAAAAAGCGTGTAAGTTAGAGGCTTGAGGCTCTACAAGGAAATAAACCATGAAACCACCTTCTTGAAACTAGCATCCAAATCACCGATCAACGCACAAATATCACCCTCTAACATAATAAATAATATTAGCATGGCATGAGAGACAACATGGGGCTGCCAAATCACCTCTCCCAACATTGGTCGCGATAAAGATAAGAAGCATCGTACCTTCATATAAATAGATAGCATGGCCAAGGCAAATGATATTCGTGAAGCCGACATAGCAGTAATAAAACTCGCCAATACCACCCAGACTATAAGACAAATATAAATTTCACCAAATATTAATCATGAATAAATATTGTATCATATCAAGGCACCCCCTTGATAACCCGCAAAACGAGGAGCATAAGGACTAAGGATAATGCCTAATGAGAGAAGAATTTGACTAATGCACAAAAAATGGAATGAATCTTCAAAAGAAGATGAATTATTCAAGTAAAAGGAATGATGATTCATATGATGTTGAGACCAGACATGAAGAGGGTATGACTTTCTATCTTGAGGGTAGTCTACTGCGAAATCCATGCTTCACACATAGTGGATTTTGATGCATTGGTTGTGGCACAAATTTTTTTAGTTTAATAAAAAAGTGGGAGGGAAGTGGAACATGGATGGGGTTAGGGTTCCATGATTGAGCTATATTATTCATGGATTGAAAGCCATTCAATCTGTAGGTAAGCAAGCTAAGTTTCTTTCCTATATATTAGCTTTCCTATGGAGAGTCTGTCTAAGTGGTTTATACCATCCATGGGAATGGAAATTAGTCAACGATGAGTTGAAAGCACTGAGTGAGTAGAGCTTCACCCCTTCCTAATAGTAATGTATCAAGATTGGTTAGGATTTTTCACACATCCACGATTGAGTGAAAGAGCATCAGCTAGAACATCCAAAGTTTTATATTCTTGTGTCTCGAGAAATAATTGTGTTCGATTAGGAAACAACTATGTTGGTTGGGCTATTAGCTGGCCTTCTCAAATCCACACTAGCCATCTAATTGAACCCCGTGTAGGATGAAGTAGTGATTCTTTCTCGCCACTATTCATTTTGATATACATCATGTTATGTATTTACTACTAGATAATCCCTTTAGCTATTATGATTGAATGGACCAGTTCATACAAAATCCCTTGAAAGTTGAAATCCCATTAATATTTTTTGTGTTGGTTGATAGTTGCTTGTCATAGTCCCATCTAACAGGTTTCTCAAGCTAAGATAAAATACATAACAAGTTATGACATCTAAGTAGACATGTTACTCCTTTCAACTTATTACATACATATACCTTATTATCCCAATACAGAACCATGTGATCCATGGAACTAACTTTTTTTTCCCTTGCTTAGCCAATCTCTAATCCTCATGGTATAGACATTTCTCTAGTGATTTTCATTCTTTTTCTACTCCAACACAATTGAAGAATGCAGGAAAAGCAAAAAATTTTAGTGTAGGTCACCCATTATTTTTTTGTTTTTGTTGTCAAAATATGTCTTATATTGACAGAAAATTATTTACAAATAACAAATCAAAAGGTGGAAATGCATATAAAATGGAGATTTTATCAGTATCATCTTCTGTAAGACTAGCAATGCATAAATAAAGCATGTATAGGTTACAGAATCTAAAGTTTGGCATGTCTTATCAATAATGAACCGTTAGTTAACAGCTAGTGGTGTACATCATCACACCAAATGGAACAAAAAGTGGACAATTAATAACTTGTTTCTAAAAAATAAACTTAACCATTGCCAAATCTAGTGAAGGAAGAGTGGACAAGATAGATACAATTTCATAACAAGGAAACACACTAATAGCCCTGCATTGAAGGAGAACTAGATATTTGTCCTAATTATCCTTCCAAACAGATTAGAAACTATATAATTGGTGTGCTCACCTCTGTTCTTGACCAACCGACACTGCATCTTTAATTGAAAATTGGAGCTAATAGATTCCCCTAAAGTAACAAAGGTTAAAACATTTGTGGTTGATACTATTTCAAGGAATAAACAAATCTTCACCCCGCATCCTTGAAAAATATCCTTGATGTCACAATTTAGTTTTAAACATGTTGAGCGAGGGATGAGACCCCCCATCCTTGTGGAAGTTTTTTCTTCTCACCATACTTTGACCATAGGTATGATTGCATGATTTTCTCTAGATGATGAAATTTAGTCTTACTAGGCAACAAACAAGATACATAATAAATGTGTGAGACATAGAGGATTTTTCCAGCCCTTTCCAACATCCCATTTAATGAGAGGTCCTTTTGAAGAAAAAATCAAAGCTTACTCTAAAATTATTGAAGACAATATACACCAATCCTACATAGCCACTGGTGAATGCCTCACTTCAAATGCAATTCCTAGATACCTCACAATTACCGTGGGTTGAACATAAGTCCAAGTTGTGGGAATATAGTAAGCTAAGAGTCTAATTATAACAACCAAAAATTTGTCTCGTGGTCACTAATCACAACATCTAATGTAGAGACAAAGATGTTCACACATGTATGAGAACCATCAACCATGATCTTCTTAACACTCATACAAATAAAGCATCCTTTAGGAAAATGATTGTTCAACATGTCTGACCCATCAGGACATGGGATGTCCTTCACTTACCCCTAAATGCCAATAACTTTAAATAGGTCATCCAAGACATCCATTGGAAAACATACAAATCTGGGGCAAAGGACTAGTCTTAACACATAGATTGATTCAACAAATTTTAAGGGGACAATGAGTTATTAACAAGGAGAAATATTGATGCATTAGAGAATAGTGTGTTCAACATGGCCACATATCATGGTCCCAAGGCCAAGAAAAACCAACATGTCTATGATGAACCACCAATATGCATAAAAAAAGGCTACTAACCACTATGTGGAGCCCATTCCAAAGTCTCTCTCTCAAGTCTACATTATGTGTCTAGAATATGTGGACCCTATACAAAACCTGTCTGATCTTTTTGAACTACCTTCCATGCAATTGTGTGTATTTGCAAAGCCATTCATTTAGGAATGATATTGTATGACACACCAAGCAAAGTAATGAGCCTTCAACCTCCTTTGTCCACTTGTGCCCCTAGCTAAATTATCGGTAATGAGTTTATTAAGGCCTTCATTGAGATAATTAGATAGCCTTTTATAAGAGAATTATTCAACTGTGAAAGAATAGAAATCATCTTGTATTGTGTCAAATATGGCCTCGTAGAAATCACAATGAATGCCATTCATTCCTGATGAACAAATCACTACAAAGGCCATCCATTCCTGATGAAAAAATCACAACATCCATTCCTAATGACTTACCGTGATTGTCATTGATGAATTAGTGGCTCTAATAATATCAATACTTAAATTTGTTTTATAGTTAAAACTAAGATCAATTGAGAATCGATAAAACCAAAGTTCAAATGAAAAAATTTATGTTAGATAGAGAATAGTCTACATTTCTTATTAGGAATTTCTCCATTGGTTTCCTAGGGTTATGGGCACCTACAATCTTAATTGGTTTGTTATATACTCCTTGATCTATAATATCTCATTGGCTAGATATACAAAATTTGATCTGTTTAAGGGTTTATTATTCGTAATGGTTATGGAACATAAACATAGTTCAGCCCAAATCTAAGCCCAATTCTGGCCTCCAGATCCCCTTCGAAGGATTTACCTTTCTGTTAGAAAAAATTTAGCTCAGATCTTGAAACAAAATTGAACGAGAGTCCCCTTTAGTCTTCACGTTGACTTTTTGTGCAACACGAAATTATCTGTTTCAAATTTGATTTTGTGTGTGACCCTAGGTCTGGAATTGCAAGTTATTTTCCTTAAACATATTTGGAATATAGTCTATTTTATGGTGTTTTTGTTTTATGCATTGATGCGGGAATTCTATACAAATAAGAATAAATCACAACGCATGCATGTTCTTGTAACTCTACTGATATATTATGTTAATTTTCTGGTCATGAAAGTCATGTGAAATCGCTAGTTTGATGCCTAAACCGCATATCACGATCTATTCTGTGATCTAATGATCGATTCAAAATTATTGGATTGCATAGAAATTCCAGGATTCACAATGTATTGGCTTTATTAAGTCAAAGATGCAGCTATAAGTCCTTGAAGTATATTGGCTCTAAATTTTTTTGAAATATGTAAGCCTTGAAGATTTGGAATTTTGTTCTTCTAGATATTTTCTTCCCACTTGAAGAAATTTTGCGTTGCTAAAGAACTTGATGTAGTTGTTTACAAAATAATTCACTGTGTCAAATATCATTGTTTCCCTATTTCTGTTATTTTGTGGATGTTTTCTCTTGTTTCTCAGAAAAGGAGGCTGCTATAACCACCATTTAATCTACCTGTTTAGAGTTTCTTCTGCAGGTCTTCATGTACTTCGCAAGTCAAGTCTGTGCATTATTTTTAGATATATCTAAAAAAAAAAATAGGTTATTTACGATTTCGGTTATATCAATATGTTTTTGGACTAATTCATACCTGAGCCAGCTTCAGTTTTTCTCTCATTAGTTTGGCATTGAGGAAATCATCACATCGCAAAAGATGAAATGATTTGTTGAACAAGATATGAAACAATTATATTTTACATGTCCAGTTTATGATGAGGTTCATTGTAGATATAATTTCCCATTCTTGGATTCTGTTGGAATTTCTGAATATTCCAAACACACAGGAGAATAGAAATTCCCCTTCTTTAACACAGAGAAATACAAACAAAATTTGCTTGCTGGTAGACAAAGATTGCACAAAAATTCTTCTATTTCATTAAAAATAAGAATCTATTACAGTCTGAAAACTTTCCACTGCTAGAAGATTACAAAAGATGGAACTGCTTCACATGCAGTGTCCAAATCACTCTTCTCTGTCTCACACAAAAAATACTCTGTTCACTTCTTCAAAATAAACAAACGCACTGTTGTGCAATCACTCGTTTCACGCTCTCCTGTGTGTAAAACTTCTTTTCTTACAATCTGTCTTTTTCCCTTTTATACATTGCTGTGTAAATAAACTCTTAAAAAAATTACACAGTAAATAAAAATTACATTCACGGGCCCTTTTGTTTTGGCTTTCGGGCCTTTTGAACTTTCCAGAACATAACATTTAAAAATAAAACACTTACTTATATATATTATAAATATTAAAAATATTTATAATATATATTAACTTTAGTAAAAAAAAACTTTTACCGAAGGTTTAAAACCTTTATGAAAATTTACTTACTTCAACCATAAGACAAACTCTATTACAAAATATTTCGCGTTCCAAAGTTGAATGATGACGTAGCCCCAATGTGTGATGCGAATTCTCAATAGAATTCACCCTATAAAAATTTCGGGTCCGGATTTTGGCAATGTATCCAGCCCAACAAAACTGCGCGATCCAATAATTTTCCTCCACGTGGCCCTTTCAATCTGGCGGTAAATTTCTGAGTTTAATTTGTTTGGTGAAGGTTTTAATGCTGGTTGTTGCTGCAGATAAGATGCAGCTCTTCCAATGCTCCTACATTCAATTCGTGGATGTCTAAATTCCCATCAAACTTAACTTCGTTGACGTTCAATCTTTTCTCATTAACTCCCTATCCTGCAGACTTCTCTGGGCAGTTGGAAATTAAATTCCAACACTCCCCCTTAATTTCCACTGCCGGGTTATTTGTCATACCCAAACATTTCCTTAAAAACTCAAAACTCTTCTGTCCCAATGGCTTGGTCAGAATATCAGCGAACTACTCCTGAGTTCTGCAATGTTTTAAAATTATTTCTCCATTGTTCACTAACTCTCTGATATAGTGAAACTTTGTATCTATGTGTTTTGTTCTTTTATGAAACACAAAATTCTTTGACAATGCAATAGCTGAGCTATTGTCACAATAAATCAATGTGCCTTTTATCTTTTCTTGGCACAAACTTCTCAACATTCTCCTCATCCAAACCGCTTGACACGTTGCTGATGTAGCTGCCACATACTCTGCCTCTGCTGTAGACAATGCTACAATTGGCTGTTTCTTAGAAGCCCATGAAATGGCTCCTGAACCCATATGAAAAACATAACCGGAAGTGCTCTTCCGATCATCTACACTTCCAGCCCAATCACTGTCAGTGTATCCAACTAATTTTGAATTTTCTGAAGCTGTATATAAAATACCAAATCTTTTAGTTCCTTTCACATACCTCAGAATTCTCTTTGCTGCCTGCCAATGTGCTTCTTTTGGCTTCTCCATAAATCTGGAAATTAAACTAACAGCATGCATAATATCCGGCCTAGTTGCAGTCAAATACATGAGGCTACCAACTATGCTTTTATATAAACTTGGATCAAAATCCTTGCTGCTGTCATCTTTACTCAGCTTCAATCCCATTACTGTGGGAGTAATTGCAGCTTTGCACTCCTGCATATTAAATCTTTCTAAAACTTGATTCACATATTTTGCTTGAGATATAAAAATCCCTTTTTCACTTTGTTCTACTTCTATTCCTAAGAAGTATCTCAATAAACCCATGTCAGTCATTTCAAATTCATCTTTCATGACTGTTTTAAAATTTTCACTGAGATAATCATCATTGCCAGTGAATATTACATCATCAACATATAAAACAACAATCAACATTCTACCATCCTTTTCTTTGATGTACAATGTGGGTTCTCCATCACATTTCTCAAAACCATTTTCCAGTAGATAGGAATCTATCCTACTGCACCATGCTCTTGGATCTTGCTTCAACCCATAAAGAGCTTTCTTCAATTTGTAGACCTTATGCTCTTGGCCTTTCTTCTCATATCCGAGAGGTTGTTCAACATATACCTCTTCCATTAAGACTCCATTTAAAAATGCTGATTTTACATCCATTTGGTATACTTTCCATTTGTTTTGTGCTGCTATGGACAACACTGCTCTTACTGTCTCCATTCTTGCAACTGGTGCAAAATTTTCTTCATAATCAATCCCTTGCTTCTGCTTATATCCCTTGACAACAAGTCTGGCCTTGTGTCTCTCTATCTTTCCTTCAGCATTACTTTTGGTCTTATAGACCCATTTAACTCCAATGACTTCTTTACCTTCTGGGAGATCAACCAAATTCCATGTTTTGTTCTTCTCTATGGCTTTAATTTCATCATCCATAGCTTCTATCCATTTTCTATCTTTAATAGCATCTTCAAAATGAATAGGATCATCAACTTGACAATACAAAGCAAATAAGGAATTCATACCTTCATCTGCTGCTCCTTGCTCATAAATTTCTCTAAGACTTCTGAACTTTGTTCCTCTTTCACTTGGTGTAGCCATGCTTGATGAAACACTCAATTCTGCTCCATGTGGTGTACTCGGTGATGCACTCCCGCTTCTTCTCAAGGGTGTTCTTGCTGCTGCTTGAGGCGTCCCTTGCTGTCCTTGTGCTGGTGGAGGTTGTGCAACTGATGGGTTGTTAATTTCAACCACATCTCCCTCATCTTCATCATCAGATAAACAATTTTTAACATTGACTGTTTTCTCAATGCTTCCATCCCATGCTTCCTCTTCAATGAATTGCACATCTCTGCTTATCACAAACTTCTTTGTGGATGGGTTATACAATCTGTATCCTTTGGAATATTCACAATATCCAAGGAAAATGCACTTCTCCCCCTTACTATCCAACTTCTTCCTTAACTTATCTGGAATGTGTTCATATGCCACACATCCAAAAACTCTCATGTGGGTGACTCCCTGTTTTCTACCACTCCACGCTTCTTCTGGAACTTTGTTCATCACAGCTTTTGTGGGGCATCTATTTAAAATATACGCAGCACAGTTTGCTGCTTCTGCCCAATACTCATTCGGCAAGTGTTTTTCCTTTAGCATACTTCTCACCATTTCCATTATGGTTTGATTCTTCCGTTCAGCAACTCCATTCTGTTGCGGTGTATACCTTGTGGTAAACTGCTTGTGTATGCCGTTCTCTCTGCAAAAATGCAGAAATTCTTTTGATATGTATTCTCCTCCTCTATCGGTTCTGAGGACTTTAATGTACAGTCTGCTCTGTTTTTCTACAAGAGCTTTAAATTGGCAAAATTTCTGAAAGACTTCACTCTTGTATTTCAGAAAATAAACCCATACTTTTCTTGTGAAATCATCTATGAAGGTCAGCATGTAATTGCTTCCTGAAACTGATGCTGTCTGCATCGGTCCACATAAATCTGAGTGGATGATTTCTAAGGGTGATTTCTCCCTTATGCTTTTCCCTGAAGGAAAATTTTCTCTGTGTTGCTTTCCCAAGATGCAGCCTTCGCATAGGCTGTCAGGCTTCTCTATCAATGGTAAACCTCTTACCACTCCTTTTCTATGCAGCAAATTTAATCCTTCGAAATTGAGATGTCCAAATCTCAGGTGCCATAACCAATTTTCATCTTTCTCTTCCTTCTAGAAGGCTTCTTGTGTTACAGCTGCTACATTCTTTGCTTTTCCCTTCAAGTCAATGTTGAGCTTGAGTGGAAACATCCTATTGCTGGTCATTTGAATTTCAACAATAATTTTCTTACTTGGAGGTATATCTTTTATTGTGCACACATCATCTTTAAAAATTACATTGTAACCTTTGTTTATGAGCTGCCCAATGCTCAAAAGATTACATTTCAGACCTAGAACATAATACACATCAGGAACAAATTTCTGATCCCCATTTCTTTCTCGAATACTAACTCTGCCTTTTCCTTTGACAGAGATCTTAGTATCGGTCCCTCTGGTCACTTCAGATTTAACATCTTCATCTAGATTGGCAAACATTGCTCTGTTTCCAGTCATGTGATTACTACATCCAGAATCTAAGAACCAAACATCATCATTTCTATCTTGTGCTACATTACAAGCTAACAGCACATTACTTGGGTTCTTTTCCTCTTTTGCTACATTAGCATTCTTCCTATTCTTCATGTCATTTTTCTTCTTTCTACATTCATTGGCATAGTGCCCATATTTCTTGCAATAATGACATTGGACATTGGATTTGTCATACCTCTTTCCATGAGCATGTTGGTGTTGGTGTCCACCTTGTTGGCTGTTGCATTGGCCGTGGCTCTGATTTTCATTGTTGCTCCTTCCATGTGAATGTGAAGGGCTGTTCCTTCCACCTCTGTTCTGGCTTCTGCCTCTTCCTCTTCCTTTTCCTTGACCTCTTGCTCTTCCTGAAGGCATTTGGGTCCTGAAGGCATGTTCAAGAGATGAGGTTTCATCTCTGCTCAATCTCTGTTCATGGGTTATTAGTGAGGCATGAAGTTCATCCACTGTGAACTGTGAGAGATCTTTGGTCTCTTCTATGGTGGTAACTATTACATCAAACTTTGAGGGTAAGCATCTCAAAAGTTTTTCCACAATCCTTCTTTCTTCAAGAGTTTCTCCATGGGATCTTATCTGATTGACAATCCCAATCACATGTGTGAAAAATGTGTCAACACTGTGTGACTCTTTCATGCAAAGAGTTTCAAAATCTCTTCTCAGCAATTGAAGTTTTGCTGTTTTAACTTTCTCCATACCCTGATAAGCTACTTTCAGAGTTTCCCATGCTTCCTTGGATTTCTTAGCTGCTGCTATCCTTGGAAACACACTCCCATTTACAGTTTGATACAAACAGAAGAGAGCTTTAGCATATTTCTTCCTATTATTCTTCAATACATCTTTCTCTACTTGAGTTAAGGCATTAAAAGCCTGCTCATCAGCTGGTTCTGTAAAACCATCTTCTACAAGTTCCCATAGGTCTTGTGAAACAAACAGGGCTTTCATGGTAATGGCCCAATTGTCATAATTCTTTCCATTAAATTGTGGAAGCTGCACATTTCCAAGACTCACTCCTGTACTTGGTCCAGCCATTGCTTTTAAACTAAACTTTGAACTTGAACAAACTGTCTTTCCTTTTCTGAAAGAACAAACTCTGTTAAACAAAAAAAAACAACTCTGTTATCTTTGAGAAATACCCAAAATTTGACCTCTGTTGAGCTTTTCACTCTGCTGGAGAAATCACTGCAACAAGTCTTCTTCTTCAGCTTCTTTGAAAGTTTCAAAGAGCCTAAACTAGCTCCGATACCATGTTGGAATTTCTGAATATTCCAAACACACAGGAGAATAGAAATTCCCCTTCTTTAACACAGAGAAATACAAACAAAATTTGCTTGCTGGTAGACAGAGATTGCACAAAAATTCTTCTATTTCATTAAAAATAAAAATCTATTACAATCTGAAAACTTTCCACTGCTGGGAGATTACAAAAGATGGAACTGCTTCACACGCAGTGTCCAAATCACTCTTCTTTGTCTTTCAAAAAGAAATCACACTGTGCTCTGCACTTCTACCTCTGCTGGCTTTTTCAACTTCCGCACTACTATGCATTCACTCGTTTCACACTCTGCTGTATGTAAAACTTCTTCCTTAAAAAAGAAACTTTACAATCTGCCTTTCCCTTTTTATACACTGCTGTGTAAAAATAAAATTTACACAGTAATTAAAAATTACATTCACGGGCCCTTTTGTTTTGGCGTTCGGGTCATTTGAACTTTCCAGAACATAACATTAAAAATAAAACACTTTATATATATATATATATATATATATATTTATATATATATATATATATATATATTATAAATATTAAAAATATTTATAATATATATTAACCTTAGTAAGAAAAACTTTTACCGAAGGTTTAAAACCTTTATAAAAAAATTTTACGGACTTCAACCATAAGACAAGCTCTATTACAAAATATTTTGCGTTTCAAAATTGAATGATGACGTAGGCCCAAAGTGTGATGCGAAATCTCAAATTAATTCCTCCCTATAAAATTTCGGGTCCGGTTTTTGGCAATGCATCTAGCCCAACAAAACAATGCGATCCAATAATTTTTCTCCACGTGGCCCTTTCAATCTGGCGGTAAATTTCTGAGTTTAATTTGTTTGGTGAAAGTTTTAATGCTGGTTGTTGCTGCAGATAAGATGCAGCTCTTCCAATGCTCCTGCATTCAATTTGCGGCTGTCTGAATTCCCATCAAACTTAACTTCGCCGTCGTTCAATCCTTTCTCATTTAACTTCTGTCCTGCAGACTTCTCTGGGCAGTTGGAAATTAAATTCCAACAGATTCATGGATATTTTTCACGATTTAACTTTGGTACATTACAAGGTTATCTTTATTCATGAAGTGACTTTAAATGAAAATTTTAATAGCAGCACCTCGGCTTGTTATGCAATTGGACAAGCCTGATGATGACCCCATATGCACATGTACATTACATGCATCTATCTACATATTTCAACTGCTTAAGACGGAGCTCCACCTGATATTCTCAAAGACCCTATATAGTATGAGGTAATATTTGTTTGTGGGTTCTATCCACATGTTTGGAAAATTTGGCTTAGTATATTTTCTCTAGAAGGTCAAATTCCCTATAGTTAGCCACTAAGACACCCAAAAATACATACCTATCCGCTCTAGCTGTATATGGAGCTGAAGTGATCATATTGAGTCCTCAAACAAGGCCTGTAAGATATGCATTAGTTTGTCCCCACCTTCTAGTCCCAATTACATGAACTTTATCTTCGCTCATGATTCATAAGTGTCGTCTTTCCACGGGAATGCACAACTTGAAAGTGATGTGTGATACAAAACGTGGTTACGTGCAGGGTCGTGTAATCCATGTGGGGTGACCCACTTCTATTTGTGACCTATAAAAATAAAATCCCTTCTCACTTTATAAGGTTTCCTAAGACATCAAAACTTAATACTTGAAGGTTTACTAGGAAATAGAGATTGGGTTTGGTAATAGAGGAAGTGTATAAACAAAATCCAATTGTACAGGTTGCTAGTTCAGTATCAATATCTTGCACATCAATTTGTGGATGTATATTAAGATTTATCCTCTTTAATTTGATCAAATAAAAATGCATTTATATTTGACTAGAATTTGTAACAATATTGTAAAAAAAATACCTTGTATCATATATTTGGTAGGTTGGAGCTTTGTTGGACATGAAATTTAGATTGCGCAATATGTGTATTGATTTTTCTAGACAACTAAAACATTGTTCTTTTGACTCCAACAAGATTATTGCCAAGTCTGAAACAAATAGGGACCTATTCTATGATTTCCAGCCAAAATACCAAGATGTAGATTTTGCTACAATGCCCAGAACAAGGAATAATAATGTTACTTGCATGCCAAGCAAAAAAACCATGTTTTCGAACAAAAGAGACTAAAACAGAAAAACAAATTGGTTAAACTAGCATTACAGAATAACTGCAAAACATAGTGCAGAACCTAGTTTTCCTTCTTACTATCTTGAATGCGTTTTACAATATACCCGTCACTTTGAATAATAAAGAATAGTTCATTTTATGACTAACCTGAATGTATTCACTTAGTATTTTATGACTCGGAGGAAGGTCATAAACAAACTAATTTCCCCATAACTAACATTCTTAAAATACATCATTGGTATGTGCATTATTCCTAGTTGAATTCTTAGTGCATGCATTGCTGCTCTTTTGAATTTGTATATTGTATTTGAGTTGGTGAAATGTGGGAGTATTTCCTTCGGAGAATTTGTAACTTAGACTAAAACTCATTTAACTAGGTAGTTTTCAAGGAATGCTTTGCTGTGAGATTTCTTAAATCATTTCATCATGTAAAAATATTCACCATTCCCTCGTTGTCTATGAATATTATGTGTTTGATTAATTGAATTGGATTTCATTTATACTGCATACATACAGTGAAACAACATTTTTATATACATTATTTTAGTTGGTGATATTTGGAAGTATGTACCTCCTGCACAAAAAGGTCAGACTCCATGTTGCGCAATGTGCACAGAGAAATTGGATAAATTCCACACTCCTCTTAATCCTCTCTTTGTTCTTGTAAGTCCACAAGATCTAGCCTTAGTAAATCAAGTCACTGTATTTACCTTTAAAATTGTATATACTATAATTTTCTTATTATTTGAATGTACAAAGTTATTAACACCATTTGTGAGAGGTTCCCTTTTCCCCTGTTCTTGGGTCTTTACATAGAATTAGGATTGAATGGTGTAATCTCGATTCTTAATGTGCAGATGGGTGTCAGAGTTTTGACAAGATGTAGTGTAGAGGGTAAAATTTATTGTAAGATGGATAGAAAACTTGAGCTATCCTCTGAAGCACATAATTCAGGGTTGTAATTATTTTTGAGAGTTTGGATTCTGGAATAAAAAGAAGAAAAACATTTAGCAGGATTTAAGTTTGTACAAGATCCTTGAAATGTTTTTTCTTATATTTTAGTGAAATGAACATCTATTTGAAAAAGTGGGTTTAAATATATGGGGAAGATGAAATTTGGTATCAAATTTTCGAGTTTGTTCTAGCTTTCAATTTTCTTACATCCTAGAAGTTGGATTTAACCTACAAGGGAATTCTAGAAGCATTGATTCAACAAGTTATGTTCTTCAGAGTTCAAACATGTAGACCATATTTGCTTCATATGGTATTGACAAAGTGAGTTTACCATCATGGCATATTAAAGAAGCCAAGTGTATAACTAAAGGAAATGCATGATATTAAGAACTCTATTCTATAGTATTAGGGTTGACTTCAATTAATATTTCTCATGGATTTTTGAGTGCAAATCCAATAGGGTGCAGACAGAACACATAGCTATAGAAATATTAGGTATCCACTGGTTTCTTAGTATGTGTATCCAATGGCATATCTTTGTTGAAAAGGAAAGAAGATGAAAGAAAAATTGTAACATAGAGACCATTATGTTGCATATGCGACACAAAATACTATAAATAATAGGAGAGTGACAATAGAAAGAAAATATATTATACTTGTAAGTAAAAGAATACAAAAAATCAATCTTGCTAAAATAAAAGTAAATGTACTCTACTATGCATTGGAAGCAATCTTGCAACTAAAAGAAATCATTGAAACATCAAACCCTAAGTCACAGAAAAAAAGGAAGTTCTGCTACAGTAACTATGTCAAAGATTCTATAAGTTTTATAGGCTTAGAAATTACATTCTTAGGCAATTGTGACATTGTATTTTGCAAATTAACACTAACCATGCTTCGGCTAGAAATCTAAATTATCTTTTGATGCAAAACATAGGATGCGACAAGAGTCTTTTTTTTTCTCTATAGGATATACTCCACTGAGCATAAAACCATGTTTTAGATGTGATTTTGAGGAAGGATACGTTTAAGAGAGGCTAAAGGATGGTGGAGGGGTATGTCTATGAGGGATAAGTTTTTTCACCAAAAGAGTGAGTCTAGGGATTTTTGTAGCTTTATAAAATGGAAAATTATGAAAAAATGTATGAAAAGAAGTCATAAAATAGCAATCTAGACAAGATTAATGCATGGGAACGAATTATATATTCATACATTAAATATTCCTAAAATTACTAATATAATATGCATAAAATAACTTGAAAAAACACTAACTCATTAACTTGCAGAAAACAATATTAAAAACTAATATTACAAAAATGAATAGCCGAACTAATGCATGTAGAATAAAAGTAAAAAGAGGGATGTTGACCACCTAGGGTGTGTCATAACCCAAGGAGTCTCAAATCCCTGAAGTGGTAGCAACCTAAGAACCAAATTTTGTTTTCATTTATTAGAAAATGTGGTGGTACATATGAGACTACAAGATTGGAATGCTATAAAAAATCGTTTACTTGACATTTTTTTATGTCTAGCTTCAAAACTAAACTCCTAATGGGCTTACTAAAGCCTTATTTATAAAAATATATTTGAGGAGTAGCCTCCATGAATAGGGTTTTGTTTTCCCTTGAAAATACCTATATAATACAATCTTGTTCCCTCTAACCCCATAGCTACAAAGAGGAGTATAAATTCCCTTAATCCAACATGGTTTGGTCATCCTACAATAAGGGATGGGTCTCATACTTTTCTCTTGAATGTATTCCTTGTGATCTATACCAAATATCCTCGCTATCCTTCAAAATAAACACATTAGAAACATGAAGTATGATAATAATCGCTAGCCTTCCTAAGAGTTTACTAAAGCCGAGAAATATGTTATTAAGTGTAGAAGCAGAGGTTAAATGTGCATATGGAAAGTTATATCGGCCTTAAGTTGTACCCACTTGGGAGACACATCATCCTCTCCTATTCAAACTATTGATCATCCTCTAAGAAACCTAATCATCTTCCTTTTTCTGGCGTTCTTCACTTATTTTCTTAATGGCTTGTCTAACATCACATATGGTGGTAGCTGTAGTTTCCCCTACTAGATGAAAGCTTACATTTTCTTGAATTTATTTCCATCCCCTTATTTCTTCCTCCTAACTTTGATACTATTTTAGGAATAATAGTAAGGGATGGCTAAATTGATTTCAACCCATTGGAATCCAAGTCTCTGGATGATTCTTTTATACAAGGGAGATTTGGCCAATATAGTCATAAACCTATTAAGTGAATTGTATTCCCTGATCCTCATACTATCTGTTAATGTGTGCCATCTCCTCTTATACGCATGTAAGCTTCCCTCACCTAATAGCCCAAATGTATCCTCAAAGTGGAGGATTTCCTCTTCTTTCCTTTGAATCTAAACTGTTTCAAAATTAAGATCTCTTGCTATAAGTTCATGATTTGTGATGGGGAAATTTTGGGATGGATGCTCTAGCCTAACTCCTAACAGTTCCTCCATTTCTTTGGATAATGATCTAACACCCTTCTCTACCCTCATTTATTCATGCCTTGGCCATGATGCTCATGCCATCATTTTTTTATCACCCAGATGAAAATATTTGGTACCATATGTTGATGTCATGAAGCAACAATGATTGTGCATGTAGAATTATTCAATATTGGCCTTATCCTCAATGTTCATCTAGAGGAAAAATAAAATAAATCCTCCAATATTTTTAAGAGGGAGACAACCATTTTGTGCTAGCAGTCTTATTTGGAATTGACACAATTAATATTTTCAAATAAGGAATTGGTATTTGAGGGGTGTCTACAATTTAGAGTTTCAATGGACAAGTGCATGATAATGCATAGGTCGATTTCATGAGTGGAAATTTGTTCTTCTTTCACTTGTAGCAGTATTTAGTGTTAGAAAATCAGAAAATTAGAAATATTTTATTGTTCTTGATTATTTAATTTTGATCTTCTTTAATACTTATTATATTCATTTTGTCTTCTTTCTTCTTACTTCATAAAGAAATTATCAAAGAAAAAAAACATAGATCAAGGACACCATATGTAGGCCAACACCCAGGTCAAAACCCCTCTCTAACGGAAAACCCAGTAAGTAATTCTTCCTTAAATGGTATTGTTGAGACTCTCGACCTTCACTCACACTAGAAAGATCAATTTTGACCTATCCTCCTCTTGGAAATAGCAACATGCAACAAATGGAAGTAACTGCCAACAACAAATAATGAGGAACTTTGATCTTCCAACCTAGGGAATGTGAGAGAGAGGGAGACGCCAAAATTTCAATTTTTCTTCCTTCATCTTATCCAAACTCACACTTCTTTTGACCCCTTCCTTGACTCCACACTTTTTCCGTTATGACACAGTAGATACCGAATTTTTGTGTGAGTGAGTAAATCCTCCAAATGAATTCGATCTTCCCGTAAATATAGGCTTGTAATGAGAGAAAGACTGGCTTTTTGGGGTGGACGTAGCCCAAACTGGGTGAGCCACATATATCTGTCTCTCTCTGGTTTTATGTGTTTTGTGTGTTTGTGTTTTCCGGATATTTTATGTGTTTCATTGCTCTGTAATATTTAATTTTCTAACATTTACATCAATTTATAATGCTCAAATGCCTTAAATGATGTCTCCAATGGCTCCAGAATAATAAGAACCCCTAGTTGGGCTCTTTATTCTCCAAAAAAAGTTACAAAAGGCAATGAGTTATACTCCACTCAAAAATTCTGCAAATTTTCCTATAATTCGTACTTTCCTGCAAGTCATTCTACAAATTCTGACTTTTTTGGCCATGTGTGGCAACAAATTTTCCCCACGCCTATGAGATTCCTGCCGCACTAGGTGAAAATTATCATCTCCTTAAATTTAATATGTCAGCCTTTATCTGCATAATCTGGCGCCACTTGGCGTGTTCTCCACCGTTGATATCATGGCTTGAACAAAATTTCCCCCCAATGGTTTAAAAAATTGGGATTTATGTGGATAGGTTTCAAAACCCACCATGGTTCCTTTCAAGAGCATCTGATGTCAGATTTGAAAAAAATGAGTTGTGCTGGATTCAGGAAACAGATGCTAAAATCAGACGGAAAAAGCTCTCATCCTTCACACTTTCTATCTTTCAATACACCACCAAAAATAAGGAAACAGAGAAACCCCTCATTAATATACCAAATGTCAACCTCTACATTTTTGTACAATAGAATCCCCTACACAACATAATGGTTGTGTATAACATGAGAGGAAACAAAAAACCAAAGATATTTTATAAAAAGAAAAATGTACCCAATTCCACATCAAATTCCACATCAAAATCGATTATAAGAACAAACACAACAAAAGAGAAATCATAAGTGAATAATAGGGAAATATAAAATATATAATTTCCAAAATCAATCCTAAGAAAAGGCATGATATGCATGTAGAATGCGAAATTAGTATAAAACGTATATCACATCTTTTATTTTAGCTTTTTCAGTTTTATTCAATATTAGATTATGTATCTTGAATATATTTCCTACAGAATAGCATCTCGTGATTTTCAATCAATATATTTCATTCACATTATTTGTTAAGCATAAGTGATACTATTTATATAGTAATACTTCATCTTTGCAAATTTATTTAGTTGATTATAGTAATATTATAGTTATGGTTAACACTTTTATAGTATTTTACCCTCTGTTAAGCCACGGATTACTTTTGTTGTACCATAATCAATATTCTGCAGGCCGCAATACTTACCTTTTTAACGTACTACTCGATTACCAATTCCAAACTACGAGCGTGTCATCACCCCACCTCAATGATTATTCCTTTTCATTTCATTGATACAAAAGAATTATTAATCCCATGGAAGGATACAAATATGACTTTATATTGTTCACAATTCAAACAAAAATAAATAATCTTTATATTGTTCACAATTCAAACCAGAACAAGTATGGTAGGAAGAGGAAGTAATTTCCAAAACCTTCCGGTTAAAACAACTTAAAACGCTAGTTCTGAGTGATGGGCGTAATCCTATGGATGTTGCAACCTACGGCCATAATCTTGCTGAGTTGGTAAATTCCTGCGTACCATATCTGCATACCGACCACCATTAGCATATCTGCTGAAATGCCGTGCAGGAAATCGTGCGGGTACATCCATGTTTGCAAACTGACCACCGTTACCATTTCCGATTACAAGCGGTGGAAATAACGCTGGATTTGTGATGACAAGCGGTGGATGTCTAATTTCGGTTCGAGGAACACGTTCCCTCTGAAGCCCCTGTCCCTCCTCGAGTGGTTGTTGTGTTCGAGTTGTCGGGGGAGGTCCAATTTCGAAATCAAGCAACTCAGGATTCTTGTCCACCAATTCCTTCAATGCTTCCTCCTTAGCAGCCAGAGCCTCATCATCGTCTTTTGGGTTATAGAAATGGAAACACTTGTTGCATCTTGAACAGAATTTGCCTGCTCTACTATGTTGGTTACACATACAATAATGAGAGTGATAGTCGGAAAATTTCTTTCCGCAAACGTAACACAATATGTTTCCGCACCTACACTTCACCATATTGCATCCGTACTTTTTTATTAAATCCACCTGGCAACTGTTACATTTTCTTATCACAGCTTCCGTCATCCTCTCTTCAACTGCCCTCCGAGGAGCAGTCCCACATTTTTTGTCAAACTCTTCACAGGTTAATGGTAAGTGACTCCGTCTCTTGCATTGGATACAGGAAGCATTTAAACATTTCACGTTTGGACAATCCAGGATTGGGACACACTTGTCTATTTCATATGGAATGTTACAAAATGGACAATAAACCAAATTTTCAATTTCGGCTTCAACAATAGTATCTTGGGCCACACGATATTCATATTTTTCAATAACATCATCTGGGATAACTTTCCGAATCTCTGGCAAAGGAATTGTCTCCTTGCAGTGACAAATATCCATGCAGGAAAGAGAGCCATGTGCATGTGTTCTCCCACTTCCATAAATGATTTCATCGACCTGCCTCCTTATACATTTAAAACAAAACTGATGCCCATCTCTACACTGTACCATATTTTCAGATTGATAATCCCAATAGCAACAAGCACATTCGATAGCCGTTGCTTCAACCACTTCTGTCTCTGCTTCTAAATTCTCTCCACAACCCTTCTCTTTATTGGAATTACTGAGCTCTCTCCTGTAAGATGATCTTTCTGCTTCGCTGCTCCTCCTTTGATTGTCAATTGCTTCTTTAATTATGGTATTAATCTCCTCTCTCTCGGAATTACGGAGCTCATGTCTTCTAAAAGATGATCTATTTGCTTCTCTGGTCCTCCTTTCATGATCACTTGCTTCTTTAATTATGCCCTTACCCTTCTTGTCCTTTTCCTTTTGGGAATTAGGAATCGGTCTCGCCAAGGAAGATCTTTCAGCTTCTCTAGTCCTCCTTTCATCACCTACTCTCATGAGTTCTGAAGGTCCGTCGTTTGACAAATCCAAAGCAACTAACTTTTCTTCCATAGAAATAGAAATAGGCCCATTGTGTGAAGATGATGAAGAACGTGCGGCCATAGTTCCCAAACTTTGGTGAAGATTTTGTATACAATTTCTGTGAGTTTTGGCCGATTGATATCTATAATGCGAGATAATTCCTCATCCCTCAATCACAATTTATAAATAAATAGTAGACATAATTAAAAATAACCTTACTCATAATTAATTTTGAAGCCGACAATACCCTTCAACATCTCCAATAATCTGGAGACGAGGTAAAAACATTCTTAAACGTAATGACTACTCTTTTTTATTATTTGTGAGGATACATGGTTTAGATATATAATTTTTTTTTTTAGAATTACTTTAAAAAATGTTATAAAATTAATTAAAATTATTGTGAAATAGTTTATGTTTTTTGGGCATGTGGTATTCATAAACCATGGTATGGGTTCATGGTATTGTAACAAAGCCTCTTTACATGTTAATAATATCCACCGTAAAGTGGAGGTGAATACCTATAGTTAAAAATAGTGTCATATTATCCTAAAATATTTGTATTGTAAAATGAGATATGGATTTTGGGCATATGCATATTTCTTTTAAGTTTTTATTTATCACTTTTAATACTTATTTTTTTTAGTATAGCCAACATATATGCCTACACATTTACCCCTATACATACGTACTTGACCTTTATCCCACACCTACCCCCACACGTATACTTGATGTCTGCCCCACACCTACCCCCAAACGTATACTTGATGTCTCCCCCACACCTACCCCCACACCAGGTTGTAGATTATTTTATATTAATTTTATTTTACTTTTATTTTTATGTAAGGGATCAAATCTCTTAAGGTGCAAACCTCTTTTTTAAATGAAAAACTTAAGGAAAGGTTTGTTTGTACCTCGAGAGATTTGATTCCCCTTGGGGCTTAATAGATAAAAAATTTATACCGGATTAGGTTGGTTTAATTGTTAATAGTTAATATTAGCTTTTTTCACATCTGCTTCAAAAACATAGTCCATTTTTTACATATGATGCAGGAGCATCTGCTCTAAGTCAAAAGTCCAAGAAGAAATCAGACCTTAAGGTCTTGACATTTGTTCAAGGAGCAACTATTGTTAAGAGACATTGTAAAACTCATGTAAAAGGTATTTTATTTCTTAGTGAACATTGATAGGGAATATGCTTAGTTGTTAGGTGTCAATGAGTGTTGAGCTAATGTAACAAATCCCCTTAAGAAATGGGATATTAGAAAGAATATTTGTTGTTTATGCTAAGAAGATAGAAAAGTTATAAATTAGGATTTCCTTAGAATAGAAGTGGTTACAATTTTGTAGGAGTTGAGAGAGGGCAGATAAGCTCTAGATTATATTATAAATTTAATTGTATATGTATAATTTGATTTATTTATGAGAAATTCAATTCATGCGATTGTATTGTGTCTATGTTACAAGCTCAATCTTCTGTAATGGGCAATCTAGTTTATGTTTAATAAACCATTGTTTTATGAATTTTGATCAATGCTCAATGAATGAATAAGTCTTACTGTTAAAAGTGGATCTGAGTGCAGGTGGAGAAAGAAACAAATCCAAATTCTAGATTCAGAGAATTGAAATAGAATAGTGCTTTGTATTCGGATTGAGACAACGTGCAAGGTGTATAGAAAGTGTTGAAATTCCAAGTTGGAAGAATAAATAGAAGTAATCTTAGGAGGAAGTAGCGAGTGGAGTAAATGGAGTTGTAGAGTGGCGACAGCCGAAAACAGATAAAATATTAAGGCAGTGAACTCGTAGAATATTTTCAAAGGAAGATAAAAGACAACGAGGATTAAATCACAAAGATCTGAGCGAAGATCGATGGTCCAGATGGAATTTTCAAGTGAAATTAGGTAAGCTGTGATATGGACACGTGTTAGGAGGAGCATACAGGTGCACATCGCAATGTCGATTATTATATTTACCTGTTAAACCATCGCGAGCTAAATGGTATAAGTTGCAATGTGGTGAAGAGGAGCCATGTGTCAGTGGGGTCCACGCGCATATCGCATATCGCATGTGATATGGCACAATTAGTTAATGACGGAGGTTAAGTTGTGCGACATGAGAAATGTTATATTTTCTGAAGTGCAAAATGGTAAGTTTTGTGATTTTGAAGTGGAAAAATTAACGAAACTGCGATAAGTTCTGAAAAGCCCGATGAAGCGTCAACAAAAGGGTTAAGCGCAGTCAAATGTGATGATTTCTTGGGCTGTAATATTGCGAAAGGTAATAAGGTAAGGATCTTTGTGTTTATGAGCTTATCTGAATGAAAAAAAATTTGGAACATATCCTCTTTTACGAGTATGAAATACTGGGAACGGGCAGAGAGTATTATGTTTCTACATATGTGGGTATAAGCGACCTTTTGGCTGCATCATTCGGTATCAGAGCGCGTAAATGAAAAAAAAATATTAGAAATGAAGATTGCAGAGTTAAGTTATTGTAGAAGGATAAAGAAAGCACAATGATGGTTGTTTTCTTGTGGAGAATGGAGATTCAATTGAATGTGGAGAGTGGATGGATACTGCTTGTGAAATCATGTAGGTATTGTTTTATTTAAACTCTGAATTGAGTTTTGTAGGATAAAAAACAAATTGGAGATTGATAGTTGCAGCTAATGAAGTATCTCAGCAAAAGTAGATCACAACCTTAAAAAACAGTGATAAAGGAAGATGGTAAGGATTTCTGAGTGAAAGAAGAGTGTGGCCAAAACCTAGTATTTCAATTGGGATTGAAATAGAAGAGGACACTTGTGTTCTCAAAAGTGCAGATGAGTTGAAGCCTAGAAGAAGCAGAGGAATGCTTAAAGAAAGTTCTTGAGAGGGGCCTAGTGGCCAAGTATAGAGGAAATCTTCGTAAGATAAGTTGTAGCAAGGAGGACTTACTATTGTAGAGGTTTAAATACAACTCATAGTGAGTGAGGAACTCAAAGAGATAGAGGAGAAGATGACTACTAATAGTCATAACAGAGGTTCTGAGGGAGACCATAACAATCTAGTTTCTGTCTAACAAACCACTGTTTTATGAATTCTGATGAATGCTCAATGAATTAATAAGTCTTACTGTGTGAATAAGACTTAATGACTGGGTAGAATCATGTGGGATTCCACTCTAGAGCGACTGGATGTGAGTGCAGGTCGAGAAGGAAACAAATCCAAATTCTGGACTTGGAGAATTAAAATAGAATAGTGTTCTGTATTTGGATTGACACAACATGCAAGGTGTACAACAAGCATGGAAATTCCAAGTCAGAATGAATGAAGGAATAAAAGTAAGATTAGGAGGAAGTAAAGACTGGAGTAAAAGGAGTTGCAGAGTGGCGGCAGCTGAAAACATAGAAAAGATTAAGGCAGTGAACATGAAGATTTTAGGAGAAATACACTAGAATGCCTTTCATCAAGGATACGAAGACGAAGATCGAGTAGATCGAAGGTCCAGATGGAATTTTCAAGTGAAATTAGGGAAGTTGCGAAGTGGACATGTGTTAAGCCATTATTGGAATTACTGAGCTCTCTCCTGTAAGATGATATTTCTGCTTCACTGATCCTCCTTTGATTGTCAATTACTTCTTTAATTATGGCATTAATCTCCTCTCTCTCAGAATTATGAATCTCATGTCTTGTGAAAGATGATCTTTTTGTTTGTCTGGTCCTCTTTTCATGGTCACTTCCTTCTTTAATTATCGCCTTACCTTTCTTGTCCTTTTCCTTTTGGGAATTACTAATATGTCTTGCCGAAGAAGATCTCTCTTCTTCTCTCCTCCTCATTTGATCACCTACTCTCATGACTTCTCAAGGTTCATCGTTTGAAAAATCCAAAGCAACTAACTTTTCTTTGATAGGAATAGAAATAGGGGCATTGTGTGAAGAAGATGATGAACATGCGGCCATATTTCCCAACCTTTGGTGAAGATTTTGTATATAACTTCTCTAAGTTTTGGCTAATTTATATCTATAATGTGAGATAATCTCTCAATGCACCAATCAAAATTAATAAATAAATACTATACATAATCAAAAATAACTTCACTATAATTAATTTTGAAGTCGACAATATCCTTGAACAGCTATGATAATCTTTCTTTTTTATATTTACTTAAAAAAATGTTATAAAATTAACTAAAATCAAATATTTATAAAATATTTTGATTGTGAAATAATTTATGCTTTTTTGGGCATGTGGTATTCATAAGTCATGGTATGGGCCCATGGTATTTTAACAAATCTTATTTACATGTTAATAATATCCACGGTAAAGTGAGGGTGGATATCCATGGTTAAGAATAATGTCATATTATTTTAAAATATTTTTATTGTGAAATGAGTTATTCTAATATCCAAAATGGTGTACACTTGTACTCCTTATCCCAACACTCAACCATAGAGTGGAGACACAAAACCAAAAGGGTGAGAGAATTAATGGATTACAAAACCACTTGGATACTAGTAGGATGATATCAAATTTCCAACCCAATATTTTCCGCTTTAATGTTAATTAATGTGCTTAGAACTTGTATTATCATACTTGTAAATAACATTTTCATGAAATAGGTTCAATAACCAATATTATATCATCATGAGCCATCATTAATGATCTAGAGATACTCCTTTTTCAACAAGTGAATCCACCATTGTGTTGAGGTGCCTTTGAGGTGGAAGAAATTAACAACCTAAAAAGTCGAAATTTTCAAACTTATTATGTGAAAAATAAGAGAGAAAATTTGTGCCTATTTA
This sequence comes from Pinus albicaulis, assembly GCA_034641835.2. Lineage (NCBI taxonomy): Eukaryota > Viridiplantae > Streptophyta > Pinopsida > Pinales > Pinaceae > Pinus > Pinus albicaulis. Next base: position 774,186,600 of record CM076575.1, on the reverse strand, counting down.
TTTTTAATATTGCAAACCTATTGAATAACTATCATAAATATTGAAAACCATTAGGTGTCTGATGTTTTTTATGATTACCCATTCAAGCCCCTGCTATAATGCCAAGAATTTGACCTGATTTTTAGAAATACAATCCAATCCCCATACATATTTGGTCTCTATTTCTTCAATGGGGTGAAAATAACACGTAATTCTCCTTCCTCCCTGGGATTACCTTTTGAAGATCCTTTAGCAGTAAATGAGAAACGACCCTTACTACTTCTCCAAATTTTGAATTCCCTTAAGTCCATTATCAGAATCTATGGTGATTATATAGGTTACTTATGAATGAAGCTACCACCTTGGGTTGGAAAATTTCCAAGATTGAACCAATCTTTCTTTCTTCGAAACACATCACTCAGATTCCTTGATCACAACCTCTAGGAGAGATTGACTTAAAGAGTAAATGGTTTGCATTGGAGTCTGATGTAATTGAATTTAGATGAACATCGTTAAATATAGATTGATTCTGAGTAATCCAAACTCCTTAGAAAAACAAATTGGTATAACCATCCAAAATCTCATGGTTATTGAGTCAAATTTTCACTTCGATGGGATTTGAAGTTTCCGTTGCTCGAACATTTATTTTGAATTTTTCGGAATCGATGTGATATCTTTACCCTTGTCCAAAGTGATTTTGTAGATCTCGAGAGAGAAAGACAATTTTCAAAATACATGAGGGGTGTTTTGTTCTACCTTCTCAGAAACAACACAACAGGAAAGGACTTGATTATTTCTTTTCTTGAGGTTTTATGTTATCAATATATTTCCAAAGACTAGTTCCTAATAAAAGACATTAAAGTTTGGAAATCCATACTTATTCCAAATTCTTCCCCTTGTTTTCTCTAAAGGCGAGCGTATGAATTTTTGAATTAGCAATTCATATCCCACTCTCCAATTTTATATGTTCTTCTGACTACCTATCCATATACATCGATCCAATATTGAAGTAGAAATTGGGGTGAAACCTTTAAGTTATTTGACCATATTTGACCAATGATTTAGAAGATTTGAGAGGACATTGGGATAGGGCCAGCCAATCCAATAACCATTGAGATCCCATAGAAATATATCATTTATTTTTTTGGATACCTTTAGCTCCATATATTTATCCAATTACATTACTCCTTTATTCTTGATCAATAGATCTACTTATGGAATTTTATCCTTCCAAAGGCTAACATGCATTCCATTTTGAACCTCCCAACACAAATGGTCCATGATAATAGAGGCCATCACTTTACATAATTTCCAAATCTTAAAACCTTGGTCTAGCCATGATTTTTTTTGGGTTTAATGAGCATATTCTCATGGAAATATTTTTGCATAAAGGCCAACTTCTAGGATTCTTATGAATATGAAAAAAGGAACTAAACTATACTCCCATCGAAATCTACATTCATGATCTCGAGATATTTTATCACTATTCCACCAAAGTTTCTAGGAAGGAACATGGTATTCTAATTCACTAAATGAAATCTATGTTCATTGTTCTTTCCTTCCTTTTAAAGAAACTTCCATAACAGGCCACCAATTTGGTGGATTACTCCCTAGGGGACAAGTAAAATTGAACCCATATATATTAGGAGACATGAAAACATTGATTTTATTAAGACACTCTTTCCTGTCACTTTTAACCATTGTTCAACCCCACCCGCCCACCCCCCCCCTCCCCCTTGCAATATTTTATTCTCTTTTTTATTTTCTGCGGGATTGTCCCCCATTCATCTGCATTAGATTCTCCTAGTGAAATTGGGATTCCTAAAAATTTGAATAATTCCACTTTGTGGCAATTGAGAACTCCAATATCCTTGAAATCTCATTCGACATTGATTCAACACAATTCCAACTATGTAATTATCATTCATTTTTATGAACCATGCTACCAAATAGATAAATGTAGGTGTTTATAATATTTTTAAAGTACAAAACTATTATTTTCGTAGCACCACCCAAATCGAGAGTGTCATCTAAAAATTCAGAGTGATCTACTCCTTTAACATTTCATATGATACTCAATACCACCAAATTGTCTTCCTACCTGGATTTCTCCAAATTCATACTAAGGTTTTTAGTCATATTAATGTGATGGAGAGGATAAAATGGGTAGCCCTACCTCAACCCTCAAGAGTAAGCAAAAAAGGGTAGGTCAGCCATTAACCAATGGTGGAATACATACTTTTATCCACCTTATAAATTCCCTACATATCCCCAATTTTTCTAACATAAGGAAAACAAAATAGTTCCCTACTCGGTCAAAGACATTGGCCACATCCAACTTTGTCACCATTCTTGGCTTGCTAAATTTCTTGCTTGAGTGAATTGCTTCCTAGACAAGAATGATATTATCCAATATTTGTCTCCAGTGCATGAATCCTCACTGGTTCTCTGATATGACATCCAACAATTTTTTTTTCAATTTGGTCATCATGATCTTTGTTAAAATTTTGTAAGACGAATTAGAAAGAGAGATTGATCAAAATGAGGTGAAATTTACTAGAGACAAAAAGGATGAGTTAGACATTTTTTTTATCTTCTATTTAATTTGAGAAGTATTCAATATCTGCATCATATATATTTTTATCATAACCCAAAAGCTTCTATAAAAAAGGTTCAAGAACCTATCAGGGCCTATGGATTTTTCTGGGTCCAAATATTGCTACAAGAAGACCAAACTAAAATTTGGGATCCCCACATATTGAAAAAATAAATTTAAGGCTATCTTCAAGGCAAAAAGGATAAAATCCTTTGGATATAGGCAAGGAGGGTGGAATGTGAATTTCCTCATTACTACCAAGAATTAGTCTTAGCAAAAATTCATTATTGTTAAGTGATGGCCCTCAATATTACAACATGAATGTTGCAAATCCCAATGGGTCTCGACTTTAATTGGCAACCGAAGGTTTATAAAAAATTAATACGGCTTAGCACTATGTATGTAGCATGTAATGTGTTCTTATTTTTTTTATCTTAGGAAAATGAAAGAAAATGAAAGAAAATCTGTAACATATAGACCATTATGTTGCATATGCTACACAAAATATTCAAAATAATAGGAGAGTGACAATAGCAAGAAAATACATTATATTTGTAAGTAAATGAATACAAAAAATAAATCTTGCTAAAATAAAAATAAATCTACTATACTATGCATTGGAAACAATCTTGCAACTAAAAGAAATCATTGAAACACCAAACCCTAATTCACAGAAAAAAGGAAGTTCCGCTACAGTAACTACGTCAAAGATTCTATAAATTTTATAGGCTTAGAAATTACATTCTTAGGGACTTGGTGAGATTTTATTTTGTGAATTAAGGCTAACCATGCTTCGGCTACAAATCTAAATTATCTTTTGATGCAAAGCATAAGATGCTACAAGAGTCTTTTGTTTTCTATAGGATATACTCCACAGAGCATAAAACCATGTTTTAGATGCAATTTTGAGGAAGGATACATTTAAGAGAGACCAAAGGATGGTGAAAGCGTATTTTCCAAGTCTTTATGTCTATGAGGGATAAGTTTTTTCACCAAAAGAATGAGTCTAGGGAATTTTGTAGCTTTATAAAATGGAAAACTATGCAAAAATGTACAAGAACGAGTGAGAAAATAGTAACCTAGACAAGATTAATGCATGGGAATGAATTATATATTCATAAATTAAATATTCCTAAAATTACTAAGATAATATGCATAAAATAACTTGAAAAAGCACTAACTCATTAACTTGCAGAAAAAAATATTAAAAACTAATATTACAAAGACGAATAGTCAAACTAATGCATGTAGAATAAAAGTAAAAAGAGGGATGTTGACCACCTAGGGTGTGCCATAACCCAAGGAGTCTCATATCCCTAAAGTGGTAGCAACCTAAGAACCAAATTTCGTTTTCATTTATTAGAAAATGTGCTGATACATATGAGACTACAAGATTGGAATGCCATAAAAAATCCTTCACTTGAATTTTTTTTTTATGTCTCACTTCAAAACTAAACACCTAATGGGCTTATTGAAGCCTTATTTATAAAAATATCTTTGAGGGGTAGCCTCCATGAACAGGGTGTTTTTTTCCCTTGAAAATACCTATATAATACAATCTTGTTCCCTCTAACACCACATCTTCAGGGAGGAGTATAAATTCCCATAATCCAACTTAGTTTGGTCATCCTACAATAAGGGACGGGTCTCATAATTTTCTCTTCAATGTATTCCTTGTGATAAATACCAAATATCCTCGCTATCCTTCAAAATAAACACATTAGAAACATGAAGTATGATAATAATTTGTAGCCTTCCTAAGAGCTTACTAAAGACAAGAAATATGTTATTAAGTGTAGAAGGAGAGGTGAAATGTGCAGATGAAAAGTTATATCGGCCTTAAGTTGTACCCACTTGGGAGGCACATCATACTCCCCTTTTCAAAGTATTGATAATCCTCTAAGAAACCTAATAATCTTCCTTTTTCTGATGTTCTTCGTTTATTTTCCTAATGGCTTCTCTAACATCACATATGGTGCTAGTTGTAGTTTCCCCTACCAGATGAGAGCTTACATTTTCTCAAATTTCTCTCCATCCCCTTATTTCTTCCTCCTAACTTTGATACTATTTTAGGAATAATAATAAGGGATGGCTAAATTGATTTCAACCAATTGGAATCTGAGTCTCTGGATGATTCCTTTATACAAGGGAGATTTGGCAAATATAGTCATAAACCTATTAAGTGAGTTGTATTCCCCGATCCTCATACTATGTGTCAATGTGTGCCATCTCATCTTATACACATGTAAGCTTCCCTCGCCTAATAGCCCAAAGGTATCCTCAAAGTGGAGGATTTCCACTTCTTTCCTTTGTATCTAAATTGTTTCAAAATTAAGATCTCTTTTTATAAGTTCATGATTTGTGATGGGGAGATGTTGGGATGGATGCTCTAGCCTAACCCTAACAGTTCCTCCACTTCTTTGGATAATGATCTAGCACCCTCCTCTACCCTCATTTATTCATGCCTTGGCCATGACGCTAATGCCATCATTTTTTTTATCACCTAAAAGAAAATATTTGGTACCATATGTTGATTTCATGAAGCAACAATGATTGTGCATGTAGAATTATTCAACATTGGCCTTGTCCTCAATGTTCATCTAGAGGAAAAATAAAATAAGTCATGCAATATTTTTAAGAGGGAGACAACCATTTTGTTCTAGCAGTCTTATTTGTAATTGACACAATTAATATTTTAAAAATAAGGAATTGTTATTTGAGGGGTGTCTACAATTTAGAGCTTCAGTGGACATGTGTGTTATAATGCATAGGTCGATTTCAAGAGTGAGAATTTGTTCTTCTTTCACTTGTAGCAGTATTTAGTGTTAGAAAATCAAAAAATTAGAAATATTTTATTGTTCTTGATTATTTAATTTTGATGCTCTTTAATTCTTATTATATTATTTTTGTCTTCTTTCTTCTCAGTTCATAAAGAAATTATCAAAGAAAAAGCACATAGATCAAGCACACCATATGTAGGCCAACACCCAAGTCAAAACCCCGCTCTAGCAGAAAACCCAGTAAGTAATTCTTCCTTAAATAGTATTTTTGAGACTCTTCACCTTCACTCAGACTTCCTCTGCACCAAATTAGCCTTCATTTTGATCCTCCTTTTTTACCTTGCAGTGATAAATATCCATGCAGGAAACAGAGCGATGTGCATGTGTTCTCACACTTCCATAAATGATTACATTGACCTGCCTCCTTATACATTTAAGACAAAATTGAAGCCCATCTCTACACTGTACCATATTTTCAGATTGATAATCCCAATAACAACAAGCACATTTGATAGCCGTTTCTTTAGCCACTTCTGTCTCTACTTCTAAATTCTCTCCACAACCCTTCTCTTTATTGGAATTACTGAGCTCTATCCTGTAAGATGATATTTCTGCTTCGCTACTCCTCATTTTATGGTCAGTTGCTTCTTTAATTATGGCATTAATCTCCTCTCTCTCAGAATTACGAAGCTCATTTCTTATGAAAGATGATCTATTTTCTTCTCTGGTCTTCCTTTCATGGTCACTTGCTTCCTTAATTATGGCCTTACCCTTCTTGTCCTTTTCCTTTTGGGAATTAGGAATCTGTCTCGCTATGGAAGACGTCTCGCTAGGGAAGATCTTTCAACTTCTCTACTCCTCCTTTGATCACCTACTCTCATGACTTCTGAAGTTCCGTCATTTGAAAAATCAAAAACAACTAACTTTTCTTCGATAGAAATAGAAATAGGATCATTGTGTGAAGAAGATGATGAACGTGCGGCCATAGTTCCTAAACATTGGTGAATATTTTGTATACAATTTCTCTGAGTTTTGGCCAATTGATATCTATAATGTGAGATAATTCCTCACTGCTCAATCACAATCTATAAATAAATAGTAGACAAAATTAAAAATAACCTTATTCGTAATTTATTTTGAAGCTGACAATACCGTCGAACACCTCCAAAAAAACAGGAAACGAGTAAAAATATTCTTAAAAGTAATGACTATTATTTTTAGTAGTTGTGAGGATATATAGTTTTTTTCTTTTAGATTTATTTAAAAAATGTTATAAAATTAATTAGAATCAAATATTTATAAAATATTTTAATTGTGAAATAATTTATGTTTTTTGGGCATGTGATATTCATAAGCCATGGTATAAGCCCATGGCATTGTAACAAAGCCTAATAAGCCACTGTATTGATCCATGGTATGGTAAGACAACTTATTTAGAAGTTAATAAAAAAAGAAAAACATAACAAATTGAATTTAAATTTAAATTTTTATTATTAATTGTGGCAGAATTTAAATGTTTACATGCATTCGGATCTATATTACTTTTGACTTTTATTTATTACTTTTAATGTTTAATTTTTTTTAATTTAGCAAACATATATGCCTACACATTTACCCGTTGATATTGACAATAAATTAAATTTGGTAAACGTTAAATGTTAACTATTACTTGTTAAACATATACACTTGACGTCTACCGCACAAGGTTGTAGATTATTTTATTTTACTTTTATTTTTATTTGTATGTAAGGGATCAAATCTGTTAAGGTGAAAACCTCTTTTTTAAGTGAAAAACTTGAGGAAATATTTGTACCTCTAGAGATTTGATTCCCCTTGAGGCTTAATAGATCAAAATTTTATACTAGATTAGGTTGTTTAATTGTTACTAATTAATATTAACTTTTTCCACATCTCCTTCAAAAACATTATCCATTTTTTACATACATGGCCAAAAGAAATTAAAACATTTTTCCCACACTCTACATACTACTATTTTGATCAGAAAAATCTTATAGTTCCTCCAAAACGCTCCTATGACATAAACAAAATTACAAAGCATTAAAAATAAAGAAAACTATCCTTTAATGTTCATCCCAACACAAATATTGACTTTAGAATTTGTAATTTGAGGTTCGAAGGGAAGAGAATCCAAATCCATAGTGTCCTATGGAGTTTCGACCATCAGAAGATCTCGAACTTCACTTCGCTACTCAAAAACTCTGTATTCAATTCATTTTCTACCTCGCTAATACCTCTTGCAAGCAAGGATATCACTTTATCCACCTTTAGACTTGGAGTACCATAAGCCATTTGTAGTCTTTCTAACTTTGTCTACAACAAGCTTATTTTCTTATGCAAGAGAACAGATTGGGGTTGAGATTCAACCTTTTTGATCTTCCCCCTTTGGATATCAAGGTCCTAATGTAATCCATTTAAACCAAAAAATAGTCGAACTATTGGTTAAAATTCTCCTTCTGAGCATTGATTGAGTGCTCCTTCTTATTTATCACTCCATAACATACCCTCGCTACCAAAATTTTGAGCATGCAATATCTAATTACTGATAAATCCAGAGTGCACTAGCATTCGTTATATACTTGCGGGCCTCCCTCATCTCGCTTGTTACCTCTCATTGTTGCATTGAAACATCCATCAAACTCAAAGATTCTATGTCCCGAATGCATAACCATAGAATTAATGTCTCTTCGACTGAAATCATGCTTCATTAAAACTAGGATCTTCAAGCATGTTGTTTGAACATCAAAGATGGAAATACTTAATATTTTCCTCCATTCAGATTTAATAACAAGAAAACGGACCTTCAACCTATCCCCTATTACTTCTAATACCCCACGGGTTGTACACTTTTACTCCTTATCCCAACACTCAACCATGGAGTGGAGACACAAAATCCAAAGGGTGAGACAATGAATGGATTACAAAACTGCTTGGATACTAGTAGGATGGTCTCAAATTTGCAACCCGATATTTGCCCCTTTAATTCTAGTTAGTGTGCTTATAACTTGTATTTTCTATATTGTAAATAACATTTTCATGGAATAGGTTCAATAAATAATATTCTATCATCCTAGGCCATCATTCCATGATCTAGAGATACTCCTTTTTCAATGAGTGAATCCACCATTGTGTTGAGGTGCCTTTTGATGTGGAATAAATTAACAACCTAAAACGTGGAAATTTTCAAACTTATTATGTGAAAAATATGAGAGAAACTTTGCGCCTATCACGCCTATTGAATAACTATCATAAACACTAAAAACCATTAGTTTTCTAATGTTTTTTAAAATTGCCAATTCAGACCCCCACTATAATGCTAAGAATGTGACTTGATTTTTAGAAGTACACCCAAATCTCCAAGCATATTTGGTCTTTATTTCTTCACTGGGGTGAAAATAACCCCTAATTCTCCTGCCTCCACGAGGTTACCTTTTGAAGGTCCATTAAAAATTAATGAGAAACAACCCTTACTTATTCTCCTATTTTTTAACTCCTTTAAGTCAATTATGAGAATTTATGGTGATTATATAGGTTACTTATGAATGAAGCTACTAGCTTGAGTTGGAAAATTTCCAAGATTGAGCCAATCTTTTTTCCTTGGAAACACATCAATTAGATCCCCTGATCACAACCTTTAGCAAAGATTGACTTAAAGAGTAACTGAGATTCTTTGGAGTCCGATGTAATTGAATATATATGAACATCGTTAGATATAGATTAATTATGAGTAAACAAAACTGCTTAGAGAAACAAATTGGTACAAGCATCCAACACCTCATGGTTATTGAATCAAATTTTCACTTCCATGGGATTTGAAGTTTCCATTGCTCAAAGATTTATTTCCAATTTTCTAGAATGGATGCGATATCTTCTCCCTTGTCCAAATCAATTTTGTAGATCTCGAGAGAGAAGGAGAATTGTCGAAATACATTAGGGATGTATTCCTCTACCTTCTTAGAAACAACAAAACAGGAAGGGACTTGAATATTTTTTTTCTTGAGGTTTTATGCTATCAATATATTTTCAAAGACCAATTCCTAATTGAAGAGATAATTTTTTGGCAATCCATCCTTATTCCAAATTCTTCCCCATGTTTTCACTAAATGCGAGCGAAGGAATTTTCTAATTAACAATTCCTATACTACTCTCACAATGTATATATTCTTCTGACTACCCATCCATATACATCGATCCAATCTTGATGTAAAATTGCAGTGAAACCTTTCAGTTCTTTGACTACCTTTGACCAATGGTTTTGAAGATTTGAGGGGACATCGGCACAGTGACACCCAACCCATTAGCCATTAAGATCTCATTGAAATATATCATTAATCTTGTTGAATACCTTTAGCTCCTTATATTTATCCAATTACATTACTCCTTTATTCTCGCTCAATAGATATACTAAATAAATTTATCCTTCCAAAGACTAACATCCATTCCATTTCCAACCTTCCAACCCAAATCGTCCATGATAATAGAGACCACCACTTTTGATCCACGAGGATATTTCTTAAATACATATTGACAGTGAGTTCCAGTCAGCTCCATTTTGTCCGATGTCCAGTTCATCCTCAGCGTTTATAGTTTTCCAGATGAGGTTACTTCGTAATGGTTCAGTTTTATTTCATGGTGGCATGGTGATGTCATGGTGTGTGTCGTAATCCTAAGGTGGAAAATTTGTAAATTTCATGTGGTGACATATACCTAAGTTATAAAGGTCTCAAACCTATGTAAAAATCCTAAGCTAATGTGTGAATGGTGGTGGTCCTAACGCCTAGTCCTAAAGCCTAACTCCTAATGCTAAGACGTAAACACCTAGCACAAACCTTGCAAATTTCATAGACCTATGGTGTTAAAACATAAAACAATGTATTAAACCTTGTATAAAATATTTCGGAACTTCGTATTAAACCTTATATTAAACCTAAATGTAATACACAGTTGACCACTGGATCAGATAACCATGTCAGAACCACAATGTATTTGAACAAGCGGATGTGTCGGGAGTTAACTATGGATCTTACCATGGAGTTGAACATTGGAGACTTGCCAGCATGCGAGAACCACCAGATGCGAAAGCTGATACATGTGGTGTCAAGGTGCACCATTGTGAAGCCTTCAGGACAGAACCACGAGCTAGGAACAATAGGTTAGACCACAACAATCAGATTTCCAACCACCCTCTTATCCACGTTGTTTTATAACTGCGAGGTATAATTTTATCTTAAGGTTATAAAGTGGGTTATTTGTTAGTTGCACCAAGTTTTTAATTAAAACCATCATGCACGTACTCCACTAGATGTGGCATGGTTACAATACTAAAGACCTAAACAACTTCAATGTTCAACCACATGCCAAATTTAGCTTCCAGGAGTCGAGAGGTGAAATTACTTAAATTTGGAATTTTATCCATGATGAGGACAGAGTGATTTTGTATTTAGATTCAGAGAGACAAAGGCTTTTTTGTTTTCAGCATTGCTAGGCCGTCTTGAGGTGGAATTTGGAACCGAGATAGACATTGAAAAGATAGGAGAGAGAGAGATTTTTGTTGACAGTGACCAGAAGTGCCTATGAGCATGATCATTTGGTGTTTCCTTTGTGTAAATACTTCCTCGGATCAATCCTTAATAAAACAAACACCCATCTTAAAACCAGACCTCGAGATGTAGTCCACCAGGGACAAACTCTGTAATCAATTGTTGTTGTCTCTTATCTCTATTCTTTGCTGTAATTTCATGTTTAATATGCTTCTTAAGTTTTTTTTTTAAGTTATTAAATCATTTTATTTCCTTCAGTCATCCACATTAAGAAATCTAGTTAACAATCAATTCACCAGTTGACAAATAAGCAGCTATAATTCGGTATTAGATCAGATCTATTTTAGATGATATATTTTGGTATCAGATTAGGGTGCGTTGTACGATTTTTTCTAGTGAATGTTAACCAGGTCTAGATTTTGGCGTGGAGAAGGAACGCTTGAGGAGATAGAATCATAATTTGGAAAGAAAAAAGTTGCTCATCAATTGACAATGGGAGGAACCGATGCAAGTGAAACTATGGAAGTGAAGGTCATGGGTGAAGAACATATTCATCAAATGTTCTTGAACATGCAGTGGATGTTGGGATAACTCTATTAAGATAATAAGATGAGATATGTAGCTTATTCTTCAAAGGCATTGAAGAATGACAAGGGAAAAGGAAAATATGATAAAGCTCCTTCTCCTCCATCATCTTGATCATCATCTTCTTCTTTTTCTACTTTAGCTTCTGAAATAGAAAAGAAACCTCAGAAATATCTTTTGAAACTTGATGTAAAATTTACACTAACTATTTATGATGGTGAAATGAACCCAGAGAAACTACATAACTGGATTAAGAAGTTATAAGTGTATTGTAGAATTCAAAAAATTTTGATGAAAGAACACAAATTCAGTTAGCTACACTAAGAATGGGGGGAACAACTTTAATATGGCGAGAAACTAAACCTCGGGTAGATTTAAAGGGAAAAGGTAAAGTCATTTCTTCATGGTCTAAGTTTTTAAAAGCTCTTAGAAAACAATTATATCCTTTGGGATACATGCAACAATATGTTATTGATTAGGAACATATGAGGCAAGGTAAGTGGCATAATGTTCAGGAGTTTATTGAGGAGTTCAGGAAGAAATATTTGGCACTTGGTATTGCATTGGATACATGTGAAAATTTATTAAAGTACACTAGCAGTTTACATTCATATTTACAGCATACGTTATTGATGTTTAATCGTAATGACTTTGATGAAGTGTGTGTTCAAGCCATACATATTGAATCAGGTGGCAGACCATTATAGTTTTCAGTGAAAGTATCCAAATAGTTGGATGTCAAGGATTCCAAAAACATCAAGAGGAAGAAAATTTCAGAGGGAAAGAAAGCAACGATAACTCGGAAGGAAGGTGAAAGACCTAATTGTACTCGGTCCCAGAAGCTTGGACATGATGAAGCTATATGTTGGGAACTTCACCCGAAACTCAGACCAAAGAAGTTTTACAAGAATAAAGGTTGAAAGAAGCATAATGTACAAATCCAACAAGATTTGGGCTTTAATTCAGGTTATGAAAGGAAAATAATCGCAATGGTTTCGACAGGTAAGATTTTTGACACTAGTTCCAGTTATTGTACTTATACATATTATTCAAACATAATTCATTTGGATGAAGATAAAAGAGTTGAATTATTTCACATAAGAGTAAATTCTAAGCACACAAAAATAGACATTGTTTGACAGTGGATCACAGGAAAATTTAATATCTGAAGAGTTAGTTACGAAGTTGGGTTTGGAGACACAGAATCATCCAAGACTATACCCATTAAGTTGGCTAAAGGAAAGGACTCAGATTAATGTCACAAAGTAGTGTCGTTTAAAATTTTCCATCACAGCTAATTACATTGATGAAGTTGATTTATATGTGATACCATTAGACATATGTTGAATAGTGCTAGGAAGTCCTTATCTCTATGATCGTCATGCAGTGTTTCATAGGAGAGATCATAAATACCACCTTAAGAAAGATGGAATTGAATAAATTATCTAGGCACATAAAATCAAAACTCCCTTGGATTTAGTTAATACTATTCAGATGAAGAGACTAATAAGTTCAAGTAAGAGATATGTACTAATGGTTGTAATAGAACAACATAGGTATTAACATGATGCTTTTTCATCTTATCAATCTCAGTTTAAAGATAATTTGGTTAAAGTGGTAGATTATTTTCAAAGTATATTTAAATAACCAAAACATCTTCCTCCTAAACAGGAAATAAAACATGACGTACAATTGATGTATGATGCCCCTCTTAATAATGTCAGAATGTATTGCATGTGAGTTATAGAAAATTAATAAATAAAGAAACAAATCCAAGAGCTAGTTGAAAAAGGTTTCATTCGACCCAGTTCATTTCCATGTGGTTCAACCATAATTTTAGTTCTTAAGAAAGACGGGACGTGCAGAATGTGTGTTGAATTTAGGGCCTTAAACAAAATCACAATCAAGAACAGGTCTCCTCTTCCCAGGAGAGTGATTTACATGATCAGTTGATTTTTTTTTTTCTATTTGACTAAGTTTTATTTACGTAGTGGGTGTCATCAAATTTGCATTGCAGAAAATTAGATCCAAAAAACTCCATTTAAAAATAGGCAAGGACTATTTCAATGGTTAGTGATGCATTTTGGTTTCTGTAATTCTCGAGAAAATTTCATGCGGGTTATGAATGATGTATTCCGTCCATACGTTGATAATTTTGTCATAATCTACATAGATGATATCCTCATTTTCAATTCCAGTATGGAAGAGCATGTTAGGCAAGTTAAACAAGTTTTGGAAGTGTTGCACATGGAAAAATTGTAGCTTAAACTATGCAAATGTAAGTTTGGGAAAAATTCTCTGATTTATGTTGGTTACATAGTTGGAGGTGGTCATTTGAAGATAGGTCCAACTAAAATAGATGTGATTGTTAAGTTTCCAAGACCACAAACTATGACCGAAGTTAAGAGTTTTCAGGATGTAGTTCAATATTGGAGGAGACTCATTTCTCAGTTTTCTTTGATTGCATCATCATTACATGCCTTAACATGATCCAAAGTTTCCTTTCAGTGGGGAGGGAAACAACAAAAATATTTTGATTCACTTAAGGATAAAATTGCCACATCACCAATCTTAGCTTTACAAGATGTTCAACAACCATTTGAAATTGAAACATATGCTAGTGGTTATGCAATGGGCGCAGTTTTACTTCAAAATGGAGAACGTAGTTGTTTTCATTTAAAAAAAAATTCTAAGACAGTTTTTAATTATCCGACATATGATAAAGAACTATTTTATTTGATTGAAAGTGTAAAGAAATGAAAACACTACTTAATGGGTTAGGAAATAATTATTCATGTAGATCGTCAACCGCTTCAGTACCTTCAGTCGAAGACTAAGTTGCAACAATCTCTCCATTACAGATGGATGGGATTTCTTCAGCAATTTCACTTAGTAATTAAGTACAAGAAAGGTGTAACAAACAAAGTACTTGATATGTTGTCTAGACCATATTTGAATGCTTTAGTAGTGTTGTATAATAGTTAATCAAAACTTGAAAGTTATGTAGAGCAATATAATACTGATGCTAATTTCAAATATATTTATGAATCACTAAATCAAGGTACTCAGGTGGAAGAAGTCAATTTTCATATTCATGACAGGTTGTTATATCATCTGGGTAAGTTGTGCATACCACAAATAGAAAGGGGACATGTTATTTTGGAATCACATTCTTCTTGAATTTTAAAACATTTTAGCATAAACAGGACAATGGTGCAAATTCAAAGGTATTGTTACTAGCCTGACATGTATGAAATATTTGTGAAGTACATTAAAGGATGTCTTATTTTTTTAATAAGAAATATAAGAAATAGAAATATTGGTTTTTATATGCCACTTCCAGTTTCTTTGTGACCGTGAGACATCATTTCCATGGACCTTGTCTAAGGACTTCCAATGTCCTGAAGAGGGAATGATTACATGTATGTCGTGTTTGATCAATTTAGAAAGATGTGCATTCTTGTTCCGTGAAAAAAGAAAGTGACTGCAGAAAAAACAACGCAGATGTTGTTTCCACAAGTATGGGTTCATTTTTGGTTTCCTTCCTCCATTATTTTTTACCAAGATACTCGCTTTGTAGGAGAATTTTGGTCCACATTGTGGGGAATCATGGACACAAAGCTAAATAAGAGAAAAAAATTTCATCCACCGACCGAGGGGTAGAAAAAGGTGGTGAACTAGATAGTGATACATATTCTCAGAGGTTACTGCAACAAACATCTGAAGTTGTGGGATGAATCTTTACTTTATCTGTAGCATGCTTACAATCGAGCCTTACATTCTTCGACTCATCGATCGCCATTTGAAACATGTTTTGGGTATCTACCAAATTCACAGATGGAATTCATGTTCAATGAGGATGATAAACGGGATGGACATGACTATTCAAACAAAGCAGTTAATTTCATTCAATGGATACATCAGATACATGAAGTAGTGTAGGATCAGTTAGAGAAGAGTCATTCCAAGTACAAATGTGCCATGACAAGCATCGAGTTGATCATAATTTTCAAGTCAGTGATCATGTATGGTTGTATATCAGTAAAGACAGGTTGAAAGGTGAGGGTAAGAAACTGAAACTCATCATGTATGGTCCTTTCAAGATTGTGAAAAATATTGGAAATAATGCATTCTAATTAGATTTACCGACTTACATGCACATTTTTTCAGTTGTAAATGTATAAAATATAAAGTTGTGTGAACCTCCGATGATCTTTGATCCAAAGGAATATACACAATTTCCTACAGTTGAAGATTTGGCACCTAAGTATATGATTGAGTTGTTGGAAGATACCATCTTCGACAAGAAAGTTCGCACTTTGAGGCAAGGATATGTTGAATATATTTGAGTAGGACTAAAGGGCATGAATCTGAGTAAGGCGAGGTGGATGGAGATCAGAAAAGTGAGGGAGTTGTACCCTCACCTGATGTCTACTTAAATCAAACTTTTGTGGTCCAAAAGATTTCAAGTGGAGAGGATTGATCTGGGAGGATCTTGCTTCAATTTAGATCAACAGTGATGTCTTGTCAGCTCCAGTTTGTCTAATGTCCTGTTCATCTTTAGCATTTCCTGTTTGCTTGAATGGGGGTTACTTCGTCATGGTTTAGTTTGATTTCATGGTGGCATGGTGATGTCATGGTGTGTGTGGTAATCCTATGGTGGAAAAATTGTAAATTTCATGTGGTGACATTTATCTCAGTTCTAAAGGTCTCAAAACTATATAAAAATCCTAAGCTAAAGTGTAAATGGTGGTGGTCCTAAGGCCTAGACCTAAAGCCAAAGGCCTAAGTCTAAGACCTAAAAACCTAGCGCAAACCTTGGAAATTTAATAGACCTATGTTGTTAATACATAAAAAAGATATATTAAACCTTGTAGAAAAGGTTTCTGACCTTTGCATTAAAATTTATATTAAACACAAACGTAATGCACAGTTGACTGCCAGATCAAATAACCGTGTGAGAACCACAATGTATGTGAAGAGGTTGAGGTGTCGGGAGTTAACCGTGGATCTGACCATAGAGTTGAACGATATAGACTTTGAAGCAAACTGGAACTGTTAGATAAGAAAGCTGTCACATGCGGTGTTTTGCTACACCATTGTGAAGCCGTCGGAATAGAACCGCGAGGTGGAAATAATCGGTTAGACCGTATTGGTCACATGTCCAATCATGCTCTGAGATGCACCATTTTCTAACTACAAGGTGTCACATGGTTACAAGACTGAAGACCTAAACAACTTCAATTTTCAACAACATGCCTAATTTGGCTTCCAAGATTTCGAGAGATGAACGTATTTAGCCTTGTAATTTTCTCCATGATGACAACAAAGTGATTTTGTATTCAGATTCTGAGAGAGATAGGTTGTTTTGTTTTCAGCATTGATTGGTCATCCGAAGGTGGAATCGAGAACCAAGACAGGCTTTGAAAAGGTAGGAGAGAGATATTTTTTTTTATAGTGACCAGATGTTCCTGTGAGCACAAACAGTCTGGTGTTTGTTCTATGTAATTACTTCCTCGGATCAATCCTTAATAAAAGGGACACCCATCTTGAAAGCAGACACGGAGACGTAGTCCACCAGGGATGAACTCCATAATCAATATTTGTTGTCTCTTATCTCTATTCATTGCTATAATTTCATGTTTCATATGCTCCTTAAGTTATGGTTTAATTCTTCAAATCATTTTCTTTCATTTCTTCTTCCACACCAAGAGATCAAGTTAACAGTCAATTCACCTATTCACAAATAATCAATTCTACTTGAGTATTAGATCATATCTATTTCATATGAAATTTACATAATATCAAAATCTTAAAACCTTGGTCTAGCCCTTCTTTTTATTTGATTCTAATGAGACTATTCATATGGAAATATTTGTGCATAAAGGTCAAATTCTAGCATTCTTGGGAATATGAAAAAAAGAGCTCAACTATATGTATATTGAAATCTAGATTCATGATCTCAGGATATTTTATTGCTAATCCACCAAATTTCCTGGGAAGGAACATGGTATTCCAATTCGCTAAATGAAATCTATGTTCATTTTTATTTCCTCCTTTCTAAAGAAACTTCAATAATAGGTGTCGGGCGATATAAATGCTAGATTTTATATGCCGACAACCCAACTTTAGAAAGACCCCACAAAAGCAGATACATGGCTCTTC
The DNA here is from genome assembly GCA_034641835.2 of Pinus albicaulis. NCBI lineage: Eukaryota > Viridiplantae > Streptophyta > Pinopsida > Pinales > Pinaceae > Pinus > Pinus albicaulis. The sequence continues at coordinate 774,168,937 of CM076575.1, read as the reverse complement.
ACTCACGTCTTACCATCAATTCTGTCCTCGAGTTTCCCTACAGCTAATATCACACCAACATTTACGCTTACATTTAATTTTTCAATCTGGGGTCGTAAGACTTAGAGACGTAGCACAATATATGTTAAAATGTGACCTCAGGGACTTGAAAAATCAAAACCCTAAAAATATTTCAGAAAGAAAATCATGTAAGAAAATAAATCAAACATTTCACACTGCAAATTAATAATCTATGCAGGAAATACATAATGCAAAGCTTAAGCTAACTACAAGAATGAAAAACATGGAATGAATTCAATTCCAACTACTCCAAAATATGTACTTAAAACTCTTCTGTCTAATGATGTTGGAAAGGAATCATAAGTGTATGGAAATATTCATTACAGAATTTAAATTATGGATCGAGGATATATTCAAGAATATTGTTGGAAATTTTCCTTATGTTAATAAAATGTACTTAATCTAATCCTAATATTTGAATAATTTTTGTTGTATTACAATTCCAAGATCAATTCATATGTAAATTCCCAATAATATGAATAATGAATTAACCAAAAAATCTTGTTAATCTCATACCATTATTATCCCCATCTAAAATCCCTGCAACTCGAAATATTTTTCGTTATAAAATAAATTGAATAGGGAAATAGTAAATATGAGAAAGAAGCACTGCCTAACTCTACTCCATTTTTAATCTAAATTATTTTAACAAAAATAAATCCTAAAATAACATGCCATTAAACTCATCAAACCTATGCAATTAAATATCCAAACGTAAAGGAAATATATGAAATGGAATTGGAGTGTTCAATTTAAGAACATTAATTTTTTTGATCGAAGATATTTTTAACATGTTTTTTAGGACATTTTTATGAACTTGGACTGAAAATATCCTCATGCTAATTCTGGCATTATTATAATGATGAATATTTAAAATTCCAGGATTTAAAATGCTTATGAATGCGAAGATAGTGTTAATTAATTAAATCAGAATTCAATGGTCATATCATAATTATTATCTGCACTATCAATCCCTGCAATTGAAAATATCTTTCGTTAGATAATGAATTGAACACAAAAAATAGTGAAAATGAAACACACAAATAAAAGAAGTGATGGGTAACTAAATAAACTCAAAAATAAATTAGTAAATTCATGAATCAAACCTACATAATTAAATTCCAAAACATAAGGGATATCTCTAGAAAGAAATTGCAGAATTATAATTAAAATGACTCACACATGAAATCAAATGCAGTAAATAAATCAGACAAACAGTAAATAAAATGTGGTGAAGAAAATAAATTCTAATTAATTTAGCATCAAGCTAGTTGACGGGCCCAATCACCGAGCTTGATCTTCCTGGAAAGAAAACTACATTAACACATGATATTAGAATTTAAAAGAGCTGGAAACATAATTTAAATGAAAATTCATATTGTTGTAGAAATAAAATTACAAAAGCAATCAATTACAAACGTTACAATCCTAGCTCTAGTTCATAACATAGCACTCCAGAACAAGCTTCAGTATCTCCAATTATCTACCATACTACCTCCAATCACCTAGCTAGATCTTCAAATGTTACAATGTTGGCTCTAGTTCATAATCCAATGCTCCACAACAGGAAAGTTCGCACTTTGAGCTGAGGATATGTTGAATATATTTGAGTAGGACTCAAGGGCATGAATCCAAGCAAGGCGAGGTGGATGGAGGTCAAAAAGTGAGGGAGTTGTACCCTCACCTGATGTCTACTTAAATAAAAATTTTGTGGTCCAAAAGATTTCAAGTGGAGAGGATTGATGTAGGAGGATCTTGCTTCAATTTAGATCAACAGTAAGGTCCAGTCGACTCCAGTTTGTCCAATGTCTTGTTCATCTTCAGTGTTTCCAGTTTTCCCAATGAGGGTTACTTCGTCATGGTTTAGTTTTTTTAATGGTGGCATGGTGATGTCATGGTGTGCGTGGTAAGCCTATGGTGGCAAAATTGTAAATTTCATGTGGTGACATATACCTAAGTTCTAAAGGTCTCAAAACTATATAAAAAGCCTAAGCTAAAGTGTAAATGGTGGTGGTCCTAAGGCCTAGACCTAAAGCCTAAGTCCTAAGGCTAAGACCTAAAAACCTAGCACAAACCTTGGAAACTTAATAGACCTATGATGTTAATACATAAAACAATATATTAAAACTTGTATAAAATGGTTCTGACCTTTGTATTAATATTTATATTAAACCCAAACGTAATACATAGTTAACTGCCAGATCAGATAACCGTGTTGGAACCACAATGTATGTGAATAGGTTGAGGTTTTGGAAGTTAACTATGGATTTGACCATATATTTGAATGGTCTGGACGTTCCAGCAAGCCGAAACTGTCAGATCAGAAATCTTTCACGTGCGGTGATTGCCTTCACCATTGTTAAGCCTCCGGGACAAAACCGCGAGGTGGCAACGACCAATTAGACCGCAATGGTCACATGTCCAACCACCCTCTCTTCTGACTACAAGGTCTAATTTTATACTAAGGTTCTAAAGTGGGTTAGCTGTTAATTGCGCTAAGTTGTTAATTAAAACCAACATGCACCTACTCCACTACGTGTCACATGGTTACAAGAATGAATACCTAAACAACTTCAATTTTCAACAACATGTCTAATTTGGCTTCCAAGATTTTGAGAGATGAACTTATTTAGCCTTGGAATTTTCTCCATGATTATGAAAAAATCATTTATTATTTAGATTATGAGAGAGATAGGTTGTTTTTTTTTCAACATTGCTTGGCCGTCTGGAGGTAGAACTGAGAACCGAGATAGGATTTGAAAAGGTAGGAGAGAGAGATTTATGTTGATAATGACCAGATCATCCTGTGAGCACAATCAGTATGTTGTTTGTTTTATTTAAATACTTCCTTGGACCAATCCTTAATAAAATGGATGCCCATATTGAAAGCAGACATGGAGACGTAGTCCACCAAGGACAAACTCCATAAATAATATTTGTTGTCTCTGATCTCTATTATTTTCTACAATTTCATGTTTAGTATGCTTCTTAAGTTATGGTTTAAGTCGTTAATCATTGTCTTTCCTTCAGTCTTCCACATCAAGAGAACGAGTTAACAATCAATTCACATATTCACAAATAATCAGTTAAAATTCAGTATTAGATCATATCTATTTCAGATGAAAGTTACATAACATCCAAATCTTAAAACCTTGGTCAAGCACTTTTTTTTATTTGGGTCTAATGAGACTATTCTTATGGAAATATTTTTGTATAAAGGCCAAATTCTAGCATTCTTTGGAATATGAAAAAAAGAACTAAACTATATGTGCATTGAAATCTAGATTCATGATCTAAGTATATTTTATCACTAATCCACCAAAGTTTCTAGGAAGGAACATGGTATCCAATTCACTAAATGAAATCTATGTTCATCTTTATTTCCTCCTTTCTAAAGAAACTTCCATAATAGGTGTTGAGCAATATAAATCCTAGTTTTTTTATGTGGACAATTGAACTTTGGAGAGACCCCACAAAAGCGGATGCATAGCTCTTATCTCACGTCTTACCATCAATTATGCCCTTGAGTTGCCCTGCAGTTAATATCACACCAAAATTTACACTGACATTTAATTTGTCAATACGGGGTCATAAGACTTAGAAACGTAGCACAATATATGCTAGAATATGGCCTTGGGGACTTGCAAAATCAAAACCCTAAAAATATTTCAGAAAGAAAATCATGCACGAAAAGAAATGAAACATTTCACACTGCAGATTAATAATCTATGTAGGAAATAAATAATGCAAAGCTTAAGCTAACTACAAGAATGAAAAGCATGAAATGAATTCAATTCCAACTACTCTAGAATTTAAATTATCGAGGAAGGATATATTCAGGAATATTGTTGGACATTTTCCTTATGTTAATAAAATGTACTTAAACTAATATTGATATTTCAATAAATGTCATTGTATTACAATTCCAAGATCAATTCATATGTAAATGCCCAATAATATGAAAAATGAATTAACTGAAAAATCTTGTTTATCTCATACCATTATTATCCCCATCTAAAATCCCTGCAACTCAAAATATGTTTCATTATAAAATAAATTGAACAGGGAAATAGTAAATATAAGAAAGAAGCATTGGTTAACTCTACTCCATTTTTGATCTAATTTCCTTTAACAAAAATAAATCCTAAAATAGCATGGCATTAAACTCATCAAACCTATGCAATTAAATATCCAAACGTAAAGGAAATATATGAAATGGAATTGGAGTGTTCAATTTCAGGACATTAATTTTTTGATCAAAGATATTCTTAACGTGTTTTGCTGGACATTTTTATGAACTTGGACTGAAAGTGTCCTCATGCTAATTCTGGCATTATTATAATGATGAATATTTAAAATTCTAGGATTGAAAATTCTTATGAAGGCCAAGATAGTGTTAATTAATTAAATCAGAATTCAATTATCATATCATAATTATTATCTCCAATATAAATCCGTGCAATTGAAAATATCTTTCATTAGATAATGAATTGAACACAACATATAGTGAAAACGAGATGCACAAATAAAAGAAGTGATGGGTAACTAAATAAAGCCAGAAATAAATTGGTAAATTCATGAATCAAACCTACATAATTAAATTTCAAAGAATAAGGGAGATCTATAGAATGAAATTGCAGAATTAGAATTTAAACCACTCACGCATGAAATGAAATGCAACAAGTAAACCATACCAACAGTAAATAAAATGTGGTGAAACAAATAAATTCTAAGTAATGTAGCATCAAGCTAGTTGATGGGCCCAATCACCGAGCTTGATCTTCCTTGAAGGAAAAATACATTAACACATCATATTGAAAATTAAAAGACCTAGAAACATAATTTAAATGAAAATTCATATTATTGTAGAAATAAAATTATAAAAGCTGGTACAAATGTTGAATCTCAGCTCTGTGTTTCATAGCAACAGTGCTCAGGTAGTGCTGTATCCAATTCTCTACCCTCCTACCTCCAATCACCTAGCTCGATCTTCAAATGTTACAATGTTGGCTCTAGCTCATAATCAAGTGCTCCACAACAGGAAAATTTTCACTTTGAGGTGAGGATATGTTGAATATATTTGAGTAGGACTCAAGGGCATGAATCCAAGCAGGGCAAGGTGGATGGAGATTAGAAAAGTAAGGGGGTTGTACCCTCACCTGGTGTCTACTTAAATAAAACTTTTGTGGTCCAAAAGATGTCAAGTGGAGAGGATTGATGTAGGAGGATCTTGCTTCAATTTATATCAACAATGAGGTCCAGTCGGCTCCAGTTTGTCCAATGTCTTGTTCATCTTCAGGGTTTCTAGTTTGCCCAATGAGGGCTACTTCGTCATGGTTTAGTTTGATTTCATGGTGGCATGGTGATGTCATGGTGTGCGTGGTAAGCATATGGTGGCAAAATTGTAAATTTCATGTGGTGACATGTACCTAAGTTCTAAAGGTCTCAAAACTATATAAAAATCCTAAGCTAAAGTGTAAATGGTGGTGGTCCTAAGGCCTAGAGCAAAAGCCTAAGTCCTAAGGTTAAGACCTAAAAACCTAGCGCAATCCTTGGAAACTTAATAGACCTATGTTGTTAATATATAAAACAATATATTAAACCTTGTATAAAAGGCTTTGGAAATTTGTATTAAAATTTATATCAAACAAAAATGTAATACACAGTTGACTGCCACATCAGATAACTGTGTCGAAACCACAATATATGTGAAGAGGTCGAGGTGTCGTAGTTAACTGTGGAGCTGACCATAGAGCTGAACAGTCTGGAATTTCCAGCATGCTGGAACTATCATATCAGAAAGCTGTCACATGCGATGTTTGCCTGGACCGTTTTGAAGCTGTGGGGACAGAACCACGAGGTGGAAAAAACCAGTTAGACCACAGTGGTCACATGTCCAACCACCCTCTGATATGCACCATTTTCTGACTACAAGGTCTAATTTTATCCTAATGTTCTAAATCAGGTTACTTTTTAATTGTGCCAAGTTGATAATTAAAACCAACATGCACCTACTCCACTACGTGTCACATTCTTACAAGCTTCAAGACCTAAACAACTTCAATTTTCAACCACATGTCTAATTTGGCTTCCACGATTTCGAGAGATGAACTTATTTAGCCTTGGAATTTTATGCATGAGGATGAAAAAGTGATTTTGTATTCAGATTTTGAGAGAGATAGGTTGTTTTGTTTTCAAAATTTCTTTGTCGAACTGAGATAGGCTTTGAAAAGGTAGGAGAGAGAGTTTTTTGTTGATAGTGACTAGATTATCCTATGAGCACGATCAATTTGGTATTTGTTCTATGTAAATATTTCTTCAGATCAATCCTTAATAAAAGGGATGCCCATCTTCAAAGCGGACACAGAGATGTAGTCCATGAGGGACGAACTTCATAATCAATATTTGTTGTCTCTTAACTCAGTTATTTGCTATAATTTCATGTTTAATATGCTTCTTAAGTTATGATTTAAGTCATTATATAATTTTATTTCCTTCAGTCTTCCACATCAAGAGATCAAGTTAACAATGAATTCACCTATTCACAAATAATAAGTTATACTTTACTATTAGATCATATCTATTTCAGATGAAATTTACATAATATCGAAATCTTAAAACCTTGGTCTAGCCCTTATTTTTATTTGGGTCTAATGAGACTATTCTTATGGAAATGTTTGTGCATAAAAGCCAAATTCTAGCATTCTTTGGAATATGAAGAAAAGAACTAAAGTATATATGCATTGAAATCTAGATTCATGATCTCGGGATATTTTATCACTAATCCACCAAAGTTTCTGGGAGGGAACATCGTATTCCAATTCACTAAATGAAATCTATGTTCATTGTTATTTCCTCCTTTCTAAAGAAACTTCCATAATAGGTGTCGGGCGATATAAATGCTAGATTTTATATGTGGACAACCCAACTTTGGAATGACTACACAAAAGCGAATGCATGGCTCTTTACTCGCGTCATGGCTCTTTACTCGCGTCTTATCATCAATTCTGCACTTGAGTTTCCATGCAGCTAAGATCATCTCGACATTTACACCGATGTTTAATTTTTCAGTCTGGGGTCGTAAGAATTAGAGACGTAGCGCAATATATGCTAGAATATGGCCTCAAGGAATTGAAAAATCAAAATGCTAAAAGTATATCAGAAAGAAAATCATGCACAAAAAGAAATGAAACATTTCACACTGAAAATTAATAATCTATGCACGAAACACATAATGCAAAGCTTAAGCTAAATACAAGAATGAAAATCGTGAAATGAATTCAATTCCAACTACTCCAAAATCTGTACTTAAAACTCTTCTCTAAAATGATGTTTGAAATGAATCATAAGTGTATGGAAATATTCATTACAGAATTTAAATTATTGAGCGAGGATATATTCAAGAATATTGTTGGACATTTTACTTATGTCAATAAAATGTACTTAAACTAATATTGATATTTGAATAAATCTCATTGTATTACAATTCCAAGATCAGTTCATATGTAAATGCCCAATAATATGAAGAATGAATTAACTAAAAAAATCTTGTTTATCTCATACCATTATTATCCCCATCTAAAATCACTCCAACTCAAAATATGTTTTGTTATAAAATAAATTGAACACGGAAATAATAAATACAAGAAAGAAGCACTGGTTAACTCTAGTCCATTTTTAACCTAATTTCTTTTGACAAAAATAAATCCTAAAATAAATGTCATTAAACTCATCAAACCTATGCAATTAAATATCCAAACGTAAAGGAAATATATGAAATGGAATTGGAGTGCTTAATTTAAGAACATTAAATTTTTTGATCCAAGATATTCTTAATGTGTTTTGTTAGACATTTTTATGAACTTGGACTGAAAGTATCCTCATGCTAATTCCAGCATTACTATAATGATGAATACTTAAAATTCTTGGATTAAAAATGTTGATGAATGCCAAGATAGTGTTAATTAATTAAACCAGGATTCAACAGTCATATCATAATTATTATCTCCATTATAAATCCCGGCAATTGAAAATATCTTTCTTTAGATAATGAATTGAACACAACAAACAGTGAAATGAGAAACACAAATAAAAGAAGTGATGGGTAACTAAATAAACTCAGAAATAAATTGGTAAATTCATGAATCAAACCTACATAATTAAATTTCAAAACATAAGGGAGATCTATAGAATGAAATTGTAGAATCAAAATTTAAATCACTCACACATGAAATCAGATGCAGTAAATAAATAACACCAACATTAAATAAAATGTGGTGAAGCAATTAAATTCTAAGAAATTTAGCATCAAGCTAGCTGATGGGCCCAATCACCGAGCTTGATCTTCCTGGAAGGAAAAATACATTAACACATCATATTACAAATTGAAAGAGCTCGAAACATAACTTAAATGAAAATTCATATTATCGTAGAAATAAAATTACAAAAATACTCAATTACAAATGTTACAATCCTCGCTCTAGTTCATAACATAGCGCTCCAAAAAAAGCTTCAGCATCTCCAATTCTCTACCATCCTACCTTCAATCACCTAGCTTGATCTTTAAATGTTACAATGTTGGCTCTAGTTCATAATCCAGTGCTCCACAACAGGAAAGTTCACACTTTGAGGCAAGGATATGTTGAATATATTTGAGTAGGACTCAAGGGCATGAATTCGAGCAAGGTGAGGTGGATGGAGATAAAAAAAGTGAGGGAGTTGTACCCTCACCTGATGTCTACTTAAATCAAACTTTTGTGGTCCAAAAGATTTCAAGTGGAGAGGATTAATCCAGGAGGATCTTGCTTCAATTTAGATCAACAGTGAGGTCCAGTCAGCTCGAGTTTGTCCGATGTACTATTCATCTTCAGTGTTTCCATTTTGCCTCATGAGGGTTACTTCATCATGGTTTAGTTTTATTTGATGGTGGCATGGTGATGTCATGGTGTGTGCGATAATCCTATGGTGGCAAAATTGTAAATGTCATGTGGTGACATGTACCTAAGTTCTAAAGGTCTCAAAACTATATAAAAATCCTAAGCTAGTGTAAATGGTGGTGGTCATAAGGCCTAGACCTAAAGCCTAAGTCCTAAGGCTAAGACCTAAAAACCTAGCGGAAACCTTGGAAATTTAATAGACCTATGTTGTTAATATATAAAACAATATATTAAACCTTTTATAAAAGGTTTCTGACCTTTGTATTAAAATTTATATTAAGCCCAAAAGTAATACACAGTGGACTGCGAGATCAGATAACCATGTTGGAACCAAAATGTATGTGAAGAGGTTGAGGTGCTAGGAGATAACCTTGGGGCTGACCGTAGAGTTGTACAGTCTGGACTTTGCAGCAAGCCGGAACTGTTACATCAGAAAGTTGTCACATGTGGTGTTTTCTTGCACCGTTGTGAAGCCGCCGGGATAGAACCACGAGGTGGCAACAACTGGTTAGACTGCCATGGTCACATGTCGAGCCACCCTCTGATATGCACCATTTTCTGACTGCAAGGTCTAATTTTATCGTAAGGTTCTAAAGTGGGTTACTTGTTAATTGCACCAAGTTGTTAATTAAAACTAGCATGCACCTACTCCACTACGTGTCACATGGTTACAAGACTGAAGAACTAAACAACTTCAATTTTCAACAACATGCCTAATTTGGCTTACACGATTTTGAGAGATGAACTTATTTAGCCTTGGAATTTTCTCCATGACAATGACAAAGTGATCTTTTATTCAGATTCTAAGAGAGATAGGTTGTTTCGTTTTCAGCATTGCTTGGCCGTTCGGAGGCGGAATCAAGAACCGAGATAGGCTTTGAAAAGGTAGGAGAGAGATATTTTTGTTGATAATGACCAGATTTTCATGTGAACATGATCAATATGATGTTTGTTCTATGTAAATACTTCCTCGAATCAATCTTTAATAAAAGGAACGCCCATTTTGAAAGCGGGCATGGAGACGTAGTCTACCGGGGATGAACTCCATAATAAATATTTGTTGTCTCTTACCTTTGTTATTTTCTATAATTTCATGTTTAATATGCTTCTTAAGTTATGGTTTAAGCCATTAAATCATTTTCTTTCCTTCAGTTTTCCACATCAAGAGATCGAGTTAACAATCAATTCACCTATTCATAAATAATCAATTATACTTCAGTATTAGATCATCTCTATTTCACATGAAATTTACGTGAAATATTTGGGTCTAGCCCTTACTTTTATTTGGCTCTAGTGCATAATGGCCAAATTCTAGCATTCTTGGGAATATGAAAAAAAGAACTAAACTATATGTGCATTGAAATCTAGGTTCATGATCTTGGGATACTTTATCGCTAATGAACCAAAGTTTCTGGGAAGGAACATGGTATTCCAATTCACTAAATTAAATATATGTTCAGTGTTATTTCCTCCTTTCTAAAGAAACTTCAGTAATAGGTGTCCGGCGAGATAAACTATAGATTTTATATGTGGACAACCCAATTTTGGAAAGACCCCACAAAAGCGGATGCATGCCTCTTCGCTCATGTCTTACCGTCAATTCTTCCCTCGAGTTACCCTATAGCTAAAATCACACCAACATTTACACCGACATCTAATTTTTCAATCCGAGGTCGTAAGACTTATGTAACACAATATATGCTAGAATATGGCTTGGGGGACTTGCAAAATCAAAACACTAAAAATATTTCTGAAAGAAAATCATACAAGAAAAGAAATCAAACACTGCAAATTAATAATATATACAGGAAATACAAAATGCAAAGCTTAAGCTAACTACAAGAATGAAAAGCATGAAAAGAATTAAATTCCAACTACTCTAAAATCTGTACTTAATACTCTTCTCTCGAATGATGTTAGAAATGAATCATAAGCCTATGGAAATATTCATTGCAAAATTTAAATTATCGAGCGAGGATATATTCAAGAATATTATATTCAAGAATATTGTTGGACATTTTCCTTATGTTAATAAAATGTACTTAAACTAATCTTGATATTTGAATGAATGTCCTTGTATTACCATTCCAAGATCAATTCATATATAAACGCCCAATAATATGAAGAATGAATTCACTGAAAAAATCTTGTTTATCTCATACCATTATTATCCCCATCTAAAATCCCTTCAACTGAAAATATGTTTCGCTATAAAATAAATTGGAGATGGAAAGAGTAAATATGAGAAAGAAGCACTGGTTAAATCTACTCCATTTTTAATCTAATTTCTTTTAACAAAAATAAATCCTATCATTAACTAAAAAATTCTTGTTTATCTCATACCATTATTATCTCCATCTAAAATCCCTTCAACTGAAAATATGTTTCGCTATAAAATAAATTGGACATGGAAAGAGTAAATATGAGAAAGAAGCACTGGTTAAATCTACTCCATTTTTAATCTAATTTCTTTTAACAAAAATAAATCCTCAAATAAGGTGGCATTAAACTCATCAAACCAATGCAATTAAATATCCAAATGTAAAGGAAATATATGGAATGGAATTACAATGTTCAATTTAATGACATTTAGTTTTTTGATCGAAGATATTCTTAACGTGTGTTGCTGGACAATTTTTATGAACTTGGATTGAAAGTATCCTCATGCTAATTCTGGCATTATTATAATGATGAATTTTTAAAATTTCAAATTAAAAATGCTTATGAATGGCAAAATAGTGTTAATTAATTAAATCAGAATTCAATGGTCATATCATAATTATAAATTCCTGCAATTGAAAATATCTTTCTTTAAATAATGAATTGAACACAACAAATAAAGAAAATGAGAAAAACAAATAAAAGAAGTGATGGGTAACTAATTAAACTCAGAAATAAATTGATAAATTCATGAATCAAACTTAAATAATTAAATTTCAAAACATAAGGGAGATCTATAGAATGAAATCGTAGAATCAGAATTTAAATCACTCACGCTTGAAATCAAATGCAGTAAATAAATCACACCAACAGTAATAAAATGCGGTGAAGAAAATCAATTCTAAGTAATTTAGCATCAAGCTAGCTGTTGGGCCCAATCACCATGCTTGATCTTGCTGGAAAGAAAACTACATTAACACATCATATTAGAAATTAAAAGAGCTGGAAACATAATTTAAATGAAAATTCATATTATTGTACAAATAAAATTACAAAAATACTCAATTACAAATGTAGCAATCTTCGCTGTAGTTCATAATGTAGCACTCCACAACAAGGTTCAGCATCTCCAATTCTCTACCGTCCTACCTCCAATCATCTAGCTCGATCTTCAAATGTTACAATGTTGGCTCTAGTTCATAATCCAGTGCTCCACAACAAGCTCCAGTATCTCCAATTCTCTAAAATCCTACCTCAACCTACTTCTAAACGATTCCGTCTCCCACCATTTCTTTGTCCCTGAAATTCCAATTTAGTGCTAAGTATTCCTTCCTTCTTATTCCTTTTCAAGATCAAATGAATTCCACAAAACATTAACTCAAAAATAAATTAATTTGTTTTTTGGATCCCCGTGAGAACTGAGTTCGTTGGTTTTCATTGGAGCTTCCACAATTATTTGAACGAAGTCAACCTATGTCCACTATATTTACTATTATTAATTATTTGAAGAGATATTCCCACCAGAAATCCAAGCTCTATTACCGTATCTAGTTGATTAACTTATGGAATTTGTTTGAATATGACAATTCATCTGGTAATTAATGTTGCTGGATAGATAGTGGTTATTTTTGCTAACGAATAGGGATTTCCTTTGCCGTTAATCCCTCAAGGTGAATTGCATGCACTGCAGACTTGTAGCTAACAAAACATGAGTTATTCTAGATGAACGTTGATTTCCCAAAACATGCTCACAAGGGTAATGCCTGAACAACATCACCATAGTCATCTGGAAGAGGTTGGGCGACAACTGCCACTGCAACATACTGCTGCTGGGTTGAACGGTGTATTGATCCTTGAGAGCAAGTGACTCCATGAAATGAAGGTTGAATCCCTTGAGATATTTCCTGCCAAGTAAAGGAGTGGTTCTTATGAAAATTAACTTTCATTAGGGTGCATTGTGTTATGTGTGTTTTATCGGCTTGTTTTTTACTTTAGATCACCTGAGCCTTGCCAGCAATGGTGCTGGTAATGTTGTGGCGCGATTCCATGGGATGATGAATAATGGTGGGGTTGCTGCCTCTTCAAGAACTGGCTCTTCTCATTACCACACAGACGTCTTCCAGTAGCTTCAATGTGAATCTGATCCTCATAACGAACTCTTTGACTCTTATAAATATTTGCAATTTGAAGGATGAGAGGATCATGAGGGTTAGGATCAGCCGAAAGAGAGTAGATTGATAATAGCACCTTGGAAACTGTCAAGGCAAGACTCCAATGCTCCCTAAGGATGTCAACTAAGATGTTACCATTAGATTTCACATTTGAATGGTGAACCTTAGTATTCAAAGTAACTTTCAGAGGTTTAAAGGGGTAATCAACATCTACTCAAATAGCTTTTAGCTTCTATGAGAATCCGTACTCAAATGCATTCCTACACTCGGCTTATTGACCTGCCACCAAGAAGGCATATTATTAATGATATTATTACACAAAACACTCATCACATTAACTAATAACCAGAATTTATATATTAATAGCTATTGTCTCTAATTTCCTTTAATCATCAACTTGAAAGGATTAATAATGATTAAATCACTAGGTACACACATGTATTTCTTGATAAAAACAGTGAAAATTTGGGCAAAAATGCAGTTGAACAATACGCCATGAATTTGGTGGATTAATCGATTGAGGCAAAGTAAACTTGAACCCATATAAACTTGCAAACATGAAAAACTCATTTTATTGGGACGCTCTTTCCTGCCACATTTAACCATTGTCCCCCCAATATTATATTCTATTTTTTATTTTATGCAGGATTGTCCCCCATTCATTTGCATTAGATGCTCCTAATGAAATTTGGATTCCAAAATGTTTGAATAATTCCACTTTGTGACGATTGAGAACTCAATATGCTTGACATCCCATTTAACACTGATTCAACACAATTCCAACTACATAATTATCATTTCTTTTTATTGAGCATGCTACCAGATAGATAAAGGTAGGTGTTTGTAAACTCATAGTCATATGAAAATTCAGAGTGATTTACACCTTTAACATTTTGTATGATACTCAATACCATAAAATTTTCTTCCTACCTGGATTTATTCATATTGATGCTAAGGCTTTTACCCATATTGATGTGATGGAGAGGATACAAATCGTAGCCCTACCTTAACCATTAAGAGGAAACAAAAAAAGGCGGCTCGAGGGTGGTTAGAGGGTGGTTTAATGGTGCAATAAACGCTTTTATCCACCTAATAAATTCCCTACATAGCCCAAATTTTTCTAACACCAAGAAAGCAAAATAGTTCCCTAATCAGTCAAAGGCATTGGCCATATCCAACTTTGTCACCATTTTTGGCTTGCCTAATCTCTTGCTTGAATGAATTGCTTCCTAGAAAAGAATGATATTATTCAAGACTTTTCACTGTTGCATGAATCCAACTTGTTATCTGATATGACATCCAACAATATTTTTTTTCAATTTGATCATCATGATCTTCATTGAAATTTTATAAGCTCAATTAGATATAGAGATTGATCAAAATGAGGAGAAATTTACTACAGCCAAAAAGGATGAGTTAGTCATTTTTTTTTATCTTCTCTTAAGTTGGGAATTATTCAATATATGCATCATATAATTTTTTATCATAACCAAAAATCTTCTATAAAAAAGATTCAAGAACCCATCAATGCATAGGGATTTATGTGGATCAAAATATTGCTATCAACAAACCAAACAAAATTTCTAGATCCCAACATATTGAAAAATAATGTTAAGACTATCTTCAAGGGAGAAAGGCTAGAATCCTTCGGATATAGGCACGGAGGGTGGAATGTGAATTTCCTCACTCCTACCAAGAATTAGTCTTAGCAAAAATTCATTATTGTTAAGTGATGGTTCTCAATATTTTTTTTTTTTTTTAGATCTAGGGTAATCGGTAACTGATGAGAGTTGCCTGAGCAAGGCCCGGGTTCAAATCCAACTGATTGCCGCTATAAACCTAGGCTAGGTGCAACAGCCTGCAAGCCCAAGTGATGGCTCTCAATATTACAACAAGAATGTTGCAAATCCCAAGGAGTCTCGACTTTAATTGTCAACGGAAGTTTCATAAAAACTTAATAGGGGTTATCACTATGTGTGTAGCATTTAATGTGTTCTTATTTTGTTTATATTATGAAAGCGAATGTAAATGAAAAAAAATTTGTAACATAGAAACCATTATGTTGCCTATGCTAGAAAAAATACTCAAAATAATAGGGAAGAGACAATAACAAGAAAATATATTATATTTGTAAGTAAAGGAATAAAAATAATCAATCATGCTATAATAAAAGTAAATATACTCTACTATGCATTGGAAACAATCTTGCAACTAAAAGAAAGCATTGAAAAGTCAAACCCTAATTTATAGTAAAAAGGAAGTTCTGCTACAGTAACTAAGTGAAAGATTCTATAAGTTTAAAAGGTTTATAAATTACATAATTAAGGTCTTGGTGACATTATATTATGCAAATCAAGGTTTACCATGACTCGATTGAAAATATAAATGGGCTTTTGATGCAAAACAGGAGATGCTACAATAGTAATTTTTTTTCTATAGGAGATACTCCAATGAGCAGAAAAACATGATCCAGATGTGATTTCAAGGAAGTATAAGTTTAATAGAAACTAAAGGATGGTCAAGAGGTATTTTCAAAGTCCTTTTCTCTATGAGGGATACATTTTTTTACCCAAAGAGTGACTCTATGGTTTTTTTTGTAGCTTCATAAAAAAGGAATTTATGCAAAACCAAATGGAAAAATGTATGACACCAAGTCATAAAATAGTAATATAGAGAAGGTTAATGTATGGGAATGAATTCTAGATTCATAAATTAAATATTTCTAAAATTACTAATACAATATTCATAAAATGACTTGTAAAAAAACTATCTCAATAAATTTCAGAAAACAATATTAAAAAGTAATATTACAAAAATGAATATTTGAACTAATGCATGTAGAATAAAATTAAAAAGAAGGATCTTGACCATCTATGGTGTGCCATAACCCAAGGAGTCTCATATCCCTGAGGAGGTAGCAAGCTAAGAACCAAATTTTGTTCTCATTTATTAGAAAATGTGCTCATACATAGGAGACTACAATATGTAATTCTATAAAAAATCCTTCGGTTTACTTTTGCTTATGTCTAACATAAAAATTCAACTCCTAATGGGCTTACTCAAGCCTTATTTACAAAAATATGTTTTAGGAGTAGCCTCCATGAACAGGGTGTTGTTTTCCCTCCAAAATCCCTATATAATAGTATCTTGCTCCCTCTAACCTCACAGCTTACACGGAGGAGTAGTAATTTCCTTAATCCAAGTTAGTTTGGCCATCCTACAATAGGGGACATGTCTTATACTTTTCTATCTAGATGAAATCCTACATTTTCTTCCATTTCTCTCCATCCCCTTGTTTCTTCCTCCTAACTTTGATATTATTATACTAATAATAGTAAGGGAGCGCTAAATTGATTCCAATCCATTGGAATCCAAGTCTTTAGATGATTCTTTTATATGAGGGATATTTAGCCAATATAGTCCTAAACCTATTAGGTAAATTGTATTCCCTCATCCTCATACTATGTTTCAATGTGTGGCATCTCCTCTTATAAGCATGTAAGCATCCCCTTCCTAAGAGCCTAAGGGCATCCTCAGAGTGGAGGATTTCCTCTTCTTTCCTTTGAATGTAAATTGTTTCAAAATTAAGATCTCTTGTTATAAGTTCATTATTTTCAATGGGGATAAGTTGGGATGGATGCTTAAGCCTAACCTATAATGGTTACTCCTTTTCTTTGTATAATGATCTAGTTACCTCCTCTACCCTCATGTATTCATGCCTTGGCCATGACGCTAATGCCATCAATTGTTCATCACCCAAATAAAAAAATTCGGAGCCATATGTTGATGTCATGAAGCACCAACGATTTTGGATGTAGAACTATGCAATATTGGCCTTGCCCTCAATGTTTATCCAGATGAAAAATACAATCAATTCTCTAATATTTTGAAGAGGGAAACAACCATTTTGTGCTAGAGTTATGATTTGGAATTTATACCATTAATTTAAAAAAAATAAGGAATAGGTATTTGAGGGGTGTCTTCAATTCAGAGCTTCCATGGACAAGTGTGTTATAATGCATAGGTCTATTTGAAGAGTGGAATTTTTTTTCTTCTTTCTCTTGTAGCAGTATTTCTTGTTAGAAAATAAGAAAGGAAGAAATATTTTATTGTTCTTTATTATTTACTTGTAATGTTCTTTAATTCTTATTATATTCTTCTTGTCTTCTTTCGTCATAGTTCATCAAGAAATTATCAAAGCTAAAGCACATAGATCAAGGACACAATATATAGGCGACCACGCAGGTCAAAACCCCACTCTAGCGGAAAACCCAATAAGTAGTTCTTCCCTAAATAGTATTATTGAGACTCTAGACCTTCACTCACACTTGATCCACACCAAGTCAACCTTCATTTCAATCCTCCTTTTCGAACTATAAATAGTAGCATAAACACCAATGCTATGTATGAATTCCTTCGACCTCACTTGTTGAACTTTGGTCTTGGAGAAAAGACTTTGATATTACTTCTAGGAATTTGATTTTAACCTATGCAAATTCTCAAGGCACCAAAACCAAGAAAAAACAATTTTGACCTATTCTTCTCTTTTCAGTAGCAACATGCAACAACTCGAAGCAATTACCAAAAAAAATAATGAGGAAAATTGATCTTCCAATTTGGGGAATGTCAGAGAGAGAGAGAGACCCCAAAATTTCAGTTTTTCTTCAATCCTTCAACTTATCCAAACTCAAACTTATTTTGACCCCTTCCTTGACTTCACAGTTTTTCCCTTATGCAACAACAGATATTGAATTTCTGTGTGAGTGAGTGAGTACTCCAAATGAGTTTGAGCTTCCTGTATATATATGCTTCTGATGAGCTCAAATTCATCGGTTCGAGGTTGAATTTATCACTTGAAGAGTGACTTGGTGTGGAGGCTCCATAAATCATATTTGACTCAGTACTAAACCTAATTACACGATTCAAAATCCGAGAATAGGTCAATTTAAATATGTAATGACTCTATTAACTCATTAAAAATCCTAGAAGTCCAAAATGGGGAATTTCACCTAAAATAATATGACCCAAGCATGAAACCCATGTTTTAAAAAGTAATTTAACAGTAATATAAAATTATTTTCTTTATTAATTTAACAAGTACAATAAATATTGACTCAAATAATTTATGAAGACCGAACCTAGTTACAATATTCAACACTCCCTCTTAACTATGGAGGTATACATAATATAGGGGTTCAAGTAATATCTCAACTATGTGAACTATGAATAATTTTTAGGCACATCGATTCCACAGACTAGATTTTGGACGAGGGAATTCTATCCATTGGTCTTTCAATAATTTAGGCACTGCAATTCCATGGACGAGATTCCTGACCAAGGAAATCTATCCAAGTGGGAATAAGATGGACTAAATATTTTAGCGTCTATTGGTACCATCATGCTTACTTAATTACAATCAACCCAGGAAACAAGGTGTGTATCCAATCGTTGGCACCTTCGTTTTGATGCAATGCTTCACTCCCAAAGTCTGAACAAAAAGCCTAGATTTTTCTCAATCTATCTGAGCATGATATGAATAGATTCCACTAGGGCTTGATGTAAACCCTAGATTTTTCATCTATAAATTCTCAACAAAAAATACATACATTCAAATGAATATATCTACTAGATAATTTAACCATTAATGGGGCTTAGTTGTAAAACCCTAGACTTTTCAGTCATCATCCTAGAACTTCAAACTTTGACTTCGGATTGTTTCCAAACCCTGAGACTTATGATAATTATAAATTTCATCAACACATATATATAGGATATAACCATCATGCATAAACATATCATATGTCAGAAAATATAAATACATTAGAATTATTTTGGGATTCAACCAAATGCACATATAACTAGGGTTTCATTCCTAGGACTTTACATACACAACAATAGTTTTTCTTTTTAACCTAACCAAAAACTAGGGTTTCAGTTCATTTAAATAAAATCCTTATTATATCAAAAATTCAAAGGTTCATGGTTTCAAACTACATCATTTAGACCCTAATAAGTTATATCTTCCATGACCATATCAAAACCCCAAATTAGACATCATCAATATATCAATTAAAATATCAATTTATTCATTAATAACCCTAAGTAGGTTTGGTGTTTCACACATTATTAAAATACCATTAGGTTGGTGTTTTCGAGAGAAAATTTTAGGGTTGTTTTATGAAAAAAATAGAGATATAAGGTGAGTAGATTCATCAGATGATGAATCACCCCAAATGAGAATCTTTAAGTTTCAAGAGAGCTAGACACAACAACTGTTGTTAATGTAGAATGGATATTCCAAAGGGAATAACAAAGCTTTATGATCTAAGAGGTACCTTTGTTTATTGAAAAACATTTTAAATCCAATGCTTTGACTTGTTACGTCTTATTTATTAATCCTTGACACCTTCTCTCATGATCCCCAAGCATTCATAAAGTCATTTCCTAGACAAGGAAATAGAGGTAGAAATGTGATTAGCATTAAATATAAACAAAACTTTAAACAAATATATCTAACCAAAATTGAGACAGAATGTAATAATTATTTTGAGTAGTTGTTCTGGGCTCCCTCCAAAGCTCTGAGGGATACCTAAAAATTATAAAACATGAAAATTGTATTTCTAAAAATATGTTAAACCTTCAAATAAATATAAAATATACAAATGAAATATATAAAGTTAGGAAAAAGGGGCTTAGTAGTGTAATTCCCTTATTTCATTCTCTTCAGCCTTCACTCTCTCGGGAGAGGATTTTTCTTTGACCACATTTGCATGATATATTTCTATTTTTGTATTTCTAGGATTATCAAGATTTCTCATCCTATTTGACTCCTTGTAATAGATGCTTTGATTTCAATGTAGATGGTGATTTCTAATTATATTTGATTTCTTGCACTAGATTCATTGATTTCAATGTAGATGATTTGTAATTCTAATTTATTTCTTTCACTAAATGCATTGATTTAAGTATAGGTTTTTATTTATAATCCTATCTTATTGCTTGCATTAGATGCAAATTTAGTGTAGAATTTTTTCTCTAATTTTATTTGACTTCATGCATTAGATGCATTTATTTCAATGTAGATGTTGATTTCTGATTTGATGTAATTGGATGCATGATGCTACGTTAATTTGAAATTGATTTTATTGATAATGTGCATTTATTTCAGTGTAAGGAGAAAATATTGTTGACAATGTACAATGATTTTTGTGTTATAGTAATTCAACTTATTAATGTTGGAGAGAAAGAGAGGCAATGCACGATCATTAAAGTTATTATCTAGACATGTCCCACAACTCCCTCTACCACCTCGGGATCCTCCTCAGTGAATCGACTGATGTACCCTCGAACGACCACCTTTTCTAGTGCCTCTCTTTCATCCTCCCCGGCCTCCACACATTCCCACACCAACCAAGTGGACACGTCCGGTGGTATCTCCATCCCGGTGAATAGTAGCCATGATAATAGTCGTATCTTCCATGACCTCAAAGACAAGATTCATAGAGCATGCAGAATGCCCCACCTCATAAAAGGTTTCATGGTCCATACATAGGAATATCCACCACTCAATGACTTCATCGAGTTGACCCCCCACCAGGGAAACCTAAAACCACACTCAGACCAACCAAATACCACTACCTACCACACGAGAGACCTCACAAGCCTGACCGCCATGCACAGGAACCATACATCACACTCAGACAGAACAGTTATAGCCACCCACCAAACCAGAGAAGAAAAATTTGACCCCCTACTAGCAGATATAGACTACCAAACCCATAATAACCATACAACACTTCCCACCAGACCTTTGCTAATAATTGAGAAGGACATATGCACAAAAATATGTTCCCAAGCTTTGTTTCCACCAATGCAGTTTTCCACTTCCAAATCCGTTGCAAAAATACCACTCACCAATCCAGCCTTCCCTGTCCTTCACACACCAAAAGCAACAAAATTGGATATAGAAATTTACTTTCTGCCACCACACATGTGGATGACTGGACTATTGAGTCCAACTTCCCTTTCAAGCACAAGCATATCAATTTTACTCAAACTATGAGAGGATGAGTTGAACAAGCTCCCATCCTTCCAACTTTCTGCCTTCCAATACACCATCAACAACCAAGAAGCAAAGGAGCAGGGAGAAACATTATTAGGGTTCTCTCATATTACTATGAGTTGTAACAAGGAGCAACTACAAAAACTCGAAAACCATTTATACCTTCAACAATGGGACCTAGAAACAAAGGGGATTTCCTTATTTCAAGTTGGGAGGGATATTTAAAGAAATAAGTTTCCCCAAGTCGTTATGTGTTTCACCATATCAAGTTGGTTTTTTCATTTATGTAGTAAGGTGGCCCAATTGAATAAGGACATATAGGAAGTATATTTTAGGTTACTACCCTTTAAAGGTATGGAAGGGAAATGAAAAACAAAAATAAGGAAAAATTTAACACTCATACTAATTGAAACCAAGTTCATCCTTTATGCATGCATAGTCAAAATGAACATGGGGAAAATTTTTGGGAAAAAGAAAGAAGAATGTGATTAACCTCTTAAAACTCATAAATATATTAATATGTCGATAATAAGTACTAAAATGAATATCACTTTCCCTAAAACATATTTTGATGTAGATCTAGAGCTCCTTGATTTACTAGGTGAGGGCTTCGATGATGCTCCCAACTCCATAACCAATTCTTGCTACCAAACTGTTGCTACAAAATTGTAATGAGACTTAGGAATTTTCTTCACGTGGCTGATAGATGGAGACTTAGCTTTAGTTCAAAACACATCTCATCTCATTTCTCTACCAAATGTCGGCCTATACAATTTTGTAGAGTTGGATCCCCTACAAAACGTAATATTTGTGTATAACATATTATATCATAACATATCACAACTTGGGTTCATATGCATCAATGTTGCATAATACCACATATGTTGTGTCATTTTCATACTCACATTATATATTTAGATACTCTATGATACCATATGTTGTTTGAGGATACTTATCGTATCATTGTCTTGATATATTTCAAAATCTTATGTCAGATCCAAGTCTTTTGTGATCCATAATGTAGACAAATGTGTTTTGGATTAATCACATCACTAGTATTTGTTCAATCGTAATGATGTGATTAATGCAAAAGACATCTATTATAAGATAAACATTACCATAAGAGGGATTGTATATAACATAAGAGGAAAAAAACAACCATCAAGAGATATTTTATAAAGTGAAGACCACAAAAATATAAAATTTGGAATTTCTAGATCAACCATAAATGAAATCAGAACATAAGAGAAAACATGTACTCTATTTCACACCAAAATAAATGATAAGAGCAAACATAGAAAAAGAGAAAACATAAGTGAATAATGGGGAAATATCAAATGCATAATTTGCAAAATCAATTGTAGGAGAAAGCATAACATAAATTTAGAATTCAAGGCTTGCATAAACTCTATTTCACATCCTTTATTTTAGAATTTTTAGTTATATTCAATATTAGCTTATGTATGTTTTATATATGTTGAATATATTTCCTATAGAAAGAATGCATTTCTTTTAGTAGCATCTACTTGTTTTCAATTAATATATTTCATTCACATTATTTGCTAAGTATAGGTTATACAATTTCTGTAGTAATACTTCATTTTTGTAAATTTTTTTAGTTGATTGTGATAATGTTATAGTTATTGTTAAAATACTCTATTTCTTACAACATCACTTCAACAACTTATTTAGCTAGTTTGTAGCATTTTACCGTCATTAATATAATCAATAAGTTATGATAATCCATTGATTAATTTGGTTTTACCATAATCGATAATTTGTAGGCTTCAATACCTACCTTTTAAGTTGCTACTCTCTTACCAATTCCAAACTACGAGAACGTCATCACCCTAGCTCGATGATTATTCCTTTTCATTTCATTGATACAAAAGAGTCATAAATCCCATTTTAGAATAAAAAATTAACTTTATATTTCTCACAGTAGAAAAAGAATAAATGTCGTAGCGATAGTAAGTAATATCCATAACCACCTTCCAATAAAAACAACTAGATAGCAAGTCTTCAAATAATTTCTTCATAAAATACTTCAAACTCTAGTTCTAACTCACCATTGTAATCCTATGGATGTTGTAAGAGATAGCCATAATCTTGTTGAGTTGGTAAATTTCTTCCCACTATATCTGCATATCGACCGCCATTACCATAGTTATTGAAATGTCGTGCATGTAATCGTCCAGTCATGGTACAATCAGCAGTATGTACTACTGACTATGCATCCAATGTCAGATTTGAGCGAAACGAGTTGCATTAGATTTAGGACGACAATATCTACGCTTTGGCACTTGTTTCAAACCATTCAGAAAATGTTGAATTTTTAGCATTAAACTGATCTATTGGAACATTCCTACCCACTACAACATTTGGGACCTCCAAAATCTCTTTATCAATAAACAAATATAGATGAGGGTACAAATCCCTCACCCTTTTAGTCTCAATACATTGAAATTTTCTTGAATTAAACAATTTGAACTTTTCATGATGATAGATAATTTTCCTTGATTTTGCAGTCCTTGTCTTGCTTTCATAGATAACATCTTTCTGCAATTTCCCAGAATATGCATAACAAAAAATTCCACTTGAAGTAATGAACACATTCCCTCCTCAGTATTCAATCAAAGGAGACTTAAACAATAAAAAAATATTCTCACCTTGAAGACTGTCGACGTGACGATGCCTAACATGCCTGCCCTTACACTTGGTTCATTCCTTGACAAAATTTAATAGCCATTGCCATGCACCATCCCTTTTCCAAGAAAATACATTATGAAGCCCACAAGAAGAAATTTTGGAATCAATTTCCTCTTTGTAAATCTTTTTTTTCACTTTATGTTTGACCTTTGCACTCTGTAACACTGGCATCTTGTTCACTCCACTGTTCAACAATGATGCATGTTGCTACAAATTTAATTCATATTTTTTACCTCTTTTAGGATGAAACGTGTTACACTCCTGGAATGTCATATCACAATAATTAGCAACATCAATGAAATATGATTTTACATTTGATTCATCTCCTTGAAAGTCCTCATTCACAACATGTTTATGCTTGAACATTAACAATGAAAAATTCTGACTAGAGTTAACAATTCTTTTCAATTTTTCCGCATTCATAAGAGACAAAGTCATCTTCTTAATATGAACTCTAGCAATATACTCAATCCCATTCTTTAACAAGTGATACTTATTCTCATGGAAATGAAATATTTCTCTCCTATCATAAAGATATGGGATTCCCAAAACTATAACACAAATATCAAGTAGAATTACATCAAGTTCAACTTCATTGAGAAATTTTCTATTGATTGCAAATCTAACAATGCACCTCCTTGTTACCTTCAATTTTCATTCTCATATCCCCAATCTAAAGGATATTGTCTAGGATTTGGAATCGTCTCTAGCTTTAACTTCTTGACAATATCTTCAGAGATAAGAGTTTCTTGTGAACCACTATCAAACAACATGCTTATCTTGGTATTTTTTGAGATGACTCTAATATGGAAAGCTCAATTCTTGTTTTTGCATCTTGAGTGTCATTGAGACAACTTGAAGAACTAGTAATTTATATTTCCTTACCTTCCAAACCCATCGATGTGATCTTTTTTTCATCTCCGCAATCAAAACCTAAATCATGTTGTATTGTTGCATCTATTTTATCCTTCTCGTTTTCTTTAAACCTCTTGGACCTTACCTCTAGATGAAGTTTCCAGAAATTATCTTCATCATTTCCATATTTTGAAAAAAAAAATCATGTCACTTTTTATTTCTCCATCATTATGGATGCATTCTTAATTCCTTCTCCATTAATGTTACCCTTTACGTTTTCTTGAGACTTAAAGGTATTATCACTTGTTTCATCGTAAGCATGTTTCCCTCTTGCCTCTAAATGTGTAGCTTGTACATAAACTTCATCTAAACTTGTAGGGTAAAACAAGAGAATTGTATGTTTTAAGTAACTATGGAAACCTCCAATGTATTTCAACAAAGTACCTTGAGTTTTCAAATCTACACCCAACATCAATGCTCTTCTTCTAAACTATTGAGTATATATTCACACACTTTATCCCTTTCCTTGCCTCCAATAGGTTATTACCTTACCATGTTTCTCCATGTCCTCTTGAATTTTGGCCTCCCACCAAATAAGTGCTACACTCTCCAACCTTAATAAAGAAACCTAAATCTTGGTCGATCATCCTTTATCCTTTGTATCATGCAATACACTTCAAGCTGACCAACCCAATTATCTAATCTCTCAACATTTAGGTCTCAATTATACATACGAAATTAAAATTTTATGTCAAGTTTCAATAGTGGATTTTTACCATTTTCATTGGAGAATGTGGAGGTGTTTGTGAAGGGGTTGATGTGGAAGATGCTAATGGTGAAGATGGTGGTCAAGATGGAGGTGAAGAGAATGGTGGTATCAAAGGTGTTATGTCACCATTCCCTCCATTACCTTTTCGATCCTTTTCCCTATCTCCTTTTGAAGACTTTTAACCCTTTTGAGGATTGGAGCTCTCACCTTGCAAGCTTGTACTTTTATCCTCATAGAGAACTTTCACCATTTGTGTCATGTCAAAGAATGATTTTATTAAATTCTATTCATCATCAGACATATTCTGAGGCTTTCCTTCATATGCCATGATTTTTGAAGTTTCAGGTACAATTTGAGGTTAAATTATTTATGGAGATTATGGAAATTTTTCTCTCCTTCTCCTTGACCTAACTTGATGAGTTGCAACCACAAGATTTCCTTCTCCTATCTTGAGCCTCAACCTTGTAATCACTGGAGACACTTGAAACCAAATTAGAACCCAAAAAAAGAAAAGACCCAAATATTTCATAAGAAATTGATATGTATATGAAAGCTTGAAGTCTTATGGTAAAATTTTCAAGTGAAAATATTAGGGTCTTTAACCTCTTATGCCAAATTCATTAACACATAAACATGCTTTAAAAACACAATTTTTCGAAAAAAATAAGAAGGCATCCATACAATAGTAATGATCCATGTGGATATTGGTGGTCACCTGCCTATTCCACCTGGGGCCCCACCATTGTCTCCTTCATTTTTTCAGTTTCAGCCCAACTTACTATTTTTAGCAGTTTTTCGGGTCCTAAACTTCTGGAGCCATTTGAGGCCCTAAACGACGGTTTTTGGGAAAACTGAGAGAAAGATGGGTCTATGGACCGATGTTACTCATTCAAAATTTGTATTCCTTGAATAGATATTTCTAACGAGGTATGGTACAAGTCAAACGAAGATCGTATGCCAAAGTTACGCCCCTGGGAAGTTGAAACACCAATTTATCCAAACGGGGTCCATACTTTTGGTGCTTCTTCTCCCAGGGTTAGGGTTTTGGCTGTTTAGTATTTCCCATTGTTTATAAATAATTAATAGGTCGTCGAGCCTCATTGTAACTTAGTTCATAGGCCTGTAGCACCACATCTCTTCTCAGAGATAGCTACCAGCACCCTCGCTAGTTTTATTTCCATTCTGTCTGTAAGAAAATTTCAGTTCCTTGATATTAATGAAATGAAGTGTCATTTCCACTGCATCTTTGTATTTATGGTTATATGTTTATTCCATTGCATTCTGGCATAAATCTGGATCAGTGGTATCAAAGCGGTCTTCTTTTTCTCGATCTTTCTTTGCATGTCCCCAATGAGGTCGGGGTATAAGGAGTTAGGGCTCGATATGGTGGAACCTTTGCAAGATTAGCCTCGCAAACCCTGATGGATGCCCATGGGGGACGAAAATAAATATGAGGGAGCAGGAGATCCTATCAAAATATTGCTCGAGGAGGCCCTCGAAAAACAAAGGAACGCGATGATGGATAACTTTTCCCATATCCTTCAACAGCTGCCCACCAGCAGTGCATTTGCATCCAACAGCCACTCTGGAGGTGCGATTCCTTTTAAGGTACAAGTAAATTTTGAAATTCCAATATTTGAGGGTCAAATAGATGCAACTGCTGTATATATATGGTTGAATCTATTAGAAGGATATTTCTGAGTTCATGAATTTTTCGACAGGGAGAAGATTAGTTTTGCACTCCTCAAAGCTGCCCCCCATGTCAAGGATTGGTGGGAAACCCACTATGAGAAAAAGGACGAGATAGAACCCTATATTTTCTCGACCGTACCCACTTGGAATTCTTTACGAGATGCCATAAAGGAACAATACTATCCCGTGGGGAGCTATGAGGATAAATACATACAATGGACCATGTTGTGACAACAAAGGGATCAAGATGTGCATGAGCTGACGAATTTGTTCCATACCTTCCGCACCAAGTTGGGTATCAAAGATTCAGAGAAACATCTGGTGCTAAAGTATCGCAGTTGTCTACACAGATACACTCAGGAGGAAATGGAGTTCCTCGACATCTCCTCGCTTTGTATGGCATACTTGTATGCTACCAAGATTGAGCAGAAATTCAAGCAGAAGAAGTGAGACTTTGGATCTGCGAATGAAAAGCAAGGGAAGGGTGCTCCCAAACCATAAAACAAAGGACAAAGCCAAGGCATGGTGATTCAAGACAACCTGTCAAAGCCACAAGCAAAGAACAACACCGCAAAGCCAAAGAAGGACATGGGAAATTGGTGTGAGCTCCATAAGTTCTCCACTCACAACACAAGTGAGTGTCGGACCAAGAAGTTGCTGGTGGCTGAGATGAGGGCTTCTAAGTCAGATGCATGCTCCAACTTTAAATCAGAACCTAACAAGGGGAAAGATAAATGGAAACAGATTATTGATGTGGAGCCCAATGCCACTGTTGCCACTACGAAAATCTAGAAGGAGGAACTGGAAGATCCAGAGGAGGAGGAACATCTCTTCCACTCCGAGATGTGGGTAAAGGGCTCCCTAGTACGGCTGATTGTTGAAAATGGGAGCCAAAAGAACCTCATTTCAACAGATGACGTGAAGCGGTTGGGCTTGTCGACCACAGCTCACCCACATCCGTACACCATCGGGTGGCTTCACCAACGACGATATCTCCGCATCAGCCAGCAGTGCTGCCTCCCCTATAGTATCAAGCCCTTCACAGATGAGGTATTATGTGACATTGCTCCTATTGATGTTTCTGATGTATTATTAGGACAACCATACTTGTGTAAGTGTGTGTATGAGTCTCAGCCTTGTACTGTTATTGTTACTTTGGGAAATAAGTTGTACAGGATACTAGAGGTACCACCTCCTGCTGATATCTCTTTGGTTACTGCAAAAAAATATAGTAATCTCATTTCCCAAACTAGTAAATTCATTTTCCTGATGATCGGCCCCTAGGGCAAGAAGAATATTATGTCCACGACCTCCAGACAGGGCTCCTCTGCATGACAAAAACAAATGGATAAGGTTTTGGAGGAATATGGGGACATTTTCAGCTCACCCACAGGGCTTCCTCTACACTGTCAGGTCAAGCACCCGATTGGTCTGACCCCAGGTGCGCCGCTACTCAATGGACTGATCTATCGGTGCTCTATTCTAGAGAACGATGAAATCAAGAGGCAGATTCAGGAGCTGCTGTAGAAAGGTCACATCCAACCAATTTCATCGCCCTATGGGAGCCCAATCATGTTGGTATAGAAGAAGGATGGGACGTTGAGACTCTGTATTGACTATCGGGTGCTGAACAAGATCACTGTCTAGAATAGGTACCCGATCCCACGGATCAAGATTGATTTGAAGTCTAGGTATCACCAAGTACTAATTGAACCCTCAGATGTGTGGAAGACTGCCTTTAAAGCTAAGCAAGGCCTTTTTGAATGGCTGGTCATGACTTTCGGGTTGAAGAATTCTCCCGCAACCTTCATGACGATAAGGATGACATATTGCGGCCATTCACCAAATCATTTGTAGTGGTGTACTTGGATGACATTTAGATCTTTAGCCAGAATTGGGAAGAGCACCTTCACCACATCCAAAAAGTCCTCCAAACACTGCGACAACACAAGCTGTGTGCCAATTTCGAGAAGTGTAGTTTTGGCATGACCCATGTTCAATATCTGGAATACATTATTGATGAAAGGGTGGTGCATGTGGATCCAATGAAGATCCAAGTCATTCAGGACTGGCCAGCCCCAACCACTATAACAGAGCTTCATGGATTTCTAGGTCTTGCTAATTTCTACCATATGTTCATGTTGGGATTCTCTCATATCACTTGGCCCTTGAGTCAAGTCACCAAGGGAGGAGCGAGAGAAAAATTATTTTGGTCAGAACCTCAACAGAAGGCATTCACAGAATTGAAAAATCACCTCTGTTCTGCCCAGTGCTCACATTAACAGACTTGCAATAGCCATTTTAGATCGAGACATATGCCTCTGACTATGCTATGAGGGCAGTTCTTACTCAATAGGGACATCCAGGGGCATATCACAGTGAGAAATTTCCTGACACAGTTCGCAAGTATCCCACTTATGACAAAGACATGTATTCCATTGTGCAAGCTTATCGACAATGGAAGCATTACATTTTTGAGAAGGAAACAATCATCCACATCGACCACTAGCCACTATAGTTCATACAGACACAAGGGAAGTTGCAGAATGATCGCCATCAGAAGTGGTCCACATATCTGCAACAGTTTCATTTGAACATCAAGTACAAGAATGGTAGCACCAATAATGTTGGAGACCGCCTCAGCCAACCACCGATCATGGTGCTCACCATAGTTCTCAAATCTTATGGGCACGAGACTTCTCATTGGCGGCTTCTCTACGGGAGCGACCCAGAATTTAGCCACACTTACAAGGCACTCTTGGGAGATACACAAGTTCCCAATTTTCACCTCCAAGATGCACTTTTATGTCACCTGGGACACCTTTGTGTTCCTTCAAGCGAGTGTGCCAAGGTGATACATGGGAAGCACACTACAGTCAAGTCGCTGGGAATTTAGAGGTTGAGAAAATAGTAGCTGTACTGCAGAAGTATTTCTATTGGCCGAACCTTCGAAAGGATGTCGAGAAGCACATCAGATCCTACAATGCCTGTGCCATTGCCAAACCGACCATCAAGAAGCAAGGCCTATATACTTCGCTACCTACCCCTAGTCAACCTTGGGAATCCATCTCCATGGATTACATGTCGGTCCTGCCTTCTACTAAGCATGGAAATGACTGTGTTTTCGTGGTCATCGACAGATTCTCAAAGACGGCCATTATGGCAGCCTGCAAGAAGAATATCACAACAAAATCCACTGCTAAACTCTTCTTTGAATGAGAGTGGGTGTACTTTGGGATCCCACTGTCTATCATATCAGATCGGCATAGCAGGTTCCTCAGCACATTTTGGTCCAGCCTCTAGTCAATGCTAGACACCAAGCTCACCAAGTCCACAAATTTCCATCCCCAAACAGATGGCCAAACAAAGGTCGTCAACAGAATGATTGTACACATTCTACGCATGTACAATTCAAAGCATCCACGCACATGGGATGAGAGCGTCCCCTATGTACAACATAGTTAAAATCGAGCTCTCCATAGTTCAATCAGCCATAGCCCCTTTCAGGTGGGCTTGGAATTCCAGCCACTATGTCCCATTGACATAGCCATGCCATTTGCGGCTACTCAGGCCGATTCAGCTCATGTCTAATTTGAAATCAACAAAGAAAATAGCTTCATCAAGCATATTCAACACATCCACCAACAGGTTCATGACATATTGGACAGAGCCAATGCTAAGTATAAGCAATGCCATGATCAACATCGAGTGCCACACAACTTCCAGGTGGGCGACAAATATGGCTACATTTGCAGAAGGAGTGCCTCACTGGACCCCACCGCAAGCTTTTCCTGCTCTGATATGGGCCATACACCATCACCAAGGTCGTAGGGAACAATTCCTTCGAGCTCAGTATTCCAACATTCCTTGGTATGCACCCAGTATTCAATGTGGATCACCTTCGTCCTTACTTCGCACCTATACTGGACACCTCTGACATTGCAGAACAACTCACACCAACAGAGTTAAACCCAGACTGCATGGAACAGGCCACCACAGATTATATCATGGACATGCAAATCAAGAACACTCACCAATAGAAGATCCAACTGTATCGGGTTGTCAAAGCTGGCCAACTCCTACACCAAGGAAAGTGGTTCACCAGGGATCAAGTTCAACAGACATTTCCTCATCTCATGGAGGAACTTAACACAATGGGGACCATTTCTTACTAAGGGGGGGAGGAATGATCCAGGTGCATATTGGTGGTAAGCCACCTATTCCACTTGGGGCCCCACCATTATCTCTTTCAGTTTTTTAGTTTTGGTACAACTTACTATTTTTAGCAGATTTTCGGGTCCTGAAATTCTGGAGCTATTTTGAGGCCCTAAACGACGTTTTTTGGGAAAACGGAGAGCAACATGGGTCCATGTACTGATGTTTCTCATTCAAAATTTGTAGTCCTTGGATAGATATTTCTAACGAGGTATGGTACGTGTCAAATTGAGATCGTATGCCAAATTTACGCCCTTGGGAAGTTGAAACGCCAATTTACCCAAACGGGGCCCATAGTTTTGGCGCTTCATCTCCTAGGGTTAGGGTTTTGGCTGTTTATGATTTCCCATTGTTTCTAAATAATAAATAGGCCCTCGAGCTTCATTGTAACTCAGTTCAGAGGCCTATAGCCGCCACATCTCTTCTCATAGATAGCTACCAGTGCCCTAGCTAGTTTTATTTCCATTTTGTTTGTAAGAAAATTTTAGTTCTTTGATATTAATGAAATGAAGTGTCATTTCCGCTGCATCTTTGTATTTATGTTTATATGTTTATTATGTTGCGTTCTTGCGTAAATCTGGATCAATCAATAAACACAAAACATCAAGGGTTGAAGGATTTCATCCCTCCCAGGCTATATCTCTTACTCCAACTCCTAATCGTTGGGCCTCTTTCATTATGCTCAAAAAACTATGTTTACTATTGGGTGTGGAGCCTGATTATCTTCTTTATTTTGTATCACAACGTTCGACCCTTGTACCTTAATGGGGTGGAAATGCTGCCCATAATTAAATGCTACCTGGGGGGTCCAGGGGGGGCTGCGACTTTATGGAGCCCCTCCCCCCTGGCGGGGGGTTTTTGGGGTAGCGCCCCAGAAGCTAAAAGAAGATGTAAAAATTTCCTTGTAAAAGTATAGTAATTTCTGGTCAATCTGGGTCATTCATTAGGTGGATGATCTAATGGTAGAAGTTATGTTTATTTTAGGTTTTTTTGCCCTAGAAGGCAACCCCTCGCTTTTATGAGGGTATTTTATTGCAACTGTGAATGTATGTGTATTCTCAGAGTGAGAAACAGATAAGGAGACTGTGAGAGAGAACCGAGGATATTACAATGGATCTGATGTAGGTTGTGTCTCTTCATTTTGTTGTATAACAGAAAGGAAGGATTGGTTGTTCGGGGTGGATGTAGCCCAAACTGGGTGAACCATGTATATTTGTGTCTCTCTGGTTTTATGTGTTTTTTGTTCTTGTTTTCTCCGCATATTTTATGTGTTTCATTGTTCTATAATATTTAATTTTCTACCAATTTTTATTAGAGCTGAAGGTCTATTTGGCTGATAAACTCGCAGGAAAGAAGGGTTCCTAGTTCGAGTGGGAGCAATGCCGAAAGATGGTAAGTTTAGGGTCAAGAAGTTTAATGGCCAAAACTTCCCACTGTGGAAGATGAATATGGAAGAGTATCTGTATCAGAAAGATCTATACCTACCATTGACCAGAAAAAAAAAAGAAGTCGATGACTATGATAGATGTAGAATGGGATATTCTTGATAGAAAGGCACTCAGAATAGTACATTTGTTTCTCGCGGCGTCGATAGCCTTCAATATTTCGAGCGAAACAATAATAGAGGGTTTGATTAAGGCGTTGGAGAAACTATATGAAAAACCCTCAGCCTCAAACAAGGTATTTCTTATGAAACGTTTATTTAACATGAAGATGTTGGAAGGTGGATCTATTGTAGACCATTTAAATGATTTTAATATAGTTACCAGTCAGTTAAGTTTTGTAGGGGTAAACTTTGATGATGAAGTTAGGGCTATTTTATTTCTATGCTCATTGCCCGAAAGCTGGAATGGTTTATTTATGGCCATTAGTAACTCTGTCTCTAGATCTAGTACTTTAAAGTTTGATGATGTTGTTGGTGCTTTCCTGAGCAAGGAAATGCAAAGGAAAATCTCTGCTGAGACATCTGGTAATGCTTTGAGTGCAGAGTCTAGGGGAGAGAAATGGAAAGGGGAAAGAGCTCAGAATATCGTAGTGAATCAAGGAAAGGAATATCCAAGTCTAGATCAGGGATAGTGTGCTGGAAATGTAGAAAGAAAGGACACCTGAAGAAAGCCTATAGATCTCGGAAGGGAAAAGAAGGAGACACACAGCAAGAAAAAAATCATGAAGGAAATGTGACAGGTGATGCGTTACAAGATTCTTTGATTCTTTCTTTCGAAAATGTTACTAATTATTGGATAGTAGATTCAGGGGCCTCATTCCATGCTACACTTGATAAGAAATATTTTCATGACTATGTTCAAGGATATTTTGGACAAGTTCGTTTGGGTGATTATAAACCCTGTAAAATTGTTGGAATGGGTGAAGTTCTTTTAAAACAATAGAATGGAAACCAATGGCTATTAAAGGAGGTAAGGCATGTTCCATATCTAAAGAAAAATCTAATTTCAACGTGTCAGTTAGGCAGTGAAGGTTGTGTGAAAACTTACATAGATAAAAATTGGAAGGTCACCAAAGGAGCCTTGGTAATAGAAAAAGGTGAAAAGGTTGGTACATTATATTTACGCAATGGTATTTCTAACTCTGTAAATGCTTTAACTTCCAAAGGAGCAGATGCATCATTATGGCATCATAGGCTCAAACACATGAGTGAGAAGGGGATGAATATTCTTCACTCAGGAAGTTTGTTGCCGGGTTTGAAGAATGTTGATTTGGATTTCTATGAGAATTGCATTTATGGAAAAGAGAAGAGAGTCAGATTTATCCGAGTTGGGAAAGAAAAGAAGAGTGAAAAATTATATCTTGTGCATACAGATGCATGGGGACCTGCTCAGGTGTCATCTCTTAGTAGATCTCGTTATTATGTTGCTTTTATTGACGATGCAACTAGAAAAACATGGATTTATTGTATTCAGAATAAATATGATGTATTTGATACTTTCAAGAAATGGAAAGCTTTGGTTGAGATTGAGATAGGAAATAAGTTAAAGTGCCTCATATTAGATCATGGAGGTGAATGTTTGGTCAAAGAGTTTGACAGGTATTGTTCAGAGCATGAAATTTGTAGAGAGAAGACAGTTCCAAGAACACCACAAGAAAATGGTGTGTCAGAAAGGATGAACAGAATAATCATGGAGCGTGCAAGGTGCATCACATTGCATGTAGGATTTCCTTTAGAATTTTGAGCAGATGTTGTAGATACTATTGTTTATCTAATAAACAGAGGGCCTTCAAGCTTCTTGGATGGTGGTATTCCAGAGGAAGCATGGATAGGTAAAAAGGTACGCTACTGTTTTTTAGAGCCTTTTGGTTGTGAGGCCTTTATCCATATTAATAAAGAAAATAGAACAAAGCTTGAGGAAAAATCAAAGAAATGTACCTGTATTGGATATGGTGTTAATGATTTTGGTTATCGCTTATATGATTATGAAAAACACAAAATCATTAGGAGCAGAGATGTAATATTCAATGAAAAGGTATTGTATACGAATTAGTTACAGGAAAAGAAATAGGAAAAAGAAAACAAAGAATACAGAGTTCTTGATGAGATCATAGAAAAGGTAAATCTACCTAAAAATAATAATAATCAAGAGCCACAACAACAACAACCACCACAACAGCAACAGGCACCTCAAACACCTAAAAGTGGTGTCAAAAGATCTACCAGGATAAGTATACCACTTGAATGATACTCTCGTTCATTATATTATTTATTGTTAACTGATTCTGATGAACCTGAATGTTATGAAGAAGCAATGTAGGTTGAAATTAGGAAGAAGTGGAAGCTATCCATGCAAGAAGAGATGGACTCCCCAATGCATAACTAGACTTGGGACTTAGTTAGGTTGACTGCAGGTAAAACTACATTGTAGAATAAATGGGTTTACAGGCTAAAGGATGAAGATGGAGGAAAATAGAGGTACAAAGCTAGACTTGTGGTGAAGGGGTTTGCACAAAAGAAAGGTATTGATTTTTATGAAATATTTTCTCCTGTTGTTAAGATGACTTCAATTAGAACTATTTCAAGTCTTGTAGCAGCGGAAGATTTACATCTTGAATAGTTAGATGTAAAGACAACATTTCTCCATGAATATTTCGAGGAAGAGATCTATATAGAGCAACCAGAAGGATATGAGGTCAAAGAAGAGATTGTATGGCTTAAAACATGCCCCAAGGCAGTGGTATCTAAGATTTGATGGGTTTATGTCTGAACAAGGTTATAGTAGATGCCACTCTGATCATTGTGTTTATATGAAAAAGAGAAATGATGGCAGTTATATTATATTTTTATTGTATGTAGATGACATGCTTGTTGGAGGGTCTAGCATGCAGGAAATAAATGTGCTCAAAATAAAATTGGAAAATTCATTTGCAATGAGGGATTTGGGAGCTAAAAAATAAATCCTTGGTATGAGAATAACTAGAGATAGGAAAAATTGCAAATTAACATTTTTTCAGAATGACAACATACAAAAGGTGTTGAAAATATTTAATATGCAGAATGCAAAACCAATTAGTACACATTTTGCTAGCCATTTCAAACTTAGTAAGGAGATGTGCCCCAAGACCCAAGAAGAAATGGAGTATATGTCTAAAGTTCCATATGCATCAGCAGTTGGAAGCTTAATGTATACAATGGTCTGCATAATGTCTGATATTGCATGTGCAGTGGGAGTTGTAAGCAGGTACATGAAAAATCCAGGAAAAAAACATTGGATGGCAGTGAAATGGATTCTCAGATATTTGAGAGGTGCCACAAATCAAACATTATGCTTTGGTGGTTCAAACATTGCTCTACAGGCATATGTTGATGCAGATATGGCAGGTGATAGAGATAACATGAGGAGCACTACAAGATATGTATTTACTATAGGTGGAACAACTGTCATTTGGGTTTCAAAAATCCAAAGTGTTATTGCACTTTCAATAATAGAAGCATAGTATGTTGTTGCTACAGAGGCTAGTAAGGAAATGATTTGGCTACAAAGGTTTATGGATGAATTAGGTAAGAAGCATGATATGGGCACATTATACAGTGTTAGCCAAATTTCCATTCATCTTGCAAATAACTCATAATTTCATTTCAGGACTAAACACATATAGCTCAAGTACCATTTCATACGATCAGTATTGGAAGATGGACAATTGAAGCTGGAAAGGATACACACTAGCCAGATTCCTGCAGGTATGCCAAAAAAAGTTGTAACCAAGGAGAAACTGAGAATAATCTCAGTTTCAATTGGTATTCAAGGATGACGATGAAAATGAGAAAAAGCCAGGTCCAAAGAGGAGTCATTGTCCAGCAAATGAAGCAGCGGTGGAGTTGCTACAATCAGTCTCTAAGTGGGAGATTTTTGGGTGTGGAGGTTGATTATATTGTTTATTTTGTATCACAACATTGGACCCCTGTAGCTTAATGGGGCGACAATGCCACCCGTAATTAAATGTTTCCTGGGGGGTCCATGGGGCGCCCGAAGCTAAAAACAAATGTAAAATTTCCTTGTAAAAGTATAGTAATTTTTAGTCAATCTGGGTCGTTCATTAGGTAGATGATCTGACGGTAGAAGTTATGTTTAGTTTAGGGCTTTTTCCCCTAGAAGGCAACCCCTTGATTCTATGAGGGTATTGTATTGCGGTTGTGAATGTATGTATATTTTTGGAGCGAACAACCGATAGGGAGACTGTGAGAGAGAACAAAGGATATTACAGCGGATCTACTATAGGTTGTGTCTCTTCATTTTTCTGGATAATAGGAACTAAGGAATCATTGTTCAGGGTGGACGTAGCCAAAACTGGGTGAACCACGTATATCTGTGTCTCTCTGGTTTTATGTGTTTTGTGTGCTTGTGTTTTCCGCATATTTTATGTGTTTCATTGCTCTGTAATATTTAATTTTCTAACATTTACATCAATTTATAGTGCTCAAAAGCCTTAAATAATGTCTCCAATGGCTCCAGAACAGTAAGAACCCCTAGTTGGGCTCTTTATTCTCCAACAAAAGTTACAAAAATCAATGAGTTATGCTCCACTCAAAACATCTGCTAATTTTCCTACAATACATACTTTCCTGCAACTCATTCTACAAATTCTAACTTTTTTGGCCATGTGCGGCAACAAATTTTACCCACACCTACGAGACTCCTGCCGCACTAGGTGAAAATTATCATCTCCTTAAATTTACTATGTTGGCCTTTATCGGCATAATCTTGCGCCACTTGTCGTGTTCTCCACCGTTAATATCGTGGCTTGAACAAAATTTCCTGCCAATGGTTTAAAACCATGGGCTTTATGTGGTTGGGTTTCAAAACCCACCATGGTTTATTTCAAGAGCATCTGTTGTTAGATTTGAAAAAAATGAGTTGTGTTGGATTCAAGAAATAGATGCCAAAATCAGACGGAACAAGCTCTCATCCTTAAGTTGTGTGACATGTGAAATGTTATATTTTCTGAAGTGCAAAATGGTTTTCGAAGTGGAAAAATTAGCGAAACTGCGATAAGTTCTGAAAAGTGCGATGAAGCATCAAGAAAAGGGTGAATTGCAGTGAAATGTGATGATTTCTTGCGCTATAATATTGCGAAAGGTAATAAGGTAAGGGTCTTTGAGTTTATGAACTTATCTGAGTGAAGAAAAATTCGGAACATATCCTCTTTTATGAGTATGAAATTCTGGGAATGGGCAGAGAGTATTATGTTTCTACATATGTGGGTATAAGCGGCCTTTTGGCTGCATCATTCGGTATCAGAGCATGTAAATGAAAAAATTTATTGTAAATGAAGATTGCAAAGTTAAGTTATTGCTGAAGGATAAAGAAAGCACAATGATGATTCTTTTCTTGTGGAGAATGGAGATTCAATCGAATGTGAAGAGTGGATGGATACTACTTATGAAATCATGTAGGTATTGTTTTATTTAAACTCTAATTTGAGTTTTGTAGGATAAAAGAAAAATTGAAGATTGATAGTTCCAATTAATGAAGTATCTCAGAGAAAGTAGATCACAACTTTAAAAAACAATGATAAAGGAAGATGGTAAGGATTTCTAAGTGAAAGAAGAGTGTGGCCAGAACCTAGCATTTCATTTGGGATTGAAATATAAGAGGACAATTGTGTTCTCAAAAGTGCAGATGAGTTGAAGCCTATAAGAAGAAGAGGAATGCTTAAAGAAAGTTCCTGAGAGGGGCCCAGTGGCCAAGTATAAAGGAAATCTTGGTAAGATAATTTGTATAAAGTAGGACTTTCTATTGTAGAGGCTTAAATACAACTCATAGTGAGTGAGGAAATTAAAGAGATAGAGGAGAAGATGACTACTGATAGTCATAGCAGAGGTTCTGAGAGAGACTATAAAAATCCAGTTTATG
The DNA here is from genome assembly GCA_034641835.2 of Pinus albicaulis. Classification (NCBI taxonomy): domain Eukaryota; kingdom Viridiplantae; phylum Streptophyta; class Pinopsida; order Pinales; family Pinaceae; genus Pinus; species Pinus albicaulis. The sequence goes on along the minus strand of CM076575.1, from coordinate 774,129,947 downwards.
TGTAACAAACCACTGTTTTATGAATTCTGATGAATGCTCAATGAATGAATAAGTCTTACTGTGTGAATAAGACTTAATGACTAGGTAGAATCATGTGGGATTCTAGTCTGGAGCGAGTTGATGTGAGTGCAAGTCGAGAAAGAAACAAATCCAAATTCTGGATTTGGAGAATTAAAATAGAATAGGGTTCTGTATTTGGATTGACACTGCATGGAAGGTGTACAAAAAGCGTGGAAATTCCAAGTTAGAATGAATGAAGGAATAGAACTAAGCCTAGGAGGAAGTAAAGAGTGGAGTAAAAGGAGTTGTAGAATGGCGGTAGCCGAAAATAGAGAAAATATTAAGGCAGTGAACCCGTAAAAGATTTCCAAAGGAGTAGAATAGACTACGAGGATTAAATCACGAAGATCTAAGCGAAGATCAATGGTCTAGATGGAATTTTCAAGTGAAATTAGGGAAGTTGTGAAGTGGACACGTGTTAAGCCATTATTGGAATTATTGAGCTCTCTCCTGTAAGATGATATTTCTGCTTCGCTGATCCTCCTTTGATTGTCAACTACTTCTTTAATTATGGCATTAATCTCCCCTCTCTTAGAATTATGGAGCTCATGTCTTATGAAAGATGCTCTTTTTGTTTCTCTGGTGCTCTTTTCATGGTCACTTTCTTCTTTAATTATCGCCTTACCTTTCTTGTCCTTTTCCTTTTGGGAATTACTAATCTGTCTTTCCAAAGAAGATCTCTCTGCTTCTCTCCTCCTCCTTTGATCACCTACTCTCATGACTTCTGAAGGTTCTTCATTTGAAAAATCCAAATCAACTAAATTTTCTCTGATAGAAAGAGAAATAAGGGCATTGTGTGAAGAAGATGATGAATGTGCGGCCATAGTTCCCAACCTTTGGTGAAGATTTTGTATATAACTTCTTTGAGTTTTGGCCATTTAATATCTATAATGCGAGATAATCTCTCAACGCACCAATCCAAATTAATAAGTAAATACTATACATAATTAAAAATAACTTTACTATAATTAATTCTGAAGTCGACAATATCCTTGAACAACTATGATAATCTTTCTTTTTTTATATTTATTTAAAGAAATGTTATAAAATTACCTAAAATCAAATATTTATAAAATATTTTGATTGTGAAATAATTTATGTTTTTTTGGGCATGCGGTATTCATAAGTCATGGTATGGGCCCATGGTATTTTAACAAAGCTTATTTACATGTTAATAATATCCATGGTAAAGTGAGGGTGGATATCCATGGTTAAGAATAATGTCATATTATTGTAAAATATTTTGATTGTGAAATGATTTATTCTAATATCCAAAGGGGTGTACACTTGTACTCCTCATCCCAACACTCAACCATAGAGTAGAGACACAAAACCCAAAGGGTGAGAGAATTAATGGATTACAAAACCACTTGGATACTAGTAGGATGATCTCAAATTTCCAACCCAATATTTTCCCCTTTAATGTTAATTAGTGTGCTTAGAACTTGTATTATCGTACTTGTAAATAACATTTTCATGAAATAGGTTCAACAACCAATATTATATCATCATGAGCCATCATTCAATGATCTAGAGATACTCCTTTTTCAACGAGTGAATCCATTATTGTGTTCAGGTGCCTTTGAGGTTCCTTTTGAGGTGGAAGAAATTAACAACCTAAAAAGTCAAAATTTTCAAACTTATTATGTGCAAAATAGGAGAGAAACTTAGTGCCTATTTATTTTTTATATTTCACACCTATTGAATAACTATCATAAATACTGAAAACCATTAAGTGTCTGATGTTTTTTAAAATTACCCATTCAAGCCCCTTCTATAATGCGAAGAATTTGACCTAATTTTTAGAAATGCAACCCAATCCCCAAGCATATTTGGTCTCTATTTCTTCATTGGGGTGAAAATAACACCTACTTCTCCTTCCTCCCTCAGATTACCTTTTGAAGGTTCATTAACAATAAATGAGAAACAACCGTTACTACTCCAAATTTTTAATTCCCTTAAGTCCATTATCAGAATGTATGGTGATTATATAGGTTACTTATGAATGAAGCTGCTAGCTTGAGCTGGAAAATTTCCAAGATTGGGACAATCTTTCTTTCTTTGAAATGCATCACTCAGATCCCTTGATCACAACGTATAGCAGAGATTGACTTAAAGATTAAATGAGTTGCATTGGAGTCTGATGTAATTGAATTTAGATGAACATCGTTGAATATAGATTGATTCTGAGTAATCCAAACTCCTTAGAAAAACAAATTAATACAACCAACCAAAATCTCATGGTTATTGAGTCAAATTTTCACTTCGATGGGATTTTAATTTTTCGTTGCTCGAACATTTATTTTGAATTTTCTGGAAAGGATGTGATATCTTTGCCCTTGTCCAAAGTGATTTTGTAGATCTCGAGAGTGAAGGATAATTTTCGAAATACATGAGGGGTTTATTGTTCTACCTTCTCAGAAACAACACAACAGGAAGGGAATTGAATATTTCTTTTCTTGAGGTTTTATGTTATTAATATATTTGCAAAGGCCAGTTCCTAATAGAAGACATTAAAGTTTGGAAATCCATACTTATTCCAAATTCTTCCCCTTGTTTTCTCTAAAGGCGAGTGTATGAATTTTTGAATTAGCAATTCATATCCCACTCTCCTATTTTATATATTCTTCTTAATACCTATCCATATACATCGATTCAATCTTGAAGAAGAAATTGGGGTGAAACCTTTCAGTTCTTTGACCACATTTGACTAATGATTTAGAAGATCTGAGGGGACATTGGGACAGGGCCAACCAATCCAATAACCATTGAGATCCCATAGAAATATATCATTGATTTTGTTGAATACCTTTAGCTCCATATATTTAGCCAATTACATTACTCCTTTATTCTCGATCATTAGATCTACTTAAGGAATTTTATTCTTCCAAAGGCTAATGTGCATTCCATTTTTAACCTCCCAACACAAATATTCCATGATAATAGAGGCCATCACTTTACATAATTTCCAAATATTAAGACCTTGGTCTAGGCATGCTTTTTTTTTGGGTGTAATGAGCATATTCTTATGGAAATATTTTTGCATAAAGGCCAACTTCTAGCATTCTTAGGAATACAAAAAAGGAACTAAACTATACTCCCATCGAAATATAGATTCATGATATCGGGATATTTTATCGCTAATCCACCAAAGTTTCTAGGAAGGAAAATGGTATTCCAATTCACTAAATGAAATCTATGTTCATTGTTCTTTCCTCCTTCTAAAGAAACTTCCATAATAGGCCACCAATTTGGTGGATTACTCCATAGGGGACAAGTAAAATTTAACCCATATAAACTAGGAGACATGAAAACATTGATTTTATTAAGGCACTCTTTCCTGCCACATTTAACCATTGTTCTCCCCCCTCCCCCCCCGCCACAATATTTTATTCTCTTTTTTATTTTCTGCAGGATTTCCCCCCATTCATCTGCATTAGATTCTCCTAGTGAAATTGGGATTCCTAAAAATTTGAATAATTCCACTTTGTGACAATTGAGAACTCCAATATCCTTGAAATTTCATTCGACATTGATTCAACACAATTCCAACTACGTAATTATCATTTATTTTTATTGACCATGCTACCAAATAGATAAATGTAGGTGTTTATAATATTTTTAAAGTAGAGGACAATAGTGGGCGCTCCCTTTTTTCGATCGGAAGATGGATTCAGCTAGGGTTTCCGCTAAGGCTCTGCAACACCCTGTCGCCGTCACAGATGTTTCAGCCCGGGCTCCTCACGCTTTCGCAGCTGAAGACCTTTCAACAGCATTCGCCGTCTCCAAAGTAAACCCCAAAACGGCTCTAGCTGTCTTTGAAGCAGAGGGCGGTGGATCAAAATCCCCCTTTGAACGAAAGGCTGATACGGTGCTTCCCCTTGGCTTCGAGCACCGGCGTCCTGTTTCAACAGATGGCGAAGGCAATCTGCGAGTTGGGTTTTCAGAACAGGAACCCACGGACATGGTGCTATCAGTCCACGGCAGGCCATGCTATCTGGAACAGCCCGCCTTCAAAACAGAGGACGCTGCCAAGAATCTCGCCGGCGGCCATTCCGCTATGAATACGAAAACATATTGCCTACCAGAAAGGAAGGCAGCTGAACACTGTAAGGATGCCCAAGAGCATTTGGGCGTACACGCTGCTGGAGGCGGGACTGGATCTGATCTCAGATCCACGACTTTAGAAAGATTTCTGATTGACCAAGGCAAGAAATCTGAGATCAGTCTCTCCATTTCTCCCCTGCCTCAGACAAGAACAGAGCTGCCAAAATCCAAACAGCAGAACCTCCTGCCAGCCCCAGAAATAGTGGCAGCAGAGTCCATGCAAGTTGGGGAACGGAAAGGCGCTCCTCAAGCTGGTTTATCAGGTAAATTTTCGATTTATCACCATCAGCAAAGTCTACCCTCTTGCTTTCAAATCCAGCTCTTACTTCTCTCAGGCAAGACGCTACTGCTTTGGGTGTCTTCTTCAGATCTGGTGCTTAACCTCCTGCGAGAGCTGGAGCTCAGATTGGGCATCCCCTCAGCATTTCTGAGACTGACCTATGAAGGCAAACAGCTCGATGAACCTATGCCCCTATCTTTTTACAGCATTGAAAGAGATGCTTTAGTGATTCTCACTTCACGCCTGCGAGGAGGAGCAGCTGGGCAGACCTCCTCGGCTCCCACCTTCTCCTATAAAGATGCAGTTCATGCTCAGAACCCCAAACCCTCTGCTGCCCCCAAACCCCAGCCTTTTCTGGTTGACAAGCTGGATGAAGCAACTTCTGTTGAGGTCTCTCTACCATCTGTCGCAGAAGATCTTCAAAAATATGCAGAGAGAGCCATCATCTGCAGATTCAATGGGCTTTGGCCTTGAACCAAGGAACTCTGTGATTGGATCTATGATAACTGGACCAGCAAGTGCCTCGTTAGCTGTTGTTCACGAGGGTTCTTCATAGTATTGTTCGATCATGCAAAGCATTATGAACAGGCCTTATAGAAAGGTCCCTGGTTTTTTGGAAATGCTGGACTCTTCTTAACCCAATGGTTCCCAGATTTCGACCCTGCAACAGCTACCATCACCAGGACCCCTGTTTGGGTCAGGCTGCCCAACCTTCCTGTCCATCTATGGCAGCTGGCAGTGTTCAGGCGCATGGGCGATACCTTGGGACGCTTTCTCGATGTTGATTATGAAAGGCCACTTCAGGGCCTCTACAGATATGCCAGAATGTGCGTGGAGGTTGACATCAGCAAAGGCTTGCCCAAAAAAATTATCCTCAAGGTTGGTGATCTTGTCTGGACTCAGTACTTAGACTATGAGAAAACTGCATTCCGTTGCCGCCACTGTAACCAAACAGGGCATCTACAGAACTCATGCCCCACTCTTGCAGAAAGAAAGACTAAAGGAGATCATACAAAGTCCAAATCCAAAAAATGGACTCCCTGTACCCCGCCGCCTGTTGCAAATTATACTTCCTCGAGCTCTGATGATGATGGGAGTGAAGCAGATTCAGTCCTTGCTCCTCAGACTCAGAAACTGTCCACGGATGCTCCCAAGCATCCCCTTGATACAACAGTCACTTAGAAGCGTAGTCATGAGTCCGCCTCCTCCGATTCAGATAAGGAGGCCCCTCTCTTGGAGAACTCCAGTCTTCAAATTGTCCCAGCACATACTCACCAGGATGGCTGGGTTAAAGTCAACAAAAAGAAAGGGAAGAAATTTCGTGTAGAAAACTCTACCAATTCTGGGTAGAAGTCAGTTCCTTCCTGTTTTTAGTTGTTTATTGCTGCTCCTCGTTTGTCTCATCTCTCTATCCAGGGACCGAAGTTGATTTTTTATCATTTCCGGTTGGCCGTGTTTTTTGTCTCTCTTGAATGTACTTTCTCTTGTACCATATTTTCACTTAATAGAATTAGTCCAATTCAGAAAAAAAAATATTTTTAAAGTAGAGGACTATTATTTTGGTAGCACCACCCAAATCGATAGTGTCATCTAAAAATTCAGAGTGATGTACTCAATACCACCAAATTGTCTTCCTACCAGGATTTCTCCAAATTCATACTAAGGCTTTTAGCCATATTGATGTGATGGAGAGGATACAATGGGTAGCCCTACCTTAACCCTCAAGAGGAAACAAAAAAAAGGGTGGGTCAGCCATTAACCAATGGTGCAATACATGCTTTTATCCACCTTATAAATTCCCTACATATCCCCAATTTTTCTAACATAAGGAAAAAAAAATAGTTCCCTACTCGGTCAAAGGCATTGGCCATATCCAACTTTGTCACCATTCTTGGCTTGCTAAATTTCTTGCTTGAGTGAATTTCTTCCTAGACAAGAATGATATTATCCAATATTTGTCTCCATTGCATGTATCCTCACTGGTTCTCTGATATGACATCCAACAATTTTTTTTTTTCAATTTGGTCATAATGATCTTTGTTAAAATTTTGTAAGCCGAATTAGAAAGAGAGATTGATCAAAATGAGGTGAAATTTACTAGAGACAAAAAGGACAAGTTAGTAATTTTTTTTTTATCTTCTCTTTAATTTGATAATTATTCAATATCTGCATCATATAATTTTTTATCATAACCCAAAAGCTTCTATAAAAGAGGTTCAAGAACCCATCAAGGCCTATGGATTTATCTGGGTCCAAATATTGCTACAAGGAAACCAAACTAAAATTTGAGATCCCGACATATTGAAAAAATAAATTTAAGGCTATCTTCAAGGGAAAAAGGATAAAATCCTTTGGATATAGGCAAGGAGGGTGGAATTTGAATTTCCTCACTCCTACCAAGAATTAATCTTAGAAAAAATTCATAATTTCTAAGTGATGGCCCTCAATATTACAACATGAATGTTGCAAATCGCAACGGGTCTCGACTTTAATTGGCAACAGAAGGTTCATACAAAATTAATAGGGCTTAGCACTATGTAAGTAGCATGTAATGTGTTCTTATTTTGTTTATATTATGAAAAGGAAATAAAATGAAAGAAAATTTGTAATATAGAGACCATTATGTTGCATATGCTACACAAAATACTCAAAATAATAGGAGAGTGAAAATAGCAAGAAAATATATTATATTTGTAAGTAAATGAATACAAAAAATAAATATTTCTAAAATAAAATTAAATCTACTCTACTATGCATTGGAAGCAATCTTGCAACTAAAAGAAATCATTGAAACATCAAACCCTAATTCACAGAGAAAAAGGAAGTTCTGCTACAGTAACTACGTCAAAGATTCTATAAGTTTTACAGGCTTATAAATTAAATTCTTAGGGACTTGGTGACACTGTATTTTGAAAATTAAGGCTAACCATGCTTCGGCTACAAATCTAAATTATCTTTTGATGCAAAACACAAGATGCTACAAGAGTGCCTTTTTTTCTATAACATATGCACCACTGAGCATAAAATCATGTTTTAGATGCAATTTTGAGGAAGGATACATTTAAGAGAGACTATTTGAGGAAGGATACAATGTATATATTCTTTTCACTACCCATCCATATACATCGATCCAATCTTGTATTAGCAATTGGGGTGAAACCTTTCAGTTCGTTGACTACCTTTGACCAATGATTTTAAAAATTTGAGGGGACATTGGGACAATGCCAATCAACCTATTAACCATTGAGATCCCATCGAAATATATCATTGATATTGTTGAATCCCTTTAGCTCCATATATTTAGCCAATTACATTACTCCTTTATTCTTGCACAATAGTTATACTAAAGGAATTTGATCCTTCCAAAGTCTAATGTGCATTCCATTTCCAACCTTTCAACTGAAATCTTCCATCATAATAGAGGCCGCCACTTTACATAATCTCCAAATATTCATACCTTGGTCTAGCCATGCTTTTTTTTTGGGTCCAATGAGCCTATTCTTATGGAAATATTTGTGCATCAAGGCCAAATTCTATAATTCTCAGGAATATGAAAAAATTAACTAAATTATGTATGCATCGAAATCTAGATTCATGAAATCATGATATTTTATCGCTAATCCACCAAAATTTCTGGGAAGGAACATGGTATTCCAATTCACTTAATGAAATATATTTTCATTGTTCTTTCCCCCTTTCTAAAGAAACTTCCATAATAGGCCACCAATTTGGTGGATTACTGATCCAGATTTTTGCAGGAACACAACATAATACAGAAATACCCATAAAAATAGAGATACAATGGAAATAAGGCTTCATTTCATTAATATCAAATAACAGAAATATGCTTACAAACATAATGGAAATAAAATAGCTAGGTTGCTGGTAGCGAATCTATGAGAAGAGATGTGGCAGCTAAAGACCTCTGAACTATGTTACAATGAGGCTCAAGGGCATATTTATTATAGAGAAACAATGGAGAACTCTAAATGTCCAAAAACCTAACCCTAGGAGATGAAGCGCCAAAACTATGGGCCTCGTTTGGGTAAATTGGTGTTTCAACTTCCCGGGGACGTAACTTTGGCATACTATCTCCATTTGACCCACATGATACATCATTATAAAGATCTATCCGAGGACTAAAAATGTCACCATGAATATCGATCTTAGAACGGAATCATATTTGCTAGAAATATAATGCCCAAAAACCGTCATTTAGGGCCTCAAAACGGCTCCAAAATTTCAGGACTCGAAAAGCTGCTAAAAATAGTAAGTTGTGCCGAAACTGAAAAACTAAAAGAGACAATGGTGGGTCCCCAAGTGGAATAAGCGGGTGACCACCAATACCCACCTGGATCATTCCTCCTGACTTAGGAAGAAATGGTCCCTGTTGCATTAAGTTCCTCAATGAGATGAGGAAACTTCTGTTGAACTTGGTCCCTGGTGAACCACTTTCCTTGGTGCAGGAGTTGGCTAGCTTTGATAACCTGATACAGTTGGATCTTTTGTTGGCGATTGTTCTTTATTTTCATGTTGATGATACAATATATGGTGGCCTGTTCCATGCAGTCTGGGTGTAACTCTATTGGTGTGAGTTGTTCTGCAATGTCAGAGTTGTCTAGTGGAGGTGGGAGGTAAGGATGAAGGTGGTCCACATTGAATACTAGGTGCAAACCAAGGAATGGTGGAATACTAAGCTTGAAGGGATTGTTCCCTACAGCCTTGGTGAAGGTGTACGACCCGTATCGGAGTGGGCAAGGCTTGCGATGGTGTCCAGTGAGGTGCTCCTTTTGCAAATGTAGCCACACATTTTTTCCCACCTAGAAGTTGTGTGGCACCCGATGATGATCATGGCATTGCTTGTACTTAGCATTGGCTCTATCCAATATGTCATGAACCTGTTGGAAAATGTGCCGAATGTGCTCGATAAAGCTATTTGCTTTGTCAATTTTAGACTGGAGATGAGCCGAATCGGCCTGAGTAGATGCAAATGCCATGGCTATGTTAATGGGACATAGTGGCTAGAATCCCAAGCTCACCTAAAAGGGGATGTGTTCGATTGAGCTGTGGAGAGACCGGTTATAACTATGTTGTACATAGGGGAGGCTCTTGTCCCATGTGTGTGGATGCTTTGAATTGTACATGTGTAGAATGTGTACAATCATTATGTTGATGACCTCTGTCTGGCCATCTGTTTGGGGTTAGAAAGTTGTGGACTTGGTGAGCTTGGTGTCCAGCATTGACCAGAGGCTGGACCAAAATGTGCTGAGGAACCTACTATCCTGATCTGATATGATAGACTGTGGGATCCCAAAGCGCACCCACACTCGTTCAAAGAAGAGTTTAGCAGCGGCTTCTGCTATGATATTCTTCTTGCAAACCCCCATAATGGCCATCTTTGAGAATCTATCGATGACCATGAAAACACAGTCATTTCCATGCTTAGTAGAAGACAGGCCCAACATGTAATGCATGGAAATGGATTCCAAGGTCGACTAGGGGTAGATAGTAGAGTATATAGGCCTTGCTTCTTGATGGTCGGTTTGGCAATGGCACAAGCAGTGCAGGATCTGATGTGCTTCCCAGCATCCTTTCAAAGGTTCGACCAATAGGAATACTTCTGAAGTACTGCTATTATTTTCTCGACCCCGAAATGCCCATTGACTCAACTGTAGTGTGCTTCCCATATCATCTTGGCACGCTCACTTGAAGGAACACAAAGGTGTCCTAGGTGACATAAAAGTGCATCTTGGAGGAGAAAATTTGGAACTTGTGTTCTCATGCCCACAAGAGTTGAGAACAGTGGTGGGCGCCAAGATCAGTGGTCGGCTGAGGAAGTCTGCAATATTATTGGTGCTACCCTTCTTGTATTTGATGTTGAAATGAAACTATTGCAGATATGTGGACCTCTTTTGATGGCGATCATTCTACAACTTCCCTTGTGTTTGTATGAACTGCAGGGGCCGGCGGTCTATGTTGATGATTGTTTCCTCCCCCAAAATGTAATTCTTCCATTATCGACAAGCTTGCACAATGGAATACATTTCTTTTTCATAAGTGGGATACTTGCGAACTATGTTAGACAATGTCTCACTGTGATATGCCACTAGATGTCCCTGTTGAGTAAGAACTGCCCCAATAGCATAGTCAGAGGCATCTGTCTCGATCTAAAATGGTTGTTGCAAGTATGGTAATGTGAGCACTGGGGTAGAACAGAGGCGATTTTTCATTTTTGTGAATGCCTTCTGTTGAGATTTTGACAAAAAGAATTTTGCTCTCACTCCTCCCTTGGTGACTTGACTCAAGGGCCAAGTGATATGAGAGAATCCCAACACGAACCTATGGTAGAAATTAGGAAGATCTAGAAAGCTGCGAAGCTCTATTATAATGGTTGGGGCTGGCCAATACCGAATGACTTGGATCTTGGTTGGATCCACATGGACCCCCCTTTCATCAATAATATATCCAAGATATTGAACCTGGGTCATGCCGAAAGTGCACTTCTCCAAATTGGCACACAAATTGTGTTGCCGCAGTGTTTGGAGGACTTGTCGGATGTGGTGGAGGTGCTCTTCCCAAGTCTGGCTGAAGATCAAAATGTCATCTAAGTACACCATTACAAATGAGTTGGTGAATGGCCGCAAGATGTTGTCCATTAACCTCATGAAGGTTGCGGGAGCATTCGTCAACTTGAAAGGCATCCCCAGCCATTCGAAAATGCTTTCCTTGGCTTTGAAGGCAGTCTTCCACACATCAGAGAGTTCGATTGGTACCTGGTGATACCCAAACTTCAAGTCGAACTTGCTGAAATATTTCACCCCTTTGAGTTGGTCCAGAAGCTCATCAATCCGTGGGATTGGGTACCTATTCCGGACAGTGATCTTGTTCAGTGCCCGATATTCAATACAGAGTCTCCACATCCCATCCTTCTTGTGTACCAACACGATTGGGCTCCCAAAGGGTGATGAACTTGGTCGGATGTGACCTTTCTACAGTAGCTCCTAAATATACCTCTTGATTTCATCATTATCCATAATAGAGTGTTGATAGATCAATCCATTGGGTAGCGATGCACTTGGGGTCAAATCAATCGGGTGCTTGACCTGATATTGCAGAGGAACCCCTGTGGGTGAGATGAAGATGTCTGTGCACTCCTCCACAACCTTGTCAATTTGTTGTTGTCGTGCAGAGGAGCCCTGTCTAGAGGTCGTGGCCATGATCTTCTTCTTTCCCTAGTGGCGGATCATCAAGAAAACAAATTTCTTGGTTTTGGAAATGAGCTTACTATATTTTTTTGCAGTAACAAAAGAGATAGCGGTAGGATGTTGTACCTCTGGTATCTTGTACAACTTATTTCCCAAGATAACAGTAACAACACGAGGCCGAGACTCATACACAGCATGATGCTTCGACAAGTATGGTTGTCCTAATAATACATCAGAAACATCAATAGGATCAATGTCACATAATACCTCATCCATGAAGGACTTGATGCTATATGGAAGGTGGCACTGTTGGCTGACGTGGAGATCTCGTCCTTGGTGAAGCCACCTGATGGTGTATGGATGTGGGTGAGTTGTGGTTGGAAATCCCAACCACTGTACGACATCTGCTGAAATGATATTATTTTGGCCCCCATTATCGACAATGAACTATAACGGGGAGCCCTTTACCCACATTCGGGAGTGGAAGAGACGTTCCTCCTCCTTTAGATCTTCCGGTTCCTCCTTATGGATCTTAGTAGTGGTAACAGTGGCATTGGGATCTCCATCAATAATATGTTTCCCTTTGTCATTCCCCTTGTCAGGTTCTGATTCAGAGCCAAAGCATGCATCTAACTTAGAAGCCCTCATCTCGGCCACCAGCGACTACTTGACCCAACACTCACTTGTGTTGTGAGTGGAGCTCTTATGGAAATCACACCACTTCCCCGTGTCCTTTTTTGGCTTTGCGGTGTTGTTCTTTGCTTGTGGCTTTGAAACTTTTGAGCCTCCATGCCTCGCTCTATCCTTTGCCCCCGTTTGGGACACCCCTCTCGCTGATTTGTAGCTCCGTGCCGGTGTTTTCTTATTTAATTTACTCAATCTTGGCACATTAGCATATTGCATTGCTGTGGTTAGGATGTCAGGAACTCCATTTCTCCAAATGTATCTGTGCACAACCGTAATACTGAACTGGGTTGTTTCTCTAATCTTTGTTCCGTAATTTCTCACAGTATGACCCATTGCTGCCTACAATTTTGACCTTTTGTTTTAAAGATGGCTTGTTTATAATGTACTTATCTCCTCATAGCTCTGCCAGGATGGTATTGTTTCTCAAGGGTACATGAAAGACCTGTTGTGCAACAGAAGAGCAGAGGGGTCTGATTCATCCTTTTCTCTGTAGTCTTCACCAATCCTAACATGGGGGTATCTTTGAGAAGCAAACACCCTCCTACTGAAAAAATCTGAACACAAATATCCTTCTAATAGATTCAACCATCTATCTACGGCATCTGCGTCTATTTGACCCTCAAATATGGGAATGTCAAAATTTACCTGTACCTTAAAGGGAGTCGGCACCTCCAGAGTGGCTGCTGGATGCAGATGCGCCGTCGGTGGGCAGCCGTTGAAGGATTTGGGCAAAGTTATCCATCATCGCATTCCTTTGTTTTTCAAGGGCCTCCTTGAGAAATATTTTGATAGGATCTCCTACTCTCTCATCTTTATTTTCTTCCCCCATGGGTGTCTGTCAGGGTTTTCGAGGCCGATCTTGCAAAGGTTCCACTAGATCTAGCCCTAACTCCTTATACCCTGACTTCGTTGGGGTCATGCAAAGAAGGACTGTGAGTGATCGGCTTCCGTATACCATTGATCTAGCATTTATGTGAATGAAACACATAAATACCTACAAACATAGATGCAAACAGTAAATAAAATTATCATTAATATCAATAATAGAAATAAGCAACATAAAATACATTGAAATAACATGGTGGCTGGTATGTAATCTCTTAAAGAGATGTGGTTGCAATTCAAATCATGTTACATCACTCAAGGGCCTATTTATTATGGAGAAACAATGGAAAACTCTAAACGTCCAAAAACCTAACCTTAGGAGATGAAGCGCCAAAACTATGGGCCCCGTTTGGGTAGATTGATGTTTCAACTTCCCAGGGATGTAATTTTGGTATACTATCTCCGTCTGACCCACATGATACATCATTAGAAAGATATATCCGAGGACTACAAATTTCGCCATGGATATCAATTCCGAAACAGAGTCATATTCGCTAGACAAAGGATGCCCAAAAAACGTTGTTTAGGGCCTCAAAATGGCTCCAGAAGTTCAGGACTGAAAAAACTGCTAAAAATAGTAAGTTGTATCGAAACTGAAAAAATGAAAGAGACAATGGTGGTACCCCAAGTGGAATAGGCGAGTGACCACCAATATCCACCTCGATCAATTACTCCATTGGGGACAACTAAACTTGAACCCATAAAAACTTAAAGACATGACAACATTGATTTTATTAAGACACTCTTTCATACCACATTTAACCGTTGTTCCTCTCCAATATTGTATTCTCTTTTTTATTTTCTCCATGATTGTCCTCCATTCATCTGCTTTAGATGCTCCTAGAAATATTGGGATTCCTAAATTTGAATAATTCCACTTTCTGACAATTGAGAACTCCAATATCCTTTGGATATAAGCAAGGGGGGTGGAATGCGAATTTTCTCACTCCTACCAAGAATTATTCTTAGCAAAAATTCGTTATTGTTAAGTGATAGCCTTCAATACTACAACAAGAATGTTGCAAATCCCAAGGGGTCTCGACTTTAATTGTCAACCAAAGGTTCATACGTACTTAATAGGGGTTAGCACTATGTGTGTAGCATGTAACGTGTTCTTATTTTTTTTTGTCTTATGAAAGCAAAAGTTAATGAAATAAATTATGAAAACAGAAGTAAATGAAAGAAATTTTGTAACACAGAGCATGGAAACATCACATGTGTAGATGTAATGTGAGAAATTTAATGTAAGTAAATATTTGAAATGTAATGTGGTATATTTTTATTTAATTACCGGGAGTACGGTAAATAAATAAAATCTCTTTTTATAGTACCCTAGAGGTATGCTAAATAAATAAAATATAAATAAACCATAGATATGATAAATAAATAAAAATTCTTTTTATATTTACTCCATAATCCTATTTATATTTATGAACATCAAAAAGTGGTTTTGTTTAGGTGAATCGTGAGCTAAATACCATGGGCCAAATTATTATTAATACCATGCCAAAAAACATTATTAACCCTAATATTAATATTAATATTATTATTGATTCTAATATTTACATTATTATATTATAATATTAATATTATTAAATTTAATTAATGTAAACTTTTGATATGTCGAAGTGCATAGAAATGTACCACTTTAATACCATGGGCCAAATACCATATTTATAAAAGAGGTATGGTAAATAAATACGATATAAATAACAGAATGAGAGAGAGAGGGATATAGTAACATAGTTTGAGGGTGAAGAGAGGGAGAGAGAGGGACATAGAGAGATAGATATGGGAGAGAAAATGATAGAGGAGAAGGAAGAGAGAGAGGATGTGAGATAGTGGAGAGGGAGGGAAAGAGAGAGGAAGATGATTTCTTGCACTCGATGCATTGATTTCAGTGTGGATGGTGATTTCTGATGTAAAGTTTCATAGATCCAGAGTAATGTAAAATTTTGATATGGTGATTTCTAATCCTATTTGATTTCTTGCACTGGATGCATTGATATTAGTGGAGATGTTGGTTTCTAATCTTATTTTCTTACTTGCACTAGAAGCATTTATTTCAATGTAAATATAGATAATATCAAACTCTGGATCCAGAGTAATGTATTTACATAGGGAGTGAGAAGTGGAGAGAGAGAGGATGTGACAAGGGAGAAATAAATGAGTATGTGTATGATTGGGGGTGAGATAAAGAGAAAAGTAAGGAGAGATGGAGGGAATGGGGAGAGAATGAGAGAGGGAGGGATATAGTAACATAGTTGGAGGGTGAAGAGAGGGAGAGAGAGGGAGATAGAGAGAGAGATAGATGTGGGAGAGAAAGGGACAGAGGGGAAGGAAGAGAGAGAGGATGTGAGAGAGTGGAGAGGGAGGGAAAGAGAGATGGATTTGGAGGGGGGAGAGAGGGAAGATGATTTCTTGCACTCGATGCATTGATTTAAGTTTGGATGGTGATTTGTAATGTAAATTTTCATAGATCCAGAGTAATGTAAACTTTTGATATGGTGATTTCTAATCCTATTTGATTTCTTGCACTAGATGCATTGATATCAGCGTAGAGGTTGGTTTCTAACCTTATTTTCTTACTTGCACTAGATGCATTGATTTCAGTGTAAATACAGATAATATCAAACTCTTGATCTAGAGTAATGTATTTACATAGGGATCGAGTAGTGGAGAGAGAGAGGGAGTGACAAGGGAGAAATAGAGGAGTATGTGTATGTTTCGGGGTGTGATAAAGAAAGAAATAAGGAGAGATGGAGGGAATGAGGAGAGAATGAGGGGGAGGGATATAGTAACATAGTTGGAGAGGAAGGACAAGAGAGAGGAGGAGAGAGGGAGGGAGACAGAAGGAGAGATGGGAGGATGGAGAGATGGAGTTGGAGGGGGATAGAGGGAGGGAAGAAGAAATACATAGAGAGTGAGAAGTGGAGATAGAGATGAAGTGACACGGGAGATATGGAGAGAGTGTGTATATGTTTTGGTGTAAGATAAAGAGATAAAGAAGGAGATATGGAGAGAAGGGAGGAGAGAAGGACAGAGGGAGGGATATAGTAACATAGTTGGAGGGTGAAGAGAGAGGGGAGATATATATATGTGGGAAAGAAATGGAGAGAGAGGAAGGAAGAGGGAGGATGTGAGAGAGTGGAAAGATGGAGGGAAAGAGAGATGTAGTTCGAGGGGGGAGACAGGGAAGTAGATGGTGATTTATAATAATATTTGATTTCTTGCACTAGATGAATTAATATTAGTCTAGATGTTGCTTTCTAATCTTATTTTCTTACTTGCACTAGATGCATTGATTTCAGTGTAGATGTTGATTTCTAATCTTATTTGATTACCCACATTAGATGCATTGATTTCAGTGTAGATGTTGTTTCGTAATCTTATTTGATTGTTTGCATTAGGTGCATTGATTTCAGTGTAGACATTGATTTGTGATTTGATGTAATTGGATGTACATTGATGGTAAATTACTTTTAAAGTGATTGTATTAAGATTGTGCATTGATTTCAGTGTAAGAACACAAAATTATTAACAATGTACATTAATATTTGTGTTATATTAAATCAACCTATTAATATTGAAGAGCAACAAAGACAATGTATGATGTTTAGTACAATAGTTGAAATTAAATATTTAAATGGTTTGTTATTTCAATTGTCATTTTCATACAATCGATATGAAAAGATGACAAAACTAACAAGGGTGACAATAAGAATAGTAAAAAAAAAAAATTTGGGATTGATCACAATGAAGACTATTTGTAATTGACTACATTCTTATTATTTTCATTTTCTATCATTCAACACTATTACATTGTCACTTTGCATTCAAAAAAATTATTTCGTCATTAAATTTATTAACAATATTTATCATCTCAAAAAACTGACGTAACTAAGAAAATTGTAAAATTAAAATGACCAGATAAATATCACGCATATTTAGCATATATAAAATTATTATATTTATATTATCTATATTTTCATATTATTGATAAAATTAATCATATGTTCGATAGATTTTCCTTGGCCGCACACGACTGAAACCAGTCTAGATCCATCTTAACTCTGGATCTATCAAGCGCCAAGAGGGATCAAATCTCTCGAGGTGCAAACCTTTCCTCAAGTTTTGCACTAAAAAAAAGAGGTTTACACCTATAGAGATTTGATCCCTCTCGACGTTTCATAGATCCAGAGTTAGTATGGATCTAGGTTGGTATTATTAACATGTAAAGAAGATTTGTTACAATACCATGGCTTATCAATACCACATGCCCAAAAAACATAAATTATTTCACAAATAAAATGTTTTATAAATATTTTATGAAATAAATCTAAAAGGAAAAATATAGCTTGAGTGGTCCTAATGGTTAAGAGCATGTGTTTCCTCCTAAGAGGTCAGAGGTTCAAAACCAAAAGGTGGTAGAGTATGTATTCCTTCGTAGAATTAGCAGTCAAATCAATTTGGTTTATTATTATTATTATTATTATCATAATTTTTAAGATGTATCTAATCCCTCTATCCTCAATACTACTAAAAATATTCTCATAGAAATTAAATCAAGGTTTCAATAAAATACATAATGAGAATAAGATGAGAGGAGAGAGATAGGGAGAGAAGGGGAAGAGAGAGAAGCACAAAGGGAGGGAGATAGTGACACAATTAGAGAGAAGAGAGAGAGTGTGAGAGAGTGTGGGGTGGGTGACAAAGGGAGGCGGGAGAGAATGACAAAGAGAGGAAGGAAGAGAGAGAGTACTCAATAGAGAGAAGGGGAGAGAGGGAGAGGGAGATGGAGTTGCACGGGCGAGAGAGGGAGTTGTAAATGAGAGATAGAGAGAGCGAGGGGCAGAGGATCATGGGAGGGAAGAGTGAGCGGAGAGCGGAGAATGACAGGAGCAAGAGAGAGAGAGAGAGAGCGAGAGAGAGAGTATGTTTGGGGGGTGAGATAGAGAGAGGGAA
The DNA here is from genome assembly GCA_034641835.2 of Pinus albicaulis. Taxonomy (NCBI): domain Eukaryota; kingdom Viridiplantae; phylum Streptophyta; class Pinopsida; order Pinales; family Pinaceae; genus Pinus; species Pinus albicaulis. The sequence continues at coordinate 774,111,758 of CM076575.1, read as the reverse complement.
CAAGAAAAAAACACATAGTTACAATTATAGATATTATATAAAGATCCTAGATCCATCTTAATCTTGAAGGAAGAGTGAGCGGAGAATGACAGGAGCAAGAGAGAGAGAGAGAGAGTATGTTTGGGGGGTGAGATAGAGAGAGGGAACAAGAAAAAAACACATAGTTACAATTATAGATATTATATAAAGATCCTAGATCCATCTTAATCTTGAATCTATCAAACATATACAATGACCAAATATCCCGAATCTATCAAACATCTACAATGACCAAATATCCAGAGATGCAAACCTTTCCTCAAGCTTCTCACTCAAAAAGGGAGTTGCACCTAGAGAGATTTGATCCCTCTTGGCTCTTCATAGATCTTGGGTTAAAATGAATCTAAATTTGTTAATAGTTATCAATAATTAAAGTATCCTAGATCCATCTTAGCTCCAGATCTATCAAGCAAACAGATAGACCAAATATTTTCAAATACAATTTTTCCTCAAATTTTACACCAAAAAAAAATTCACAACTTAAAAAATTAGTTTCTCTTAAAACTTAATAAATCAGAAATTAAAATAAATCTTAACTATTAATAATATAATATTATTGTTAATCATTAATCAAATTCTCTTTTTAACCATTACATCTATTCTTTTAACCATTAAATCCAATTTGAAAAATAAATAAACCCCTTTATGGACCATTCCTTTCGTCAAACCTTTAGACTTTAAAATGAATAAAAGGAGGAAATTCATGGCAACTTGTACTTTAACCCCAATAGACGGAGGAAACGAAATTTCCTCCTTCAAAACACGTGAGGCTCCAAATTCTGAGAGTTTGGTTGGTGTGCGAGAATATTTTTCGATGGTCGCAGGGTTCTGGGGTTTGCAAGGATATTGTCGGCATTAGACTTACTTTTAATTATGTATGGTATTTATTTATAAATTGTCTTAAAATAGATCGGTGTGTGGCAAGGAATTATCTCTTTGAAAGGTCAGGCGAAAACTCAGAGAAATTATACAAAAAATCTTCACCAATGTTTGGGAGCTATGGCCGCACGTTCATCATCTTTTTCAGAGAATGCGCGTATTTCTAGCGAAGAAAAGTTAGTTGGTTTCGATTTGTCAAACGATGGACCTTCAGAAGTCATGAGAGTAAGTGATCAGAGGAGGAGCAGAGAAGCAGAAAGATCTTCTTTGGCGAGACAACTTAGTAATTCCCAAAAGGGCAAGGGTAAGGCCATAATTAAACAACCAAGCGACCATGAAGGGACGACCAGACAAACAGAAAGATCATCTTACAGGAGAGAGCTCCGTAATTCCAGAAAAGCAGAGATTGAGGCCATAATTAAAGAGGCAATAGTTGATTTCAATGAAATGGTTCATGGAAGAGTTGGGATTTCACAGAATTTAGAAGCAGAGACACGAGTTGAAATGGATAAATCAGGGGCAAGAGTTGGGACTTCACAGAATTTAGAAGCAGAGACACAAGTAGTTGAAATGGATAAAGCAGGGGCAACGGCTACAGAATGTGCTTGTTGCTATTGGTATTACCAATCTGAAAATATGGTACAGTGTAGGGATGGGCATCGGTTTTGCTTTAAATGTATAAGGAGGCAGGTTGATGAAATCATTTATGGAGGTCTCAGAACACATGCACATGGCTCTTTTTCATGCATGTATATGTATCACTGCAAGGAGTCAATTCTTCTCAGAATAGTATTCTTCTAGAGTTTCTCAACAAACTAATGCCTCCCTATTATTTAGCATTTATCGTTTTATTTGCGCTTTGAGTTTTTGAAATGGGGGAAGTAGGGTGGTTGTTGGTTGAATAATGGTATGTGTTTGTTTAGAAGGTCGTTTTATATGTGCGTTTAGTTTTTAAAATGGGGAAGCATGGTATATATTGTGCATGGCATATAGTGTTTCTTTATTGAAATAATATATGTGCACTAAGATCTTTTTTAAATGCCATATGTTATATGTTTTAAATTTACCTTTGGTATATCACATTATTTTGAAGATCGTATATGGCTCATATATATGATGGGTAATGCATAATTTAAAGATTATGCATTCAATATATATATATATATATATTTTGAGGCCATGGTATATAATATATGAAGGGTAGATATGTATCACATATTAAGATTTGTTGAATTATATATAGGATATATATGTTATATATTTACTTTGTTGAAATTTATATATGTTATGAATAGCTGATGGCATAAGTGGGATGTTAGTTTTATTGCATATACATTTTAGATTTTTGTGATGATTTAGGAAGTAATTAAGGGATTTTATGATGCATTAATTCATCTCCATAGTGGTAGTACTTCTCACTAGTAAAGAGAATTACAATGAGTGGTCCAAGAAGATAAAATATACCTTTATTTTTAATGAGTTATGGATAGGTGTTTGTTTGTGATGGAGAAGGAGAAGGAGGAAATCCTCCTCAAAATGTCACCTCTCACAGAGTGTTTTTAATATAAGAGAACAAGAACAACAAGGCATAAGCCTTGATTACAACACCATTCAATGAAGAGATGATTCCATATGTTATAGATTCACAAATTCTTTTGAATCCTTAATAATATAAATGATTCATGTGACTCACACTTTGAGCATGAAGTTGTTTAATTGATGTCCAAACTCTTTAATTTGGAATTGAAGGATGATGATGCCCTTGACTTAGCGTCTACGATAAGAGGCATTATGCACAATATAGAAACCACTAGTGTTAAAATGGATGTTCCTCTCCAAAAAAAATTCAATGGAAATAACCATAAATTCAGCATTACATATAATCGACCATCACAGCAAACAACCCAACTGTTGTTTGAACATTCATATTGATTTTCTCCTTGCAACGACTATTCCATTTAGCTTACAATCAAACAACAATTGTTCACAGCGTTGCCTTTGACAAGAGGGGTTACTGCTTAATGTCGAATATGCAATTGCTAGACATGCTCATACCATTCAGCGGTCAACACGAACTGTAAATCAAATTCACACTTACAGACTTCCATATGAAACACGCCATTTGTAATTCAACTCTTATATAACGTAAGAATCAATGTGACACAATGTTTTTGCTCCTACATACATTCCAGATCCACGCAACTCAGGAATCTAAGACTGTCACATACTCTTCAATCGCAGCTTCCGGCAAATTGCTCCACTGCTTCAACGCAGATCTGCACTTGTTGAACGTTATACACTTCACAATAGACACAGATTCAACTTTATTAATCACCGCTTCAATAACCACAGCTTCAGCTCCACTCAATGCCACATCTGCTACTCCACAAAACGCTATCAAAATCCGTCCCTACGCCTGTCACGTGCAACATGTCAGATAGGCCTACAATACATATTGAAAATTGAATTTTATTTAGAAATATATGAACGAACAGATTATTGCATGGGCTTATAAGCATTTGTTGCCCCTCTCTGCAATTTCAATAGATACTTCAGATTCACTCCACCTATTCACACCTCCAGCTTCTCTAATTTATACAAATATGAGAAACTATTCTTCTCAGAATAGTATTCTTCTAGAGTTTCTCAACAAACTAATGCCTCCCTATTATTTAGCATTTATCCCTATTTTGGTTATATTCCACATAGGGAAAGAAACCAATTCTATTATTATGCCTAATCCAATTAAATAGAAAACAAACTAACAATTCTCTAAAAATAAATAACAAATTTAAATAAATATATTATTTAAACTATTTCTAAGTCTAATTTATTTTTAACTAGCCACAACATGTGACCAAGATGTCACATTGTTGGCTAGGTGCTTGATGCTCCTGCATCAGACCCCCAGGGAAGAAAGTGATCTTGTAGCTCTTTAGGATCGATTCCCAACTTCTGCAGCTATGCTGTAGTCATCCAACTGGCATCTCTTGTTGGTTGTCCTTTCCATTTAATCAAATACTGATAATCAGTTTGATGCCTTGTTTTCCTTGACGCTCGTTTATCCAAGATAGCTTCTACCTCTTTCTTCTCTGCTTTGGGCATCTGCTCTTCCCAAATCACGGTTGGGCTTTCTCCTGCTGTCGTGTCTCCTGGTAGTTCTTCTTCTGGCTCTCTGTATAGATACAAGTCTGCAATGTTAAATATAGGGGATATTCCAATTCCTGTTGGTAGATTAACTTCATATGCATTTGAAGAAAATTTCCTTATGATTTTACATGGTCCTATCTTCTTGAGTTTCAATTTGTTATATGTTTTAACAGGAAATCTTTCCTTTCTCAAATATACCATGACTAAATCACCTACTTGGAATTCCTTTTCTTCCCTTTTCACATATGCTCTTTTCTTGTTCTTGGTGTTGCTTACCTGCAATCTGTTCTTTACCTCTTCCTATAATCTCTGCATCTGTTCTGCAAATTCTTCAGCCTTTGCACTCCTTCCTTCTTGTTTTCCTAAGTATCTGAGTTCATACACACCTTTTGGATGCATTCCAAAAACAATTTGGAATGGACTCATACCAGTACTTCGATTCGGAGTGTCGTTATAAGCAAACTCAACCTGAGCAAGGGCTAAATCCCACTGTTTGCGATTTTTGTAAACCAGGCTCCTCAGTATGTTTCCCAGACTTCTATTCACGACCTCGGTCTACCCATCCATTTGAGGATGATATGTTGAACTGAAACTAAGGTTGGTACCTAGTTTCTTCCACAGAGTTCTCCAAAAATGTCCCACAAACTTGGTATCCCTGTCAGACACAATACTCACAGGCAATCCATGCAATCTCACAATTTCTGAAAAGAATAGATTAGCGATATGTGTTGCATCACTTGTTTTCTTTCATGCAATAAAATGAGCCATTTTAGAAAATCTATCCACAACAACATAAATAGAATCATTCCCTCTTTGAGTTTTTGGTAAACCCAAAATAAAATTCATACTAAATGCATCCCATGGTCGGTCGGGTATTGGTAATGGTTGATACAATCCTATATTCTGGCTCTTTCCCTTAGCATGCTGCCAAATCCTGCACTTTTCCACAAACCGTTTAACATCAGTTTGCATCTTTGGCCAATGATAAAAAGTATTTACCTGAGCGAAAGTTTTATCTTGTCCGAAATGTCCAGAGAGACCTCCACTATGCTTCTCCTTGATTATATTTTCCCTCATAGAACATTTTGGAATACACAACTTATTTCTTTTGAATAGTAATCCCCCTTGAATGGAATAATCCAACCACTGGCTTCTATTGTGGATTGCTAGATTTTCTACTGCTGCATAAATATCTTTAAACTCTGCATCATCTTTATACATGTCAACCATTTCTTCAAATCCCACAACACCAACCTGCAATTCTTGCATGATCAAATTCACCCTACTTAAAGCATCAGCAACTTTGTTCAATTTCCCACTTGTATGTTTGATTACAAAAGTGAAGCTTTGTAAATATTCTACCCATTTAGCATGTCTCTAATTAAATTTTGGTTGATTGTTTATAAACTGTAATGCGTGATTATCAGAATACAACACAAACTCTTTTGGCAATAAATAATGTCTCCACTTCTTTAAGGCCTGGATGACAGCATAAAATTCTTTGTCATATGATGAATATTTCTGTTTAGCTTCATTTAGTTTTTCACTAAAGTATGCTATGGGTTTCTGTTCCTAACTTAGAACTACTCCGATTGCAATTCCACTAGCATTGATTTCAACTTGAAAAACTTTCTCAAAATTTGGTAAAGCCAAGATTGGTTTCTCAATAATCTTCCTCTTTAACAATTTAAAATTTTGATTAGCTACCTCTGTCCATTTGAATGGCTGTTTAGTATCCCTGATTGTTTCGATGATGGGTGCACAAATTTGACTAAAACATCGAATAAATTTTTGGTAAAAACTTGCCAACCCATGGAAGCTTCTTACCTCAAATGTGTTTCTAGGAGTTGGCCAATTTACAATTTCCTGAATTTTCTCTGGATCCATTTTCAGCCCTTCCTTAGAAACTACAAAACCCAAATAAATTAGTTCTTCCTTCATAAAGCTGCACTTCTTCAAATTTATTAACAATTTCTCTTGTTGCAAAGTTCTTAGAACTAATTTGAGGTGTTCTAGATGCTCTTCCTTATTTCGACTGAAGATAAGTATATCATCGAGGTAAACAATCACAAATTTACCTATATACTCTTTCAAAACATTGTTCATCAATCTCATGAAAGTACTAGGTGCGTTAGTAAGTCCAAAGGGCATTACTAACCATTCATACAAGCCACTATTTGTCTTGAACGCAGTTTTCCATTCATCCCCCTCTCTTATTCTTATCTGATGATACCCACTCTTCAAGTCTATCTTAGAAAAATAACTCGACCCACTCAAACAGTCCATTAAATCATCCATTCGAGGTAGGGGAAAACGATACCTGATGGTGATTTTGTTTATAGCTCTAGAATCTGTGCACATACGCCATTCGCCTCCTTTCTTTGGACTGAGTACTGTTGGTACAGCACATGGACTAAGGCTCTCTCTGATCAATCCTTTGTCCATCAACTCTTGGACCTGTCTTCCAATTTCGGCATTCTCCTGTGGTGTTAACCTGTAGGCTGCTTTAGTCGGCAAACTGGCTCTTGGGATTAGATCAATATGGTGGCTAATACTCCTGATAGGTGGCAACTCATTTGGTAACTCATCCACAACAATATCAGCAAAATCATTCAATAAACTTTGAATTTCTTCAGGTAAATCTTCCACATTTGTAGAGGTTAAGATTACCTTGGGTTTTCCGATAATGGCAAAATGCATCTCCTTACCCTTCTCAACCTCCTGCAATAAGGTTTTCCCACTTATCAACATGACGTGATTTCTAAGTGCTTCTCCATCAGCTTCAGCTTTCAATGGTAGTAGTGTATGCTTGTTCCTGTCTTTCTCAAAAGTATAAGTGTTTCTTCGACCATCATGTATGGCTTTTCGGTCAAATTTCCAGGGCCTTCCAAGCAATATGTGACATACATCCATCGACATTATATCACATAAAATAACATCCTTATAAGTACCAATTTGAAAGTCAACTTTACATTGTTCAGTTACAAAAATTTGATGGCCTTTCTGGAGCCACGATACTTTATAAGGAGTGGGGTTTACTGTTCTTTCCAACTTCAATTTATCTACCATTTCCGTAGAGACAAGGTTATCAGTACTACCACTATCAATTACTAATTTGCAACACTTACCCCTTGACTTACATATAGTTCGAAATAGATTTTTCTTTTGAACAGGTTCTTTGGTCTCCTTGGCTTCTTTAAGCAATACCGTCTTCAGTAACAGGGATTCTCCGGCTTCTGGTGGTTCTTCCTTGGCTTCAGGTTGAGGAATCTCCTCCTTGACTTCAGCAACATTCACATTACGTGGGTTTGCCGACTTCTGATGAGGGCAATCCCATTGCATATGTCCCCATTCACCACATACATAGCACCGTACATCTCTTCCTCACCCTTTGCCCCTAGGCACAAACCTTCCGCGGCCAGAATCTCCTCTTTGTGGTGGTTTACTGCTTGCACTCCCTGTCTCATTCTGCGAGTGTTGAAATTTTGTTCTGAATGTTCCCTTTCCTTTCGCCGGGTTCTTACCTCTGTTCCTCTGGTTTTGTTTGTGCACCAGTTTTTCCTCCGCCCTCAAGGCTGCTTGATTGGCATCTTCAACCGACTTCAAATTTAATACGCTGATTTCATCCTGTATTTCATATCTTAAACCATTTATATATCTAGCTACCTTTTCTAGATCATCTTCAACATGGCCAGATCTAATACTCAGCTTATAAAATTCTTCAGTATATTCTTTGATTGTCATCCCTTTCTGTTTTAAGTTCTGCAATTGTCTAAACAAATTTAAAAGGTAATCCTTTGGCAAAAACTTACCCTTCAGTTTACTTACCATCCTCTCCCATTGCTTGATTTTGGGCTTCCCTTTTCGCTCCCTTGATAGCTGCAATTCATCCCACCATAAAGCTGCATGGCCTTTCAATCTCGTGGCTGCAAACTTTACTTTCTTCTTGTCATCGACTTCTTCATAGTCGAAGTATTTATCTAATGAACTGATCCAATCCATTAGCACCTCCACACTAAGACTTCCATCATATAAAGGTACTTCTATTCTTGGTCGACTGCTTGCTTTGACTAGCATCTTCATGACCTTAGCTACTTCATTTTCTTCCCCCACTTCTTCGTCAGTGGTCTCTTCTTCATCGACACTGTCAACTGCACCATCCGCTGCTCTCCGTTGAGTAGTTTCCATGGTAGCCATTCTCGTGCATAAATTTCGGATCTCATCTAGCAAAATTGCATTTGCTATAGGTCTCCCTCGACCTATCCCAACTCCTCTTCTGGGCGGCATTCTCTGCAATGCTTCAAAATAGCTTAACAAGCTCTAATACCAAATGATGTAGGAAAATTAAAATTTTCCTACTTCTTAAAGAAGATGCAATTAATAACAAAGGGTTCCCCTTTTAATAAATCCCAGAATCATTGCCTTAACTGATTGGATATAATTTACCTTTGCTCTTTGGTATGCAGCTTTACATCCATTAATAAAATGTGATTTTTTTTTATTGTATCATTTTGATACAAACTTCACTTAGAAGCAGCTTGAACTTTTTTTTAAGAGAGCAACTACATATATTTCATTGGAAATTAAGGATCGATCGCTATAACCATAAATTCTGCGTTATATATAATCGACCATCACAACAAAACAACCCAAACGTTGTTTGAACATTCATATTGATTTTCTCTTTGCAACGACTATTCCATTTCAGCTTACAATCAAAACAACAATCGATCACCGACTTTGAACAAGGTGATACCTTCAGGTACGCTCCCTTTGACAAGAGATGTTACTGCTTAATGTTGAATATACAATTGCTGGACGTGCTCATACTGTTCAGCGATCAACACTAACTGTTAAATCATGTTTTACACTCACAGGCTTTCATATGAAACACTGCACTTGTAATTCAATTCTTATATAACGTAAGAATCGATTTGACACAGAGTTTTTCTCCTGCGTACACTCCAGATCCAACGCAACTTCGGAATCAACGACTGTCAACATAACTATTCAATCGCAGCTTCAGGCAAATTGTTCCACTGCTTTAACGCAGATCCTGCACTTGTTGAACGTTATTCATCTCACCACGGATGCAGACTCGACTTATTAATCACCGCCTTAATAACCATAGCTTCAGCTCCACTCAATGCCACATCTACTACTCCACAAAACGCTGTCACAATTCATCCCTACGCCTATCACCTACAACATGTCAGATACGCATACAAGACATATAAGAAATCGAATTTTATTCAGAAATATATGGACGAACATAATATTGCATGGGCTAATAAGCATTAGCTGCCCCTCTCTGCAATTTCAATAGATACTTCAGATTCTCTCATACATATTCACACCTCCAGCTTCTCTAATTTATACAAATATGAGAAACTATTCTTCTCGGAATAGTATTCTTCTAGAGTTTCTCAACAAACTAATGCCTTCCTATTATTTAGCATTTATCCCTATTTTGGTTCTATTCTACGCAGGGAAAGAAACCAATTTCTATTATTATGCAAAATCTAATTAAATAAAAAACAACCTAACAATTCTCTAAAAATAAATAACAAACTTAAACTATTTCTAAGTTTATTTTATTTCTAACTAGCCACAACATGGACCAAGATGTCTGACTGAGCAGGTGATTGATAATACGCATCGGGGTAAACTCTATGGCATCTTTTTCCACTGAGGAATCTTTGAAAATATAGGTGGAAATGGAAATAAATGACGGGCATCTTTAGTCTAAAATTCAAAATGTTTAATTCACATTCCCCTTTGTACTCAATGAATGTGCTTGGCCTTTTCTTCTACAAGAAGGGATGAAGATTCATGAACATATTGTTAGGTCGAGGTTCACATCTTGTGTTTTTGTTTATAATCCCTTGTAGTCATGTATGCGAAGTGTGGGAATTTGAAGGCTGCAAGCTAGTTGTTTGAAAAAATGTCTGAATGAGATGTGGTCTCATGGAATGCCATGATATTCAGGTATGCTCAGAATGTCGTGCCAATGAGGCCTTTAAGCTCTTTGATGAAATGCAGCGGAACTGTGTGAAGACAAATCTGATCACCTTCAAAAGCGTGCTTCCCATGTGTGCGCAATTGTCAGCTCTGCAACAGGGTATGTGGATCCATGAATGTATAGTTCACAGTAGAATGAAGTCGGATGTTATTGTGGAAACTACCCTTGTAGACATGTATGCTAAGTTTGGGAAATTAGTGATTGCTCATGAATCGTTTGAAAAACTACCTAAAAGAAATGTGTTCTCATGGAGTGCCATGATTTCTAGGTATGCTCCGAGGGCCGAGCGAATGAGGCATTAGCATTGTTTCAATAGATGTGGTTGAAAAGTGTGATGCTTGAATTTGTGGCAGTCTTGAGAATTATCCCAACATATGCCCACCTAGAAGCTATGCAACAAGGTAAATATACTCATGGCTACACAATTAGGAATAGATTTGAGTCGCGTGTTACTATGGGAAACACTCTCATAGACATGTATGCAAAGTGTGGAAATCAAGGGATTACACACCAATTCTTTAACATAATGGCTAAAAGAGATGTTATCTCTTCGAATGTAATGATTGCTTGTTATGGCATGCACGGACGTGGGAGTTGTGTTATGAAACTCTTTTCTAACATGTAGCAGTCCAACATCAAGCTGATTGATGTCACCTTCCTAAGTATTCTTTCTGTGTGCAGTCATACAGGCTTGGTAAATGAGGGTTGGAGTGCTTTGATTCCATGAGGAGTGACTATTGCATTGTACCGAGGCTACAACATTATGCATGCATAGTTTATCTTGTTGGTTGAGTAGGACAGTTGGAAGAGGCTGAAGAATTTATCAAGAAGATGCCAATAAAACTTGATGCTGTTGTCTGGGGAGACATGCTTTGTTCTTGTAAAATTCACTGCAATATAGAGTTGGCAGAACATGTGGCAGTGCACATTTTTGACTTAGAACCATGAAATATCGGATATGATGACCTCCTGTCAAATATCTATGTCGTGGGAGGGAAATGGGCTGATGTAGAAAACGTATGAAAAATGATGAAAGCTAAGGGTTTGAAAAATCCACCAGGATGGAGTTTCATTGAGATAAACCACAGAGTTCATACATTTTATGTAGGAGATAGATTGTAACCTCAAACTAAGGAAATTTATGCAATATTAGAGAGCTTGGCTGGGCAAATGAAGGAGGCAGGGTATTCAGCTAACATGGATGCTGTTATGCACAATGTGGAGGAGGATGAGAAGGAAAAAATGATTGACATTCATAGTGAGAAGCTAGCCATTTCCTTTGGGCTTATTAGTAGAAGCCCTGATACTCCTATCCAAATCACAAAAAACCTCCGTGTGTGTGATGACTGCCATAGTGCCACTAAGTTCACCTCCATGATTTTTGGACGGCAAAATATAGTGTGGGATAAAAATCGCTTCCATCATTTCAAGCATGGATTATGTTCTTGCAGGGATTACTTGTGATTCAGTTTAAACAAGAAAATAACCTTAATTTTACTAATAATCACACACTTGCTATGTCCTTTGGTTATTGTACTGTATTGCGTTCAGATATTCCAAGTGTCACAATAATGTTAAGGGAATGGTTGATTCTATTCAACTAGGTTGAATCAATCATTGCAAGTTTAGATACTATAATCTAAATTCCAAATAATGATCTATAGTGCTATGCTTCATGTCTAGTTAGTTTTTATAATTACTACCTATAGATTGAAATTATTCACTTAAGTGAATCATAGGAGATGAGTATGTACTATTTTGGTAGACTGATGGCTTGGGCTGATTTGGGCACTAATCCTTAATCATCTCATGCTGAGAAGGTCAATCTGTTAACTTCTTCTATGCCGAATCTAAAATCTATGGAGTGTTATAATGTACATGCACAATCCCAGTAACCACTTTTAGCTAGTAATTGACATTAATATAATCCTTCTATCATTATTTTTTCCTATTAATTATTTGTGCAATAGGTGCGGTGTCATGTTTTTCCATTATTTTTTTCGTGTACTCGATATCATGTTTTTGAAGGCTGTATCTAAAGTACCACGCTGATATGAAAATCTCTTTATCCTTACCTCTTGAGATCATAATTTAGTCAAAAAGTCACCTAAAATGGATCTCATTGACAAATAACACATGATAAAAATATTCTCACAAGATTGAAAACCTTATTTAGACAGAGAATGGAATTTCTAGTAAGAGACTAAAACAGTGCTGATGATAAGTTGTTGGACAACTTTGTGGATTCCTGCCATGCTTGGATAAAGATTATTGTAGCGATATGTAGAACAAAGAAAAAGTTGCATTTCTCAAAGCATGCCAAGGAGCTATTGTGCTCTGTTAGTCGATCTTCTGGTTTGTTGTGAAGAGGAAATATGAAAAACAACCATTGGGATCCATTACACCCTATAGAGACTTCCATTGTCCCTAGCCATTATTTCACAGCACATCTTCCACGGGAGTTGACCATGAGTCTACCTAGTGAAAATCTATCTTTACTGGTGAATATGAGTTATTTTGTTAAAAGACAATAAAAAAATATCTTTTATTCATTAAAATATAATGGTCACCCATAATAGAAATAAGAACAAGGATTCAAGGGTTAATAAAGAAATTAATATCGAATGGAGAGCATGCTAACTTCTAACATCATGGAATCAAAATCCACTTTTGCGAAAGAGCATATGCATTTGTAACAAAGAAAATCCACTTTTGTGAAAGATCATATGCATTTGGAACAAATATTAGAGTTGGAGGAAAGCACTTTAGAGGTCTGGATCAATAATGAAGAGAGGAATTTCAATTAATAAGACACAAAATGAAATTAATTTTTGGACAATAGAACATGTTTAGAGTAACAAAAATAAATATCAATTTGTTAAGTTATAAATTTTTGGTATAGCTGGTTTACAAATTGTTAGATATACTATAGTGAAAATACCTAGGTTTGACCTTGTGCCTTGCCCAAATTACTCCAATAAATTACTAATTCACTATAATAAAAAAATAAAACAAAAAAATATTAATTATTTGATAATAAAAAATAAATAAAACAAATATTAACTATTTAATAAAAAACCTTGACTACTCTTTCCTATGTTACTACTTTTGAGCATTTCCTTTGCAATATATGGTGCAATTGCTAGTTAAAAAAATTAGTAATATTAAAATAAATTATATATATATATATATATATATATATATATATATAATCAATACCATAAAATCAATTGACCCTCATATTCGTTAATTCCATCAACCTTTAAACTAACACATGAGTTACACAAAATAATACTTCTTTGTTTATCTTTTCATAGTAATTAACTATGTGGAGGATGACTAACTATGTCTCTATTTACCCATTTGATTGCATAGTCCAACCCACATTCGGTGGTATCCAGCTTTCACTTAGGGTTACAATGGATTTGAAGGTTTACCCAAGGTAGTTTCTTGATTTCTAATAATCAAACTAGGTCTGGATCCAATGGCTACGATCACTCAAGGTAGTTTGTGTAATTGTTTCTCTCCTCTACTAGCAGCATTTCGCTTGACATTTCATGTATTTTGCGCTTGAAGAGCACCCTTTGCAATTTTTTTGTGAGCGAGGGCTATAGCTTAGAAAAAGGCCATCCCCCGACAACTTCTTCGAGGTACATACCACCCTGCTTTGTGCGTTGACAATTTCCGTATTGAACTCTTGTGTTTTCGCAGTTCCAAGGTTTCCATTCAATTTTCACAGAAAATTTTGTTTGTGTTTGCATGTTACAAACCTTATGTCAATCTATAGTTCCTTCGAGAAGGTATTCTTTCATTTTCGGGTTGATAAACCCCTCTCCTGCTGGAAAATAATTGTTTACTTTGGGGTTCATGTTAACTGTTGTGGCACAGGTCCGCGTGCAAGAATACTCCGCTCGTTTTCACAGATAAATGTTCAAACACTCCTTTACTACTTCTCTTTCATTAAACACATACTTCCTCTACCGTGTTGCTTGACATTTCTATCTATTTTGAAATATTTAAACACGAACAAGATCATAGTGTTGGTGTTTCTTTCCAGTTCAGAGGAGATTATCGGCATCAATTTTGTCCTCTATTGTTTGTTTCAAAGGTTATGTTAGGTTCTGCTCCTCCTCATGGTTGCACTGGATTGTAAATTAAAATTCAGTGTTGTGACCACAGGGTTGGATTTGCACTAGCATAAAGTTCGAGGTTAACTTCAAGTAGGGTTAATAGTCTTGGTTGTTTATAAATGTGATTGTGACAGGAAGTCCAAACCCTTCGGCGTAGTTTTTATTTAATTAAATTTCAACCTCGGTGAGGTTGTATGATTCCTGCGACTTAATGGAAGGTTTTTCTCTGTGTTTATGCAAAGCTTCCTTTTTTCTATATGATTTACTATTAAGGGCTTTGTCATAGTTGGCCCTTCAAATTTTTAACAGATTCAGAGTTTAATATAATTGTTTTATAGTAAGTTTTTGAGGAATGTTTTTGCATGCATGAAAAGATCTCAGTTCTTTGTTTTGGTTGTTTTCATATTTCTGAGACACTCAAGCAATTTCTTAATTTAAAGATTATCTTGGAAAAGAGGTGTTGTAAGATTCCTACGTTCTTCCTTCTCGGTTTAGGTTTAATGGGGTTTTGCATAATACTCCCTTCATTATGTTTGCTACAGATACCCAATAGGTTAACATGCGTGACACCCTCTGCAAAGTTTCCTACCCATGTGGTGACATTATCTGTAATCCCAGGGTCCAAACTACCTTTGAGAAGACCTTTCAGGTTGGTATGGTTCACCAGTTTCCTAATTTTCACTGTACAAAGTTTTTTCATTCAACAAATTTCTTTATATCCTGAAATAGTTATGGTGCTTCCCATCTATTTGGAATATATATAAACATAAATATTTTACCCTTGTGTAGTTACCCTGTCCATTGGTCTGAAGCCCGTACGCATGTTTTTCAAAGAATAAAGGAATTTTTCCTAAAGGCACAGAATAATTCCATATAGGATTCAAAAAAACGATACAACTATTCCACTGGGGAAAGATGAAACTATTTCACTTTAAATTTCAACTAATAGATACGAATATTTCATTGTAAATTTCAATAGAAAGATACAACTATTTCACTCTAAATTTCTAGAGAAAGATACAACTATTTCACTGTAAATTTCATAAGAAAACACTTTAACAGAGTTGAAAATTAGACACTTATCTAATTTTTTTTAATCAAAAAATGTGCAAGAAAACGACTCCACGCTTTCTATGAGAACGATAATTATGTTTGGTTCCCCTACCTTCTCCATTTCCAAGCACACAGTACAATTTTGACCTATGGGTTAGATTGCAGGCATAAGGACTCTATTGAACCTACAGCTTCAGAATCACTCAATTTAGGAATTTCCACTTGTTTCAACCTATTCACGAAATATTCTTCAAATCAATATTTACTATTTCCTTCCTACTACCAAAATCTTTCTTTTTCTAGGTCCTCCTTCCTCTTTCCTTTTTCAGAGATGAAGTGTATACACCCCTCCTTTATTCCACTAAGATATTTTAATCTCTCTAAAGTCAATAAATAAATAATTTTTTGTAATTGACTGGAAATTAGAAATTCTCTCATGGTTTTCCATAATTTTCTTCTTTTCATTCCCTTTTCCAATCACATGTTAATATTAGTTTTTTTTGTTTAAAGACACATTAAATATTTGTTAAGTTCTTAAATAAGGTTGAAAATAATAACTTCATATTAAATGCTTATGAGTAAATAATAAGACTTCCTAGTGCTACCTAGGGTGTTACATCTATCCCCTTAGGGAAACATAGTCTTAGATGTTTTCCATTTACTTATTCCTAAAATAATTTAGGACAATCTTGCCATGTAAATTCTTCATCCTCCCAAGTGGCATCCTCTAGGCTAAAGTGCTCCCACTGCTCTTTAAATTGGGTGATGACTCATTTTGGTAATGTTGTTTTTGTCAATTCGATAATATGAAAAGGTTCTACCAGGAACTCTCCTTCTTGTTCCTACCATGAAAATTTACAAGTTATATATATATATATTTGTAAGAGAGAAAAAAAATATTTCTCCTTCATATATTTTTTTTACACGAAACATCAAGTAAGAATTACTTGTCATATACATGGATATCAAACCAATCAATGATATGTCAAGGGTCATAGATATATTGTTTTAGCAATTAAACATGAAACACATTAGGAATTCGTATGTTACTAGGTAGTGAAAGCTGGTAAGGAACCATTCCAAACCTTCCTAAAATTTGGAAGGGTCCACAATAATGAGGAGCAAGTTTGGCACACCCCAACCATTTCATGGTACTCCTTTTTGGTTGAATTATCACATATAGATGATCCCCAACTTAAAATTCTCCCAAATTTCTCTTCTTGTCTGCAGATTATGTTGCACCATTTTAAGTGTCTACTACATTTCTACCAGCATGTGTGGTCCCAAAATTACACATTTTTCCATAAAATAATTCAAACCTTTTTCCATACAATACTTCAAACGAGATCTTCTTTAGAGGCTCATGATAACTATTATTGTATGCAATCTCTACCAAGTGTAGGTTTTCCTCCCACTTAGTTTATTGTTGCATTATATACATTCTTAGCATATGTTCCATCACCTGATTCACTCACTCAATTTGTCCATCTCTTTGGGGGTGGAAAGGAGTACTTAATTGAACCTAGGTGCCTAATCTAGTAAAAATATCTTTTAAGAATGGAGAGGTTAATTTCACATCTCTATCTCATATCAATACTCTATGTATGTCATGTAATCAAGAAACTTATTTCATGAATATGTCTACAATTTCGATAACTTTATAGGTAGATTTGACAAAGACGAAATGAGCTGACTTGCTCAATTTGTCCACTACTACCATAATGGAGTCATTTTTTCTTTTTGTGCTTGGTAAACGAGCCACAAAGTCCAAATTAATGGTATCACATTTCCACTGAGGAATGGCAGCGGGCTAAGTAATACATCTAGATGCTCATGTTTCATCTTAACTTGCTAACACTATAAACATGTAGCCAAGTACTTGAAAATTTCCTTCCTCATTCTTGGCCAAAAGAAAACTTTCTTTATTGAGTAGAACAACTTATAGTAATAGAGATGGGAATTATATGTAATTTTATGAAATTCAGCTAACAAATTTTCTTTTATAGAATACTAGTTTGGTACATAAATTCTTCCTCAATAACCCCTCTCCATTTATCCCAAACTGAGTTGACTTACCACAACTTTGAGATTGTTTAGTTTACTGCCACAAAAATTCATATTCTACGTCTCTTATAGCAACCTCCTTAATTAGGTTAGTAAAATTAATTTCAAGTTTATTGAAAAAAAATTCATATACATGATGTAATTTTCTGCTTAAGGCATCAACCACATGATTTTCCCTTCCCTTAAGGTGCTTGATATCAAAATCAAACTCACTCAAGAAATAAATCCATCGAGCCTAGCGTGCATTTAAATTTCGTTGTTTAAACCAAATTGTTAGGCTACTATGGAGAGTCATTAAAAGAAATTTCTTTCCCAAAAAATAATGTTTCCATACCTTTAAGGTAGGAACAACTATCGTCAAAAATAAATAATATTCCGAGTATCTATTGTCATGATCTTTCAACTGATTAGATTCATAAGTGATAACCCTTTATTCTTGGATTAGGACTCCTCCCACACCTTCTTGGCATGCATCCGTGCAAGCAGTAAATTCCTTTTCCAGTTTGGCTACTTTCAGCACTCACACTGAAGTCAATAAGTTCATGAAGAGTTTGAAGTTTTTTAACACTCTCTTGTAGACTTAAAACCCCTTCTTCTTTTTTTCTAAGGAAGTTACGGGGTATTCTATTCTGGAAAGCCCCTCAAGAAAATGATGGTAGTACCCTGCTAGGCCCATAAAAGATATAATTTAAGCTACATTTTTTGGTGTAGCCCATTCCACAATGGTTCTGATTTTCTCAGGGTCAATAACTATATCCTTTGATGAAATAATATACCCCAATATTTGATCTATTTCTTATGAAAATCACATTTCATGAACTTAACTTACAATTGATTCTCTCGCAGGGTTTTCAAAACTATATGTAAATGCTCTTTATGGTCCTCTACATTAGACTTTGAGTAAATCATAATATCATCAATAAAAATAAAGACAATTTATCCAAATAAGGGTGAAAAATTACATTCATCCGACTCATGAAATCTTCTTGGTGCATTGGTGAGTGTGAAAGGTAGGATGATGAACTCATAATTCCCATAACTTGTTTTGAACGTTGTTTTACAGATGTCCTCCTCTTTTATTGTGATCTGGTTGTAAATAGACCATAAATTGATTTTAGAAAACATGGTGGCACCCTTCACCTCACGAAATAAATATTTTATTGTTGGTAGCTGGTATTTGTTCTTAATAGTTAATTTATTAATTTGTCTATAATAAATGCATAATCGTAGAGTGTCATATTTTTTCTTTACGAACAACACTAGGGCACCACCAGGTGACACACTTAGGTGTATATACCCTTTATCCAACAATTCTTGTAACTGCATATTAAGTTCAATTAATTTTGGTATCATCATTTAGTGAGGACCTTTATATACTGGGGTTTCACAAGGAGTTAGCTCTATAGTGAAATCTATATCCTTTTTTAAGGAAATCCATGGATTTTTGTTGAAAAAGCATCCAAAAATTCTTGTATGATCTGTATCTCTTCCGGGGCATTTTTCATTTTCTTGGAGTTGGTATACCCCACTTGGGCTGCATATATTTGGCATCCTTTTTGAATGAATTTACATAATTTATTGGAAGTAATGGGTGATAATTTAAGGTCTCTTTTAATTCCCTGAATCTCTTGCATTCTTCCTTCCTGAGTGATGTTATTAACAATTTTATCCCTACAATTTACCAAATAAGAATGCTTCTCAAGCTAGTACATTCCAATAAGTACATTGTAAGACCCCAATGGTAACATGTTTAATTTTAATTTCAGTTGATGTCTCATTATTTCAACCAAAAAAATTTCCACTTTCATTGTCACACTTCGTTGGCCCCTGTAGCCAATTGTACCAACCAAGGATTCTTAAATTTAACAACTAACAATTGACACAACTCAATAAATTTTGGACTTACATCACTTAAAATTTCACCCGGGTCTATTAAAATATATACATAATGGTTAACTAGTTTACCTTGAAACTCTATCATCACTGGGTGGTATTTGGTTTGATTATCCTCGAGGGAAATATTTATTCATGGCATGCTTCTTGCCAACTCCCAATAGTGGAGGCTTCATGTACATTCAAAACTTGATATGTTCTAACTTGGTGAGGATAATTTTTATAATAGTGGGGCTACCCATACCCCCAACATTGTAATGGTGGTTTTTATTGCTTACTACCTTCAGGTTTTCTAGATGCTTTAGTTACCCTATTTTCTCTTTGCAATCTAGATTTGTATTGGATCTTCCCTAGGAACCCATTTTGTTGTTACCTTTTTCCATGTTTAGCATTGAAAGTTTTAATACTTTTAACATTGAGAAATTATTTTTCCCTTTCTTATTTGACCAGTTATTGTTATTTTCCCCTATCTGTCTCATATGCTAATAACAAATTCAAACCTTACGGATGGCCTCATCCATGGTTTTTTTATTGTCATACTCTATTCTTTCCTTCATGTAGATCCAAAAATTGCTAATAAAATGATGCACTTTATCTTTCTCTTAACGTATGTAAGGAACGTACCTCAAGAGTGAGGTAAATTTGGTTACGAACTCATTCTTTGTTTGTTGACCTAATTTCAGATCATGGAACTCCTTTGACTTTTCATCATATAATTGTTGTGTCAAATATTTATCTTTGAAATAATTTGGAATGTTATCCCATGTCACCTCTTTTTCCTCAACTCCCTTCATCGTCTTAACCTCTTCCCACCACAAGGTGGCTTTGCCCTGAAACTGGTAAATTTCATGTGTGGCCTTCAAATTGTCCTCATAATTATTTGAAATTACGTATTCATATTAATCAACCAAACCTCAACTGCTTCCTCCTTCTCGTCATCGAAGTTTGGGGGTTTATTTTTTTCAGTACTCCATACAGTTTTGTTTTTTTCTTTTTGGATCCCTTACTGCCATAAAAATTCTCTGACCGCTCTTCATTATCCATGCATCCTCCCTTGAATCTTGGGAGTTCTTCTACTGCATCCCCATCTTCTAGGCTAAGATTTGATTCCTTGGTTTTTCCAGTAAAATATACTTTTCATAATCCCATCTTTCTCTAATATTATTCTCTGATTATTGGCCCATAGGTTTTTCATTTCTTCCTATAGTTGTTGAACAGTTTTTAGTAACATCACATTCACATTCTTCATGGTCTCTTCGCCCAACTGCACCCACATCTCTTAGTTGACGACAATAGTAGGTGTAAGTCCTGAATCCTACTGGAATCCTTCCAGGTGGAGTGTTCCCTACTCCTCTTCTCATGTTCTCTTCCTATGTATGGTAGAAATTTTGTCTTTCCAAATTCTCATATAGTCCGCAGTCACAAAATCGTGGTGCTCTAATACCACTTGTAATAGGATTTCAATACGATAAAACCAACCATATGAACACAAAAAAATAACTAATTAGATTACATTTTACTCATATAAATATCCTGATATATATATATATATATATATATATATATATATATATATATATTATTACAGGTCATTTTGTCACCATGACATTTGACTGTTCATATGGGTCTATCACCATCCATATCATGTTCCCTTAGAGGTTGAAAACACTCATGTTCCTGAAGAAAGTCTTGGAAATTGGATAAAAGCATTGTAAAATCCTTAAAAGACAACTTGCACATTTTTTGTAGCCTTTTCCTGTGCATGCGTTGATGCTTCTTCCATTAGCAGTGACAATCGCCACTTTGTTCGCAATTTAAAACTGTGAACCCCCGTGAAAAGAAAGTAAAAATAAAAATAAAGCTCTAGAAGCCTACTTTGTCGAATATTCTCGCAAATGGAATCCTCTAGAGTTGCACCAGTTCAAGCTTTATCCCTCCATTCATGCAGCTTATCCCTTGGTCCAAGGAACTCAAATCCCTTCATGGGAGGAATCCATCCCTCTCTTAATGGATCTGAAACTACCTCAAGCTCTCTCTAAACTGAGCTCAATTTTCAGGTTTAAGGGTAGATACCAATGTGAATAGAGATTGATTTGTATAGTTTCTAAGCTGGAGATCATAGAGTTCATAGTTTCTATGCTAGTGAGTTGTTGTTTCCACATTAAAGATCACATCTTTGTGCCCATGACTTCATGCTGGTAATTCTAAAGAGGAAGGCTTATGAGATTGAAGGAAAATGATTTCTAAGACACACAAGAGAAATATGTACAACATCAAGGCATCTGATTGTAAGATTGCTCTTTCTAATTTATGATAATACATATGGATCTCTTTTTCTCATTATCTTGTTTCTGAATTCATATGAATGATGTTCATACTTAGATTCCTAGATCACTAAGTTGGATTAGTATTTACGATTATTATATACTGCAGGTGCTTTGATCATTTGTCTTGTCTGTGATTACAGGTTCTTTTAATTATTGAGGAACTACTTTAGAGAGAAAGGAAAAGGACTACATCAGACATATCGATTTAAAGGTAGGAGCGTGTCCTTTTTATTTCATGGTTGTAATAATATAAAATACAAATAATCTAGAGAAAGAGATATTAAATGGATCTCTTTTTCTAGTTTCTCATTGGAGTACTAGGGAGATCACTCTTTTCACCAAGAGGGATTAAGCATGGCAACAAATTGGCGACCATAATGGGGAAGACAGAATTCTTTTCATAAAAATGGACCTACAGTTCAGTCTTCTATTCAAACCTATGTAGGATAAGCTGGTGCAACTACAGTTCAAACAAGCCAACCTTTTATAGGTCAAATTATTCAGAGTGAACCATCTCAAGGGAAATTTCAATATGGAAAAATGGGACAAAATCCAGTTTAACAGAATCAACCATGCCCTGGTTATACATGTCAAATAGAAGCTCAACCTCGGTTTGGTATCGATAACCCTCAATACCCTGGAGGTATTACAATCCCATCTTCTCAGGCTATTCCATGTTATCCTAGATATTCTCCTCCGGGTACTGGTATTGTTCCTTAAGGTTATCAGTTTTCATAACAAGACCCTAACCATCGGTTACCATTCATTACAAATTTAGACTTCCCAGAATTATCTCGACTGACTAATGATCTAATTTATTATATTCTGTTTTGGCTGGCCATGCCAACTAAGTTGCCTAATGATATACCAAATTTTGAAGGAAAATTAGGATAAGACCTCTCAAATCATGTGATGAATTATCATATTT
Organism: Pinus albicaulis; assembly: GCA_034641835.2. Taxonomy (NCBI): domain Eukaryota; kingdom Viridiplantae; phylum Streptophyta; class Pinopsida; order Pinales; family Pinaceae; genus Pinus; species Pinus albicaulis. The sequence continues at coordinate 774,089,273 of CM076575.1, read as the reverse complement.
TGTGCACATCCAACTCCTCAATCAATGATTGCATTTGATTGAGACTTTTTCAGAGAACATTGACTGGTTTAGCTGCAAACTGGTACATTGAGTTACCACACACCTCTTTCAATAATTTCAATGCTTTAGCAATAGAATTCCTAAATCATTTCCAGTTTGCAGTTCGTTATGAAAATGGCACAAAATGTTTAACTTCATAAAAACAAAGTATGTCTACATACATTTTAGATCACATTCATGAATGGCGCGTAGACGAAATTTAGGGAAATATTTTATTCCGGACCAAATTTATGTAGAATGGTTTATTAAATCATTACTTCCAAATACCACTGAAGATGTAGCTAAGGGAGGCGTTGTAACAGAAGAACAGGTCATAGCCCAAGCATAGTACTTAGACCTTGTATACACATAGTATAGTACTCTATATGAAAATATTTCTAATTTACAACACCCAACTCAAATTACTGCAGCTCCTTCTGGTTCTCATTCTGCAGATGGTGTACTTGGTATAGTTAATACTACAAAGAGTAAGAAGAAATCATCTAATTCTACTTCTCCAATTATAACTCTACCAGATTCACCTAAAGGAGACTCTTCCTTGGAAACTTCTGCCGAAATTCATGTTGTAGAATCATCCCCAACTAAAGCTAAATCTAGTAATAAGAAGAAGGGGAAGGGTAACAATAAATAAAAAAACTTCTCCCAAAGAGAAAGATGAAAAAACTGAACCATCAAATGAAAAATGGAAGCCTCGTTATCCTTGTCTTATATGTGTTGAGGATCACTACACCAAAGAGTGTCCACATCAGGCTGAGGTATCCAAATTTGTCAAAGGTTCATCGACACCTATTGTCTTAAAATATCCTTTTCCATATCAAGATAGAAAAATGATCTGATCTTCTTCCAATTCATAGGAAAATAATTTGATGATGTATCAGGTCATGGTTACGACATGATCTCAAGACTATGGATCTAAGAGTCCTGTAATTGGTAAAGAGACTGAATTATTTAGTCAACCAAAAGTATCAACTCCTTCAGTTTCTGAACCACTACAAATTGAGAAACCTAACCTTGATTTAGTGATTAAATTGCCTGCCAAGGTGTACCTCGAAAATCGTCTTTCAATCCACATGCGAGAGCCACTTAGAATTACAACATTGTTGAAGATTTGGCCATATCCCCTTCAACAATGTTAGCCCTCGAGGTGCTACAATCCTGTCCAACTCAGAGGAAATTACTATTATCAACAATAAGAATTATTTATCCTTAAGACTCAAATCTAATTGTCTTTGATCTCAAAAATTTTGTACCTAGACTCCCACGTTAAATGAATTTTCAAATTCCACTATTAGTCAAATCAAGGCAAGTTTTTTGCACTGTAATTGATGAGGGAGAATCTATGTGTATTATGTCATTACCTTGTTGGAAAACTCTTGGTTCTCTGACAATAAGCCAATCACCAACCATCCTTAAAGCCTTTCATAGAAGAGGTTTTCGCCCATTTGGATTACTCAAGGATCTGTCTATAGAAGTAGAAGGAAAAACCGTAATGGTAGAGGTGGAAGTTGTTGATGCCCCTCTTGATTACAAACTTCTTCTGGGTCATAGATGGTCTTATGCTATGAATTCTATTATTTCATTAATCATTCAAATGATAATTTTTCCTCATAAAGGAAACATTGTTAAAATTGATCAGTCGTCTTACTCCGCTTCAGGCCCTACTTCTATAGATAATATCCAACATGTTAGAAAAATGGTTATCCATTATGAAGATGTTTGTGTAGGACTAGTTACAGATTCCGATCTCATGGGAAATTTTGCGATGCCCTCTCCCAATGTACCACGAACTATTTCCAATATCAATATGATCACATAAAGCACAATGCCATTTGATGGCACATGGAATGTACCTTTAGAATTAGAATTTTACTCTTATGGTGGCGAGATGCCTTTAAGTCCTTTTGAATCGGCATATGTAGCAGTACAATCATGTTCTGACACTTTATAAACTTGTACTGATCAAACAAATGTGGTCAGTGATGAATCATATTCTATATCAAGCTCAACTTTGACATCATTTCTGGATCCTTTTCAACACGTATTTGCAACTAATGAAAATATTCGAAAATATTGTCAAAGGACGAATTGCCATGGGACCATCTACATCATCGATATTATTTTTTCCCTGACCTTGATAAACTTGAAGATGATTTTTCATTCATATTTATGATTTATTATGTCAAGGAACGTCAAAATCCCACATCGATTATACATTCAGATTCATAGAAAATTCTTGGAAATATTTCTACAACATTTCCTATTGACATATCGATTAAACCTAGAATAATTGAGAACATTCATATAGGTGCTTCTTGTTCTATTGAAGAGATGAAAACTTACAAAGCCCTATTTCAAGAATTTTCGACACATTTTTGTCTGGTCTTACGAAGAAATTCCAGGTATAGATCCTAATATTGTTATTCATGAAATTAAGACATACCCAGATGATAAACCTATTAGATAGATATTACATCCAATACATCTGTGGAAATTTGCTGTAATCAAAGCCAAAGTTGAAAATTTTTTACGAGCAAGAATTATTTATCCTATTCCTTTGATGGATTGGGTATCTAATATAGTTCCCGTAACGAAAAAACAAGGGACTATCAGAGTATGTGTCAATTATTGGGATATTAAAAACGCTTGTCACAAAGAGAATTATCCTACCCCCTATATTGATCAAATTGTTGATTATTGTGTCGGAAATGAAATATTCTCTTTTATGGATGGTTTTCTTGGTTACAATAAAATCAACATACTCCCTTCTGATCAACCTAAAACGTCATTTATATGTCCTTGGGGCATGTTTTCATAGTGTAAATTACCATTTGGATTGAAAAATGTTGGTGCAACTTTTCAAAGAGCTATGTCTTATGAATTTCACGATATCAAACATATTGTACAACCTTACCTAGATGAATTACCTGCTCATTCTTTACGCAGACAAGATAGTCCTATACGCTTACGTGTTCTCTTTATGAGATGTAGGCATTACAAAATTTGTTTTAATCCACACAAATGTGTGTTTTATGTACAATCAAGATGTTTACATGGGTTTGTCATTTCAAAAGAGGGCATTCGTGTCAATCCATTGAAGGTTGAGGCTATCATTAATATACCTCCTCCTTCCACTCTTCGCGAACTCCAAAGTTTGCAGGGGAAAGAACAAATTTTACGTCGTTTTATGACGAACTATGCATAGTTAACAAAAGGTTTTACCCGGTTGTTCAAACAAGATTTTCCATTCATTTGGGACGAGATTACTAATAAATATTTTGATTCACTTAAAAACATGTTTATTCATGCACCATTATTTCATCTACCAAATTACCACCGGGATTACCTTTTGTCTTTAGTTGCATCTGATTCCACAATTAGAATGGTCTTAGTTCAAGAGGATGAATCTAACAACGAACATGTGATTTATTACCTAAGTCGGAATCTCAGCCCAATGGAAATCAAGTATTTACATGTGGATAAATTGGCCTTGGTAGCTGTTCAAGCTGCCCAACATTTCCATCATTACATATTATTACGCAAAACCATAATGATATCTAATTGGAACCTGATGATGTATATTTTGACGAAGAAATTGCTCAGGGGAAAATACTCCAAATGTATCATTAGACTGCAAGAGTTTGATTTGGAATTCGAGAAATCCAAGTTTAAGAAATTACTAGTATTTTCCGAACTTTTGTATGATTTTCCCAATATCGAGTCTGAAACGGTGGTAGAAAATCCTCTCGCTGATGAATATTTATTTATAATCAGTACTTTAGATCACTGGTTTTGAAATATCATTATATATCTCTAGACCCAAACCTTTTGACCAGAGCTTTCTTAATCAGGTCGATGGATAATTCGATACCAATCTCAGCAATACAATATTGTTGGTAACACTCTTTATCGTCGTGTTGCCGATTTTGGTTTTCAACATTGTATAACTCATGAAGAGGCTGAAAGGGTTTTGAATGATTGCCATTCTGAAGTGAGTGGTGTTCATATGTCTAGGTTTTTCATAGCCCAAAATATATTGTGTGTTGGCTATTTTTTGCCATCTTTATTCAAATACTGTATTCTCACGGTTCGAAAATGCCACAATTGCCAGATTATTTTATCAAAATATGTGTGCATCTCCAGCTCCTTTTCACCCAATCATTATTTTCGATCCTTTTGCTAAATGGGGCATCTATTTTACCACATGCAACCCTCACTCAGCTGAGGGGCATGGGGTATATTATTCTCATTGTAGATTACTTAACCAAATGGGCCAAGGCGATGCCTAAATTCGTGGCTGATGGAAAAAATAAAAAAATTTTCATATTCAATCACATGATTTCTCAGTTCGGTGTTCCTCAAGATATCATTATGGAGCATGGAAGCCATTTTCGAAATATTATGATGACCAAAATTTCTGATCAACTTGGCCTACGCCATGATAATTCTGCACCATAATATCCATAGGCTAATGGTAAAGTTCAGGCTGTCAACAATGTTTTAACCACCATGACTAAACGGATTGTCGAAACTCATAAATCTAATTGGCATACCATGATTTTGCGGCATTATGGGCATATCATACCTCTACAAAAAATGCCACACGGCTCACTCCTTTTCAACTTTTTTATGGTTTAGAAGTTGTGATACCCATTGAATGTGAAATACCATCACTCAAATTAGCCATTGAATTATTACTAGCTACCTCTGAAGATGAAAAACAATTTCTATACCTAGCACAGTTAGATGAGATTCGTTGCTCCACTGCATTAGCTGCCAAAGCTCATAAAAAACATTTTAAAAATCAAAATTATCAAAGTGTTAACCCTCAAATATATTCATAAGGTGATCAGAAAGGACCTTTGCACATGAAAAATCTTGGCACCATGTTGATTGAAGTTGGTGACAAATTTAAGTGGGTGAAATCATGCTTATGCATTTTATTAAACCCATGCATTATTGATATAAATGAATAATATTTGTCAGAGAAATTTGTTTCACATATTATTAATTTAATGTAATTAGGGAAATTGGTTTGTTATGTGAGAAACTACCTTAAACCAATTCTCTATTTTTCTCAATTATAGGTTTAGACAATGAAGGGCATGGTTGAAGATTCTTTAGGTGGTTTTGAGACTTTTCCTAATTATGAGCCTGAGATAGTTGGAGGTCCTAATTTTATGGACTTTGTTTTTCCTTCCTTGTAGTTAGGCCCTACAATTGTGGGTCTTGTAATTAATGTTCTTTTTTGGAGAGTGGGTGAGGAAAACTATATATATTACTTATGTAAGCCATGAGAAGGGGGAGAATCTAGGAGATAATACTTATCCATTGAGAGCCATAGTGCTTGCCTAATGCTAGGCCATAGAGCTTGAATTTAAGAAAGCTTACTTTGACGAAGGAATATAGAGGATCGACATTCCAATTGAAGCAGATCCGGAGATGTAGCTCCAAAGAGATGGAGGGGTGAACATTGTTACCAATTGGTCGTCACTCTCTTACGTGCGTGTTTGTGATACTTGATATGTTAAAGTTTATTTATTTATTTTTACGTGTTTATGCACTGTAATCGATGGAATAACATGGTCATTTAAGCCTGTATAAGTCATAGTCATTTAAAAGATCTTAATATCATACATGATGGTTAGAGTAGTACTCGACCTGTGATCAGATCATAACGTGACCTAGTTCTAGTATACGATCAACCTCACGACAAACTAGGCATTGGTAAATTAGAACCAATGTGGCATGGTCCCTATATTGTTAAGCGTCTGCTTGAAAAAGGAGCCTATGAATTAATTGATTATGATGACATCTCTTTAGATAAAACCAGAAATGGTCTCTATCTCAAGAGAGATTATGCATGAATTTTCGTGTGAAGATCCCTCTAGTAGATTAGTTACAGTTTTAGAACAGTGTGCCTCAGATTAGACAAGTGCACCTTAAGATTAGGTTTTTTTTTTACAAATTTTGTTACTTTTGTTGCTTATCTTCATTAATCTTTATATTTCATATGTCGAAATTCCTTCAAACCTACATTGATTTTGTTGACGATGCCTTTCATAGTACACAGAACATCTCTTCCGAGGCGTGGGTTATCTATTCACCCACTGATGAGTTAGTCTCGATTCATGGGATATGATTTATTCAAACAACAAACAATATTGCGGAATATAGCATAGTCATTGAACTATTATCTGATGCCATCACATTTGGTATTCGACCTTTGATTGTTAGGTTATATTCAAAACTCATTACATTACATTTAAATGGTGTTTATGCTATCAGAAATCCATCTTTGTTAATAATTTTTTTGAGGGTTCATCTCTCGGAAAGACAATTTGATTATATCAAATATCAACACATGTCAAGAAATTTAAACACATTGGCTGATGCATTAGCTAATCGAGTTTTAAATAGACATATGCAACATTAAAGAGTAAAAAAAAATAACATTCAATCCATATTGAACAAGATAATCAGAGAACGAAAGTAGTAATTTCATTAGGTTAAATAATTTTGTGTCAAAAAATATTACATCACCTATGGTAATAGGTATAAAACACCTTATGATCTAAAATTTTCTGATACAAAAAACAAAATGTCAATCTAAATTGACCATTAGATATCCATGATGATGATCATGATAGCAAACTATGGCATGTGCCACCCTGCGCATAAATCTCCTGAACGAGCCTAGGACACCAATCACATGTCTCTGAAGCCTAAGAGGTATATCATCTATCCCTGTCTCTAGAACATCAATAGTCAACCTCTATAGGTTGTGCTCCAGATCTACAAGGATGTTTAATGCATCATTCTATGGTCAACCTGCTATAGGTTATGCCTCTCGCCTATCAAAGACAAGAAGTGATGCTAGTCATGTTGGACTGACATTTGCATTTACAATTTTTTTCAGTATTGGGTGATAAAAAATCAAATAAAAATTATATAAAATAAAAATTCGAAATCATTTGCTTACCTATTGCATCCCACTGTGACCCTGGTGGAAGTGATGTATGAGGATCACCTCTAAAATCCATCCCTGCATAAGGGAAAAAAACTTTAGTCATAAAGATCTAGTTCCTAAGCCATATAAAAAACTGTGGAGTAAAGCGAACCATTGCACCCTCATTGTCGCCATGGCGAGCCATCAATGCTACCAAACGCAATATATGTGGTTCCTAAGGTCCTGTGGGATCCACCAGAGACTGCTGAGGTGCAAGGAGTGGGATCCTCTCCGAATCAAAAGATAAAGGAATGGCCTCTTTCTTCCCATTCTTAGCTCTCATGATTTGGCCTTTCATGTTAGCCAACACTCCTTCACTCCAACTGAAAATTGTTCGCCGGAACATGCAACTGCAGTATACATCCGTGGTTTGGTAGCCACATGTGGAGCGGCACTCCCACACAACCTGATAAATGTTGAGAAAAATACTAAGAGGGGAGGGGTGAATTAGTATTTAGGGCTGAAATTTTTTTCTTTTCTTTCTCTTAAAACCATATGTTACAGTACAACATCCAACATGTATATCCATATATCTTATTATGTTGTTACTTAGAGCATTGCATCAGATAAGCATTAAGCATGAACAGAAATAACAGAGCAAACCATCAAACATAAACAACACATATGAACACCAGGATTTAAGGTGGAAACCCAATTCGGGAGAAAACCACCGCTGCTGTAATCTTAGTCTTCAATATTTATTATAGAGAAAACTTCTTACAATATATGCTAGTGCAGACTTATACCAGCACGCAGGCACCCACTTGCAGAAGGCTACAACCTTCTCTCATTTACCAGCCTCTCCTAGAAGGGAGCTACTACCCCCCGCTCTCATTTACCAGCTATCACTGGAAGGGAGCTACAACCCCCTCTCTGAAGGCTTCGACCCTCAGCACCACTGTGGACCATGCTTTATCAATTTTCATACTGGATCCACCATTTTCCATACGACATATCTTCCCGGTCACTAGATTTATGTATTTTCGTATACTCACACAAGTTCTTCATAAATTCGTCCGTCATTCAAACCAGAGATTCATCATCGTTAGATCATTATGTTCATGGGTGCATCGTAGTGTCGGATTTATCAGTTAAGAACATAGCTCGCCCAAACATATATTCTTTTTAGAAATTTTTATTCGCCACCCTTACAACGCACACAACGTACTCTATTCCTCTTCTCCTTATATAGTTTTTGCCTTTATTAATACCATGAGTCAAAACCACCGACTGCTAATGGTATTCCTTTGACAATATTTCCATTAGTTTGGCCCACAGGGTTTTTATTTCTTTTTAATTTATTTATCAATTGATAAATAAATATATTTATAATGTTTTAATCCCTTAGGTTTAACCCTTTGGATTTTATAAACAATATCCAACGCTTTCAAATAGTTTAATATTTCAATAAACCTTTGACCCCTGGCCCACATATGCGCCCCACCGTACCAAAATAAACTTCGCACAAGTCCATCGCCCTATCACCGTTAGATTGCGAGCTTCCAAGATCAACGACATATATCAATATCGCTGGGCATCCTTGGTCGAACTTTAACCCGCGATGGTCAATCGTTAAAGTACGACGGCACGCAGCAACGACAGTTTGTCTAGGACGCGTGTCACTTGTTCTATGGAATCAGAGCCAATCTCTTGAATACCGCTTATCCCGCAAAAGCGGTGCAATATGGGCAATCCGCTTTCGCAAATCCACTAGCAGTTTTTAAATAGTGATCAACCGTCCAATCGCTTCGTATAACTTTGATTTAAATGATCTTCCTTCGTGATTATGTTAATGTTATATATATATATATATATATATATATATATATATATATAATGTGCCCTGTACCTACAGAACCCGTCCAAGACTGTACGAGAATTGAACTAATCAACTGTAAAAATACGCTCGAAATTCTCCACTCAACAGAATATCACCAGAACTCAACCATACACAGATTTTCCTTTCTCCTTTATCAGGATGCATATATTATGTTTATACATGAATTAAATCGACAGGGACTCTAATATCCATCAATTTAATTCAACCCTGTCTTTGGACAAGTCTTCTTCAATTCACTACTTGTCTCTGCACCAAGACCGATACTGCTCTCTGTAAATGCACTCTTCCTCTGTTCCTCTCTGTTGGCCTTTGTTTTCTGCAACTTTCTTTTCTCTTTTCCTAGATACTGTTTCAGATGCTCCTTTGTTGCCAATGCCTTTGCCATCAATGACAATATTTCCAACAATCTCCCCCTTTGGCATTGATGGCAATATTCTTCCTCTATTTGTCTTATAGAACCCCTCTTTGTGTTTCCTCCCCCTTTGACATCAATGGCAAAGGGTTGATCAATATCCTTTGTACCGACAGAACCATGCTCCCCCTGAGATCATGCTGCATCTTCAAATATATAAAAAATGACTTATACAAACAAGATCAAAGATGAGAGCAGACTATAACACTTAATTGGAATGCCAACCATGCATTCTGACCAATGTTCCCCCTTGACCTGTGCATCCTTTTCATATGACCAATGCTTCCCCTTAGCCTGAGCATTCAGAGAAGCCCAACAACACTTCACAACCAATTTAATCTTTTGTATTTAAGTAGACCTGATCCTCTACATGGCAGAGACTACTCCTAGTTTCTGTCTGAGATATTCGAACGCTTCCCTGGGTAGAGGTTTGGTAAATATATCAGCAACTTGTTCTTTGGAGGAAACATATTCCAATTTCACCTTTTGTTCAAGCACTTGTTCACGTAAGAAGTGGTATTTTATAGTAATGTGCTTGGTCTTGGAATGCATAACAGGGTTCTTTGAGATACTGATAGCACTTGTATTATCACACATAATGGAGATAGGAGGTGAACATTTGATTTGAAAGTCTTGTAGGGTTTGCATCATCCAGAGAAGTTGAGTGCAACATGATGCAGCAGCCACATATTCTGCTTCTGTTGTAGATAAGGAAATGGAGCTTTGCTTCTTGCTGAACCAAGATACTAACCGGGGCCCCATATAGAATGCACCACCACTAGTGCTTTTCTGATCATCAACACTTCCAGCCCAATCTGCATCAGTGTATGCATGAAGAGTAAGATCAGCATTCTTTGGATACCATAGTCCAAAATCTTGAGTTCCTTGTAGATATTTGAATATTCTTTTCACAGCCTTAAGGTGTGACTCTTTTGGATTGGCTTGAAATCGTCCAACAATCCCAACTGCATGCATAATGTCTGGTCTTGTCCCAGTGAGATAAAGTAGACTTCCTATAATAGATCTGTATTCTGGTTGATTCACCGTGGGGGAATCATCACTAGAACTGAGATTACATCCGGTTATCATTGGTGTACTTACAGGTTTGCAATCTTCCATGCCATACTTCTTCAGGATTTGCTTGAGGTATTTTTCTTGTGATAAGAAAATGCCATATGTTGCTTGTTGCACTTGCAATCCAAGAAAGAATGTTAGCTCCCCAAGTAAAGACATTTCAAATTCTTGCTGCATATCAGAAGCAAATTTCTGACTCATAGACTCTTCATTACTTCCAAAAATGATATCATCAACGTATACTACCACAATCAATAGTCTGTCATTCTCAGTTTTTGTGTATAAGTTGCTATCAGCAGACCCTTTTGAAAATCCTTGTTGATGAAGATATTTGTCAAGACGATAGTACCATGCCCTTGGAGCTTGTTTGAGACCATATAGAGCCTTTTTAAGTCTACAAACAAGTTTTTCATCATTTCCCAAAATGAATCCTTCTGGTTGTTCTATATACACTTCTTCTTCTAGATCACCATTGAGAAAAGTAGATTTAACATCCATTTGATAAACTTTGATTTGTTGGAAGCTTGAAAATGCAAGAAACATTCTTATGGCTTCGAGTCTGGCTACAGGAGCAAAAGTTTCTTCAAAGTCTATACCTTCTTGTTGAGCATACCCTTTGCATACAAGTCTAGCTTTATTTCTTATAACATCCCCATTCTCATTTAACTTGTTTTTGAATATCCATTTAGTTCCAATGACATTTTTTTCATGAGGTCTTGGTACTAATTCCCAAGTGTGATTCTTCTCAATTTGATCAAGCTCTTCATTCATGGCTTGAATCCAACAATCATCTTTGCAGGCTTGACTGACATTGTGTGGTTCAATAGTGGATAGAAATTCCAGATTGCTAGAAGATCCCACAAGAGTCCTTCTTGTTTGTACACCTGATCCCTTTTCTCCCAAAATTTGAGATTCTGGATGATTCTTTTGAACATATCTAGATGGAGCCTTTTCAGACAAATCCTCTTCGGGTTCTTCACTAGGTTCATTGTTTGTATCATTAATATTTGATGTAGAAGGATATGTGTCATCATCATCTTCATCTGTTGTTTGATTTTCTTCTTTTGGAGCTGCAAGAGACTCATCAATAATAACATCAATACATTCAACAATCTTCCGAAGTCTTTTATTGTAACATTTATATGCCCTACTCCTAGAGGAGTAACCAAGAAATATTCCTTCATCTGCTCTGGGTTCAAACTTGCCAAGTTTTTCATCATTATTCTTGATAAAACATTTGCTCCCAAAAATTCTAAAATGATTTATAGTGGGAGGATTACCATACCAGAGTTCATATGGAGTTTTATCACTATTTACATGAACATGTGCTTTGTTGAGAATGTTTACTGCTGTATGTGCTGCTTCTCCCCAAAATGTGTCAGGTGTTTCGGACATCAAGCATAGCTCTAGCCATTTGTTGAACTGTTCTGTTCATTATTTCTGCAATGCCATTCTCTTGAGGAGTGCCAGCTACAGAGAACTGTCTTTTTATGCCATGTTGTTCACAGAATTCAAGGAATTCATTGGATGTATATTCTCCTCCTCGATCAGATCTGAGACACTTGATTTTTAGATCTAATTCATTCTCAACTAGTGCTTTGAAGATCTGAAATTTCTCAAATGCTTCATCTTTGTGTTTAAGCAGCCCAATCCAACACATTCTAGAGAAATATGAATAAGATATAGTATTCCTCACCTCGTGGTGACTTTTTCCTCATAGGTCCACATATGTCAGTATGAATGATTTCAAGAGGCTTACTTGATGATCCTTCCTTGGCATTAAATTGTACCCGGGTTTGCTTGCCGAATTGGCAATATTTGCATATGATATTCTCGGGTAGAGTAATATTGGGAAGATCACGAACAGCTTTAAGTCTGCTTGATTTGTTGATTTGAGAGAAGCTCAGATGCCCCAACCTTCTATGCCATAGCCAATTTTCTGAAGATTTACTCAAATAACATTGTTCTTTGGGGTTATTCAATATATACAGGTTGTTTGGAGTTCTTTTTCCTTTTATAATTGCTTTACCTGTATCAAGATCACGTACCACACATTCTTTTGAACTAAAGACAACTTCAGTTCCTTGATCACACATTTGCCTTACACTTAACAAGTTATGTTTTAATCCATCCACATACATGAATTCATTAGCTTTCACCTTTTCTTTTAGAAAAATAGACCCTTTTCCCTTAATGACCATAGGAGTATCATTTCCAAATGTAACATTTTTTTCTTTTTCTAGAGCACTATATGAAAGAAGTTTGTCTTTATCACCTGTCATGTGTCTTGAGCATCCACTATCAATGTACCATTGGTTTTCTTCATCTTCTGCAAATAACGCTATGCCACAATTTTCAACCTGTAATTCCTTCTTTTTCCATACTTTGGAGCTTGAAGGAACATGTTCTTTTAGCTGAACTTTGCTCCTGCATTCAGATTCTTCATGGCCAAAGTTATTGCAATAAGCACATTCAACTTCATTTTGAAGAGGAGAAAAGTTGTTATAAGTATTATTATTTGTTTCAATATCAATCCTTTTCTTTCTTGCTTCTCTTGTCATGATGGTTTTATATGCAACACATTGAACAACTTTATGACCAAAATTGTGACATGAGAAACATTGTCCATTGAAGAAGAAATTTCTGCGATCATAAAATATTCTATATGAATTTACTTGTTGATTGGTGTTTCTTTGAAAGACATTCCTGTTAGTGTTCTTTGAATTGAGATGATCATGCTTTATCTGTAAAGACTCTTTATTCCCTTTCTGAGTGGCATCATGTTGTACACCAGCTGTAACTGGTTTTAGATAATTAGGTGCTGAAGCCTGAGAAGATTCTCCAATATATCCAAGACCTGTCTTTATAAGAGGAGACTGTTGTACCTTGATAATTTCATCTAATGTTTCAGATCCTTTGGCAAATCTAAGATTTAGAGTTTTTACGTTCTCAAGTTCTTTTCTTAGACTTACTATTTCACACTCTAATTTCTCATTGTGTTTCTCCTTTTCTTCAAGCTGATTTTTCAGGGTTTCTATGATTATTTTACTTTATTCTAAGCAAATTTTGAGTTTAATGTTTTCATCAAGAAAATCACTGTCTTCTAGAGCATCCACAAAAGTATCTTTTTCTTCTTTAGATTCTTTTTCAAATGCCATGAGAAGTCTAATATCTTGTTCACATTCTTCCTCACTATCAGATAACCCATCACTATCTTCATGAGTATAGTAACTCTTTCTAGTGCTAAAACGATTCTTATTCCTTCTTGCTACTTCCTTCCCATTTTTATGTGTTTCTTTATAAGGACACTTAGCAGCATAATGACCAACTCTTCCACAATCAAAACATTTGAAAGGAAGCTTACCTCTGAACCGTCCTGTGCCAAGTTGAAGTTTCTTTACAAAGTTTATCTCATCTTCTTCTGAGATATATCCTGATCCTTCTGTTTTTTGTACTTCCTTCCCTTTTGTAGAAGTTCTAAAGACTACTTCTTTGATTTCAGAAGGTCCTCCTCTTCTCATTTCATATGCAGTTAGTATGCCATGAAGTTGCACCACAGTAAGGTTTTGAAGATCCTGCTTTTCTTCAAGGGTAGAAACTTTTGACTCAAATTTTGTCATTAGTGATCTTAAGACTTTCTCAACCAAGGTAGATTCGGTTATTGTTTCTCCCAGATTTCTCATACGATTTACAATATCATCAAGATGTAAAAAGAAATTGGCAATGCTCTCCTCATTATCCATTTTTAGATTCTCATATTGAATTCTGAGAGTTTGGAGTTTAGCACTTTTTACCTTTGCATCACCTTCATAACTTAGAATGATTTTGTCCCATATTGCCTTTGCAGTATTCAGCTGCATGAATTTGACAAATTTTGATTCAGTTAGACTTCCCAATAGAGCATTGACCGCCTTTGCATTTGTTTCATAGTTCTTCCTTTCCATCGAATCCGTTGGCACTGCAGCTGGATATTGATATCCTTGTTCAACAATTGCCCATACATCTGCTCCCAGAGACTGAAGATAGGATCTCACCCTTGTTTTCCAGAAGATTAAATTTTTTCCGTTAAAGAGCGGAGGCCTGATAGATGTTGTTCCATCTTGGTTACTCATCTTGCTTGATCTTCCTTCTAGCGGCTAAGATTTTTCAGAAGGACATGCTCTGATACCAATTGTTGAGAAAAATACTGAGAGGGGAGGGGTGAATCAGTATTTAGGGCTGAACAATTTTCTTTTCTTTCTCTTAAAACCATATGTTATAGGACATCATCCAACATGTATGTCCAGATATCTTATTATGTCGTTACTTAGAGCATTGCATCAGATAAGTATTAAGCATGAACAAAAATAACATAGCAAACCATCAAACATAAACAACACATATGAACACTAGGATTTAAGGTGGAAACCCAATTCGGGAGAAAACCACCGCTGCTGTAATCTCAGTCTTCAATATTTATTATAGAGAAATCTTGTTACAATATATGATGGTGCAGACTTATAACAGCACGCAGGCACCCACCTGCAGAAGGCTACAACCTTCTCTCGTTTACCAGCCTCTCCTGGAAGGGAGCTACTACCCCCTCCTCTCGTTTACCAGCTACCACTGGAAGGGAGCTACAACCCCCTCTCTGAAAGCTTCGACCCTCAGCACCATTGTGGACCATGCTTTATCAATTTTCATACTGGATCCACCAATTTCCATACGACATATCTTCCCATTCACCAAATTTATGTATTTTCCGTATACTCACACAAGTTCTTCGTAATTTCGTCCGTTATTCAAACCAGAGATTCATGATCGTCCGATCATTTTCTTCATGGGTGCATCGTAGTGTCGGATTTATCAGTGAAGAACAGAGCTCGCCCATACAGATATTCCTTATAGAAATTTTTATTCACCACCCTTACAATGCACACCACATACTCTATTCCTCTTCTCCTTATATAGTTTTTTCCTTTATTAAAACCATGAGTCAAAACCACCAACTGCTAATGGTATTCCTTTGACAATATTTCCATTAGTTTTTCCCACGAGGTTTTTATTTCTTTTTAATTTATTTGTCAATTGATAAATAAATATATTTACAACGTTTTAATCCCTTATGTTTAACCCTTTGGATTTTATAAACAATATCCAACGCTTTCAAATAGTTTAATATTTCAATAAACCTTTGACCCCTGGCCCACATATGCGCCCCACCGAACCAAAATAAACTTCGCGCAAGTCCATCACCCGATCACCGTTAGATCGCGAGCTCCAAGATCAATGGCATATATCAATATCGCTGGGCATCCTTGTTCGAACTTTACCACACGATGGTCAATCGTTAACGTACGACGGCGCGTAGCAACGACGGTTTGTCCAGGACGCGTGTCACTCGTTCTATGGAATCGGAGCCAATCTCTTGAATACCGCTTATCCCGCAAAAGCGATGCGATATGGGAAATCCGCTTTCGCAAATCCAGTAGCAGTTTTTAAACAGTGATCAATCGTCCAATCGCTCCGTATAACTTTGATTTAAATGATCTTCCTTCGTGATTATGTTAATGTTATATATATATATATATATATATATATATATATATATATATATATATATATATATATATATATAATGTGCCCTGTTCATATAGAACCCGTCCAAGACTGTACGGGAATTGAACCAATCAACTGTCAAAATATGCTCGATATTCTCCACTCAACAGGGTATCACCAGAACTCAAACATACACAGATTTTCCTTTCTCTTTTTTTTTTTATGTTTATTCATGAATTAAATCCATAGGGACTCTAATATTCGTCAATTCAATTTAACCCTGTCTCCTTCAATTCACTACTTGTCTCTACTCCATGACTGATACTGCTCTTTGTAAATGCACTCTTCCTCTGTTCCTCTCTGTTGTCCATTGTTTTCTGCAACTTTATTTTCTCTTTTCCTAGGTACTATTTCAGATGCTCCTTTGTTGCCAATGCCTTCGCCATCAGTGACAATATTTCCAAAAAGTGAATGGCATGATCTTGAGGTCCAGTCGCACAATAGTTTTGATATCAATGGGAAAATATTTTAACTCTGAATCTCGGCTACAGTATTGAGCCATGTAAGAAGTAGTGGGAAGACCACCTGGTCTTGTCCCAAATAAGGAAATGCCCCTCCCTTTATGGGGTAATCCAGTGACGAAATATATATCCTTCATCTCGATCACAAGCCTATGGTCTCCAATAATGAAACATTGATCTCGAACATCCCATGCATTCACTAGCCAGGTCATCATCTCAACATGTGATTTCATACCTTGAATCACCCAGAAATTATACAAGCCACAATTTTACAATGAGCTGATTTTGATTTTCTGATCACCCTGCCCCCGCTCACCCTTATCTTGTCGCCGAGGTTGCAACATGCCAGTCTCTATATGTCTAGGATTTAGTGGTGATGCGACAAGCCATAGGCCTGTAAATTAACAATAAACCCACACATAAAAATGAAATCAAATGTGCACCGAATATCTGAAATAATTAATCAATGGATAAAATAAATATTTAAATAGAATTGTTGGCCTCATGCTTGGCCATCATTCCTCACACTCACTCCCAAACTCTACACACATTTTTTTTACATTTCTCATGCCTCATAGGCTCGCCTCTATTTATACAATTGGATTAGAACCCAAGGCGGTTCTATACTATAAGATAACTCCAAAAACGTCTCTCATAACCCCTAGAATTTCTCATATAATCTCTAAAATCTTTCATTCAATCCCTCATCCCTAGTTAAGAGCTAAATAATCCATGATCTTCTAAAACCTTCCAAAATCCTCTCGAATCTTCTCCTATTTAAAAGAATTATCACTCTCTCCTAAAAAGTATAGAAAAACCCACTAATTAATTAAATCCCCAGTTTGTAACTAACTCCCCTAGTAACACTTAACCTAGGTTAGATGCACCTACATCAGACCCCCCAGGTAAAATAAGTTCATGGTCTCTCGATCATTAGTCTCCATAATATGATAATACTCCTCCTGGATCCAAAAATTCATTTTCAGTAAATCAATTATTTTGTCATGTTGTTGATCTTCAATCGTTGTATTTTTATGCCCTTGAGGCTTCCAAAATTTATGTTGTAGTTGTTTTGTTGCTTTCCTGATTTACGCTTGTTCTGTTTTCATCAACAAGCTTCTACCATCTTCTTTCCTTCCTACAATATGCTTCTTTTGGGAGAATTTCACCATCAATCTTATAATTTCTTCTATTTCAATTTACAACATGTCTTCTTGTTGGTGTGCATTATTATTTTTTTCTTATCTTTGTTCATTTATATGGTTTTGTTGTGCTAGATTTGTTGATGAAGGCTTGTCGTCAGACTCTGATGTTGGATTTTCCAACCATTCTTCTAGGGATTTTAATTTTTATTCAATATATTCCATGTTGACATTTGATCCATTTATTTTGATGATCATTTTCTATTTCATAGCCTGCATCCACAAACAAGTTACCATATTTAAAATCATAAGGTTTGACAAATGAATCTGCCTTCAGGTATTCATGCTAGTGTTCTGAAAAATCTGTAGCGTTGTCTATGGGAATCAAACCCACATCCACATCATCACCATCATCGTCACTAAGTAATGGTCCTTTATTAGGTTCACAAATATATATTTTTAGTATGGATCTTAATCACAAGTGTACAAAAAATGGTCACTTTAGATGTGCATAATAAACAACCCTAACAACAAATATGGTTGCCAATATCTTTAGATATGCAATTAGTTGATGAAGATAAATGCTGCAAAAATCTAGATCTATGCATTAAAAGACATTAAGCGGTAAACCAAAACAAGAGTTGCTCCATGCATCCAATAGACAAGACAAGGATATGTTTAAAGAATTGTGTATTTATGGCACTTGGGAGGAGAAAATAGAAGGATGTTACCAGTCCTCCTCAATGGGATGGGTTCTTGTAAGTCCTCAACAATTCAGACCTAAAATCCCTCTCTCAAAGGGAGCTCACAAGAAAAAAGTTAGCAAAATATGACAATGATGGTGGATCAAAGTCAGACCAAAAGTATAGATCCAGAGTCATCTTTATGCAACAAAAGGTAGTGAGTGTATGGAAAAACCCTTCTATTTATAACAAAATGTTGAGTTTGTCTAGATATTGGTGCATAATTAAAATATTATTAACCAAATCAAGATCCAACTATTATGGAATATTTTATTATATTTGTTAGAGGGAAAAAGAATTTGACTTCGGTCAAATCCCTTTATTTTTAAATAATAAATAAATAAATGATTTATTTATTATTTTAAGGATGTGGTTGATTAATAATCAAATAAATAATGATTTATTTAATTATTAATAAATGATTTAGTCAAATTTAACAAGGAATATTATTTAAATAAGGTTTAAATAATTATTCTTAGAAAATAATAAGATAAATAGTAATTTATCTAATTAATTTTCCTGTTTTGGGTTAAATATGACCAGGAATATTATTTAAACTGTTGTTTAAGTAATTATTCCTTGAGAAAAATCAAACAAATGTGGATTTATTTAATATTTCCTCACAGGGTTTCCTGTTTAGATCATCAACAACTTAATAAAGGTGGTTTACTAAGTTATTTTTCATAGTGAAAGAAATTTCACGTAGGGTAAAATTGGTCTTATATGGTGTAATTATGTCCACCATAGGTGAGAAAATAGTAAAGCGACTAAAAAAATGACACCATGGATGATGATGAAATGGGGGGTATTGAGTAGCGGACGAATGATTTCCCTTGTTAGAGTATAAAGGGCATGGATGACATGGCAGCGACTGACACAATATCAAAGGGGATAGGGGATAGTAGGACTGAAGGTCATAAGGTTTGACACGAGAGAGGAACCAAGCAATGAAGGATGGAGGACTATAGCGGGACACAAAGGGACTCGGGATAGACTCCATGGATGCGATGATGACTCAACTCAGATGATCTAAACAAGGGCAACCTGATGATGCTGCCACACATAAAAGGTCCAATGGGGACCATAAAGACATGAGTACAAGATGGTTACTCATGATGAAAATCGACACGAGCATGGAAAAGTATGGAGGTAAAGTGGTGCCCCAAATACAAGTGTTTCAAGTGAAGAAATTCGATTTTGAGGAGTGGTGAAGTGACGCTTCTTGGACAAAATGTGTTCTAGTGAAGTATCAAATCACAAAAAAATAACATATACCCATTTGAGGGCTCGATGAGAGCTTTCCAACGGTACATACGGTTTGTCAAAACTGAGCTACGTTTTGGCCACAGTGGGCGAAAGAAAAATCTGGGGTTTCTCTTTTAATAAGCCAATTTCATTCCAAATTCACTCACTTGCAAGTGTAGCTGTGGTGAATGTAGAGAGGAGATAAGGCCCTAAATCTAGCGGCGATCATAGCAGAAAAATTGACCATTGAAATCGAGATCTGTCAGTTGCAGGTAAGAGACCTAACCCTGCTCTTTTAATTGAGGGAATCAAAATTTCATTTTAGGCACATAGAGCTCATGAATAGGCTAGGTCACACATTTTTGGGTCTATTCTATGACATGGGGAGCAGGTACTGGGAAGAACTCTGCGACCTGTCCTAGGAAATGACCTGAAAAGTGCAACCTGTCAGAGAAAGGGTGTTTCAGTGATGTTTTTGGCTAGGATCTGGGATTTTTATGGTTGCGGGGCATAGGTTCCCCGAAGCATGTTATGGTCATGCCAAAATGTATGTAGAAAAGGGGAATATAAACACATTTAAATGATGTGGTGTGCCATTTGTTTTCATTATGGTTATGAAATTTAAGGGAATGGAGGATTACCAATCTCTTTTGGTACTGCATATATGAAACAAATGGACTAAGTTTCTAGCTTAGAATACATGGTGTCACTATCCCAAAGAGTAGATTTGGAGATAATGAACTGGTGCTCTCCTAGAAAGCCCACAGGTTGGTCAACAACAATGTCGAAGGGACTAGGTTGTTGATGTAAGATGAAGGAATGATGAGGGGTATCATCCCTAGAGTGATCTGAAGTGATATGAGACTCTATAGGTTATTCTAAACAGGGTATAATGATGGTACTAGAGTCAAAATGACTAGATGCACTGGGAGAGTTTTGGAGAACTGATTCTCCTGGCCTCTCAAATATGGGTGCCCCCTTACCCAAACATTGGGTGTAAATGTAATGGCCACAATCTGTATGTGGTTTGACTGCATGGGTTCGATGTAAGGGGGGATGGATATAGTCAGGGGTGGTGATGGCTTCCATAGTGCTGTCATCGTAATAGAAGATGGGGTGACTGGAGGAAGAAAAACCACCTGACGCGGCAAAGCTACCTGACTCATCATCATGAGAAGAAAGGTTCACATGTGCATCATCACAGAGGGTGAATGAAGAACAGGTAGATGAAGGATCCACTGATGTTGAGCCCGCGGTGATCATTGAAGGGAGGTCAAGCGAAATAGAAGGTGAAGGCCCAGGGGGGGTCTTCCATCGAGGTTCTCATAGATGATGGCAGGTGATGGAAAGTGGCCGAAGACTCTGTCATTTCAACATCCAGAGGGGGAATGTCAATGGGAGCAGGTAAATCCTCAAGCTGGCCCATAGCATACTGTGCAAGTATGGAAGAGGCGGATTGGTTATGTTGAACCTCATGCTCCCAATCTACCTCTAAAGAGGCGCGATAATGCGTAAGGCGGGGACGAT
The DNA here is from genome assembly GCA_034641835.2 of Pinus albicaulis. Lineage (NCBI taxonomy): Eukaryota > Viridiplantae > Streptophyta > Pinopsida > Pinales > Pinaceae > Pinus > Pinus albicaulis. The sequence goes on along the minus strand of CM076575.1, from coordinate 774,068,165 downwards.
GGTGGGAATAATGGCCATGGAGATCACACAAGGCACAAGGTTGGTTGTTGTGAATAGTCTTAGGGTTCTTGGCTGCAGTCGAGGAAGAAACAAAGGCTTAAGGCACAATAGACTCAAGGAACACAAAATTAACCATGGGCTTGATACAGGGAAACTGAGAACAGGTATGGGTGGCATGACCGACAACATCAGTTGGGGAAGCCTTGTCTTTTGATGCCCTCTTGCGAGCTTTTCCCTTCTTACCCAAAGTGGTCGCAATAGGAGATGGTTCCTATTGAGGTGGCTAGGTGCTGTAGCAGTGGCAGAAGTCATAGGGACCGGTACCAGATGGGAATCCCTAGGGTCAAGTTACGAAGAGATAGGGTGGCCATGATAGGTACCAAGTACACTCCAAGGGGGGAGCTAAGAACGATATCTGACCGGAGGGGTAGTGGCTAGGCAGATGACTCCAAGATGGTTAAGGTCTGGAGGAACCATTCCTGAAGGGTAGAGAGGCTCATGGATATCAATTGTAGATGAAGGACCAGGAGGAGGAGGTCCAAAAGGTTGAATCGAAGGGATAGGAGTAGGCTGCGGAGGGCGAGGTTATTGACTAGCCAAAGCGGGCCGCTTCGAGGAAGCCCGAGACGATTGCCTCATGCAAACATTAGATGAGATGGGATTAGAGACAAGAGGAGGAAGACCAGGGAATGCAGCAAGAAAATAGGATTCTTTGGAGACTCCGGGTGAGACACTGGTCAATGGATCAACGGTTTTCTTATTGGCCACCAAAGAAATGATGGACTCAGGGGAGGTTTGAGACTTTGGTTTGTAATATGTTAACTGGTCAATGGTGACTATCTTTCCATTATGAGGGAATGAAATCTTGTGATGAACAACAGTTGGGAAAACATACATCGCATAGGTGTAGCTACAACCCAATAGAATGTTGTAATCTATGGGGGCATCAATGACTTCTACGTCAACACAAACAGTCTTTCCTGAAAGAGTAATACGAAAATTGCAGAATAGGCCGATAGGCTAGAAGGCGTGGCCATCCCACGCTCGAAGAGTGATCGTGGAAGGAGCCAATTTAGGTGATCCGAGTTGCTTCCAAACTGAAGAAGACATCACATAGGTGGATGCCCCCTCATCAATGATACACCAGGAAATGTTGGCGTTCCGGATCTTGATTTGGATTTGGAAGGCGATGGAAGTAGGAAGAGGAGGATGTTCTGATCGGTCAACATCAATGACGATCAATATATCATCTGAAGGATATACAATGCCCATAGTAGATAGTAGAGCTTTTCGTTGTGAAGTGAATGACTGGAGGAGTTCCAACATTGAGATGGTAGTAGGATATTGTGCCAAATCATCTACTATACTATACGAATGGGCAGCTTTGCTAGAAGTAGTGTTTCGGCATAATGGTGCCTTAGGGATCTTGGTATGAACCTCTACCTTAGGCTAAGGAATCTGCAAAGGACCATTAGTTGTCGAAAGAGGCTTTGTAGAACCTGAAGAAGGGGGCACGAGGATAGACGTAGCAGGAGGCTTGTTGTACTGGTGGGACCGAATCTAAAGGTTGAGATCTACAGTTATAGGTTGGTCAGAGTTTATCATGAGATCTAGTAATTGAAGGTACTAGATGGAAGAGGTTGAGTGGACGCCTGACCTTCAGGTGGTTGGGTAGCCACAAATCCTTGCTGAGGGAAAGGATTAGTAAACACAGTCGGCTGACTAGGCGCAGCATTGGGAGGGACGGAAGGGGAGGCTTGTTGTCCTTGCAATGTTGCTTGAGACTCCCACATCTACCTCATCTATGGTAAAAGAGGAAAATCGTGTGTGTAATGACCATAAACACCGCAACAAGAATAAGGCTTGTTCATGCGAACAGGCCTATCCTATTTGGGCTGAGTTCCCTGTTACTGGTTAGTAGTGTTAGGTGCATTATTTTGAGGATTAGGTCCAGGATTATAGGGGGTAGAGTGATTTTGAGTTCCTTTCCTCTTATTTTTGGAAGGAGGAGGATTAGTCATGCCCTGCTGTGCATATACCTATCCCTGAGTGGGCGGTGACTGCTGTTGGGGGGGTTGAGAAGGCAAGGGAGGTGGAGGCGCTAATGCTGGAGGAGATGGACCACTAGGCTGTGGATATGGATAATAAGGAGGTTAGGTAATAGTGTGGTTAATAGGAGGTTGGGAAAAATGAGGAGGTATTTCGTATCCTAGATACATGCTATCGGGAGGGGGAAAAGAGCAGGAGGTGCTGGCCCCTCCCTGCGGAAAACCATAGCCCATGGGAGGTTGAGCGTATGGATGAGAGAGAGCTAAAATGATACCATCAGTGACATGAGATGCCGCTGGTGCATTGGCACCACTGAGTCTAGGAATATCAGGTAGAACAATATAAACATAACATGACTAAGCATAGATCAGGTCATATTTTAACGCAATTTGGAGAGCGGCTTCTTCGGTTTGAGGGAAATGTGATGCGACATATTTGCCTATAGAAGGTAAAAGGGATCTAAGGAACTAGTCCATGTAGACATGGTCTTCAAAGGTAGGGGCTCGACATAGGCTCTTTCTTCTCCGCCATTCCTGGACATGATCGGATAGGCGAGTCGCAGATAATTGATGAAAATAAGTCAAAAGTTTGGTACTAGTGTTATAATGAAGGGGAAGCTGAAAATAAGATAGAAAATACTAGGAAAGAGTCGCAAAGGTGGTATGAGGGGATGAGGGCTGATCAACATACCACTTAGAAGCTTCTCCAATAAGTGTATGTTGGAAAAACCGAAGATGGATAGAGTCATCGATAATGGAGTTAGAAGAACACCACATGTGGAAAGATCGAACATGATTTGTAGGATTTTCTCCGGCAAGACCTTCAAACTTGGGGATATTGGAAGGGAGCTTGGTCGGCATAGCAGGCCAACTAGTATCATGGTGTATAGGGTCATTGATCAACTGGTTAAAATCGGGAAGAATGACGCCTGCCATATAGGGGAGAAAAGGAGGAGCCGAGGTAGTTACTGTTGCGGTCCCACTGGTAGTATTCCCAGCATTAGGGCCGGGGCTACCACCAGTGTTAGGTCCTAAACCAGAGATGGTGAAGGTGACAGGGGGAGAACCAGGGGAGGAACTAGAAGGGGAACCCAATGAACCACAAGAGAAGTGAGAGTGCGGACTTGGTGGAGGAATAACTCGAATCCTACATAGAGGAGTAAGTCTTCCTACTAGAAAATGAGGACGAAGGCCAATAAGTATTTGGGATAAATGCCTTGGTGGCACAATGCTGAAGGCACAAACACGATAGAAAGGGAAGAGAGACCGAAAAGGGTGAAGAGGTGCAGGATCAACTGATTACAATGTCAAAACAAGGGAAAAAAGGTGCAGGATCAACTGATTTGAATGTTTTAAAGTATTTTCTTGCGGTGTTAACCAAGCTCTTCTTCACTTAGAGTATGTGTGTGTGTGTAAAGTGTGTAAATTTTAATTTTTAAACCCAAACGTTTGTAGAGAAAAAGAAAAAGTGTGTTGTATAAATGTAAATAAACCTGCAAATAACCTGGAGGGAGGCGGAGGGGACCCTAGAGGAAAACCCAAACAAAACTAAAAGGAGGTGTTTTGGATGGATAAATAGCCAATCTAAAGTGGATCTGAAGGTAAGGTATCAGATCTGAAAAGGGGGCTGAACACTCTGAAATTTCAGACAACCTGCAATAGCTAAAACTCTTCCACAAAAGGTGGAGGGTACTAAAGTCCTAGAGGGCTAGGTTCCCATTTAGATGAGTAAAAAAGAACAATTATAGGTCCAAAATGGGCAGAGACAGAGGTCATACAACCCTAAATAGACGCCCATACAAACCCAAAAATATTTCAGAAAAACTCCCGCAAAAAGTCTAGGTTGCAGTTTCTGACCTGATTTCTGCAGAGGTCACAGGTTTTGGCCTGTTTTCTATGCCCTGGAGGTTCAAGTCGTAGGTTTTGCCCAAAAAAATGTGACCTGCACTTCTGACACTCTCAGGAGCAGGTTTCAGCACAATGTGTCATCTTAGATGCAGTTGTTGTCTGTCACCTGCACAATAGGTCTGAAAACACACGGAAGTTAGAATTTTTAATTTTTTAGGGTTTTATAGGTTAAAAACAATATCAAGAAAAGAAAAATATAAAGCTGAAGAGAAATCCTAGCATTTGAAGCAGTTGGTTATGAAGGGATCTAAAAAATGATAGAGGTCGTAATCGTAAACCCATGTGGAGTCGCCAGTTGTTAGTATGAATCTTAATCGCGAGTGTATGAAAAAGGGTCATTTTAGCTATGCATAACAAACAACCCTAACCACAAATATGGCTACCAATATCTTTAGATCTGTAATTAGTGGACCAAAATAAATGCTGTAAAAATATAGATCTATGCATTAAAAGACATTAAGCAGTAAATAAAAACAAGAGTTTCTCCATGCATCCAATAGACAAGACAAGAATATGTTTAAATAATTTTGTATTTATGGCACCTGGGAGGAGAACATAGAAGCATGGTACCAGTCCTCCTCAATGGGATGGGTTCTTGTAAGTCCTCAACACTTCAGATCTAAGATCCCTCTCTCTTGATGGTGTAGAAAAATCAGACAAAATGGAACTCAAAGGGATCTCACAAGAAAAAAGATGGAAAAAGATGATAATGATGGTGGATCAAAGTTAGACCAAAAGTATAGATCTAGAGTGATCTTTAGGTAACAAAAGGCAGTGAGTGAATGGAAAAACCCTTCTATTTATAACAAAATAATGAGTTAGTCTAGATATTGGTGCATAATTAAAATATTATTAACCAAATCAAGATCCAACTTTTATGGAATATTTTATTATATTTGTTGGAGGGAAAAATAATTTGACTTGGGCCAAATCCCTTTATTTGTAAATAATAAATAAATAAATGATTTATTTATTATTTTAAAGATGTGGTTGAGTAATAATCAAATAAATAATGATTTATTTAATTATTAATGAATGATTTAGTCAAATTTAACAAGGAATATTATTCAGATAAGGTTTAAATAATTATTTCTAGAAAATAATAAGATAAATAATAATTTATCTAATAATTTTCCCGTTTTGGGTTAAATATGACCAGGAATATTAATTAAACTGTTGTTTAACTAATTATTCCTTGAGGAAAATCAAACAAATGTGGATTTATTTAATATTTCCTCATGGGGTTTCTTGTTTAGACCATAAACAACTTAATAAAGGTGGTTTATTAAGTTATTTTTCATAGTGAAAGTAGTTTTACTTAGGGTAAAATTGGTCTTACATGGTGTACTTAGGTCCATCTAATAGTAAAAATTTAGATGACCAAAAAATGGTGTAACATATATTATTGTCTAGAGTTTCTCTTCTTCTAAAACTTTCAGTTTATGCTACAGTATTATATCCATCAACTGCTTAATCGGCCATTTAATTGTTTTATTTATTTCCCATTTAGGTCTCTTTCTTTGTAGTAGTTACATCAATATATCAAGTCACGTTTTTAATTCGACAATCTTTCTCTCCTCATCACCAATGCCAATTGCTATGGCATCATCGTTGTGATTTTTCTCTCGATCCATCTTGATCTTCTATCATGAAATTCACCTTGTTCTCTATAACTTGTAGTTGAATCACTTTACCAAGTTGTTTTTTCCAAACTCCCTAATGGTTCACTTCACGTGAACCTTACATTGGAGAACTCCTTTGTGCTTTTCTCCCTTTGCTGTAAACTTCCACAATATCACTTCAAATTTTCGTCACAATGACTAAAATTTGGGTGTCAAGCTCTGCTGATTGTGCACCCATTACAATCGAAAAATCCAATTCAATGCAGTTTTGAGTTGGCTTGTGACATTTTGATTCAAGAATTTTAATTTGACATCAACTTTTAATGGACCTCAGGTGTCGGGTACAACAAAAAATGCACCCGTTTTTGTTACAATAACTTTTACTTGGCTTCAACTTTGACTTTTACAACTCCTTTAATGACATTATGTAAACAATCCCCTATGATATCACCCTTTACAAAAGTTCTTAAAACAAAGAACATAACTCCTTTACAAAATCCGATATAAAATCACTCTCTCATAGCTCTCCTACTTCGAACACATAATTAAAATGGTAAAATTGCACTATGAAGCTATGCATTCTAAAACACACACATGGTTTTATGAAACCATATATCGCCCTTCTAAAACCATGTGCAAAAACTCACTATTTTTCCTCCACCATGCTTTACAACATCAATTTAATTCTATCATTTAATTTCACCTTTAATACCACCCATTTTCGTTCACCTTTACAATTTACATTCAAAATCATAAATATTTCACAAAACGATAAAAAAGATTTTTTTAAAGTCATCAGGAAAAAACCACTCAACTCACTTTGAAATATTTAATCAAATCGATTTCATGTCCTCCTCTTAGAATGGAAATGTCAAATAAATCCAATTCTATTGAAAAACCTCATAAAAAACACCAATTCTCTTTAAACAAAAACATTATTCATGAAATCTGCTATGCTGAGAGAAGAGAAGGTACCAAACATCCAATTTTATAGATCTCCAATCCCATTTAACATTCAAGAAAAACCTTTACTATCCTTATGTTTCGTAAAACACTTTTGAAGACACTCTTTTTTCTATCAAAAATTCTAGAAAATTATGCTTCAAAGTTCAGAAATCCATCTACAATAGAAACTTAATGTAGAATTCTGGTGCAAACAACATGGATTTTTACATGAGATTTTTATTTTTTTCAACAATAAATGTAACAACCTCGAATTTTTCTTCCACCAAATAACTATGAATATACACCAGTGATCACATGATTAGCATTGCAAATTCCATGGTCGCACGTCAATCTGAATACATAGGTACTAACAAATCTATGCAGTAGTAACATTGGCTCCCAATTTTATTAGTCAAAACAAATTACAGGATGCATTGCATTTTATTGTTACCCAATCCTTCAAATTATTCTCTCTCTGCGTGGCTATCCTCAATTTTCATATCTCAGAATTGTGTGTGACATTTCTATGTTCTCAATAATTACTTTCAACAATAGTTATGGTTTTTTTTTGTGAAATCATAATTTATTTTAGAAAATCAAGGCCCTGACAACATCATCATAAGCAAATCAATTTAGCAAAATTACTTTCAATGGGATGGAGTAGGAAATTTCTTGTTTTCGATTTTCTTATGCAATTAAAACTTCATGAAAGGGACCAATTTACTGTCTTTTAATCCTAAAACCATCCTTTCCTATTTCTTTACACTTTTAGAAAAAAAGAATTTTCTCACAAACACTTGTAAAGTTTGTAATTTCTAGGTTTCTCAAAGCATTCTTCAGCAACTATGCAATCTCTAGCAGCTACTACTCCTCAACAACATCTCCATAATTTTTTCCTTGCACTCTTCAACTTCTGGTGAATTTTCCAGCTTCACAATACTCCATAAATTTCTTCATGCAGGTCACATCCTCCTTCAAGTATCAACTCCTGTCCAATGGTGTAGGTTTGCACAAATCCACAGAAACCATGTCCCAATGATCCTTTACAGAGGCTTATCCTTGATAAAATTGACAAGAACTATTCCTTCACGTAGGCCGAATTACCTCCTCTTTTAAACGAGTCGGCTGCATGTAGATCTTGATTTTCCCACTAAGAAAATTCCTTAGTAGTTCCATGGATGGAAGCAGATTAGAAACACATAAATACAAGAAAAATCTACCAAGATAATTATAAAATATGGGGAATATGAGAAAATAACAATGCCCCAAAAATGATTCCATGCTTTTCTCCAAGCTCCCTCTACACCGATCACCCACAACATCAAACAAAATTTTTATCCATGACCATAACTTTAGCAAGTGCTATGCCTCAAAACCTTTACCTCATAGCTACAAATTAACAAAAAAAACAACTCACAAGAGTTGAACTCCAAAACTTCATGGAAATTTTACAGCTAGTAAATTCTCTATTGTAACATTATCATCTCATGCTCTGATGCCACAAGCCATAGGGCCAAAACTCAACAGTAAACCCACACATAAAACTGAAATCAAATGCACACCCAATATTTGAAATAATTAATCAATAAATAAAATAAATATTTATAGATAATTGTTGGCCTCCTACTTGGCCATCTTTCCTCACACTCACTGCAAAACTCTACACAAAGGTTTTTTACATGCCTCATGCCTCATAGGCTCACCTATACTTAAAAAATTGGATTAGAACCCAAGGAGGTTCCAGATCCTAAGCTAACTCCAAAAATATATCTCTTAAACCCTAACATCTCTCATCTAATATCTAAAATATCTCATTCAATCCCTTATCCCTAGTTAAGGGCTAACTAATCCATGATCTTCTCAAACCTTCCACAATCCTCTCGAATCTTCTCTGATTTATAGGAATTATCACTCTCTCCTAAAAACTATAGAAAAATCCATTAATTAATTAAATCCTCACCTTGTAATTAACTCCCATAGTAACACTTAACGTAGGTTAAATACACATGCATCAAGTGGTGTATGCTTGGAACCTTCTCAACGCTGGTCACCAACGATTGTCGGTCAAAGGCTTTACAATTGTTACCGCTGTAGATGAGAGGAATTCCATGTGCTTGATTATTGTTAGGGTTCTTGAACCCTATCCTTTTCCATCACTCCATCTATTATTCACACTATGTTCCCTACCCAACCAAGCTCTGTAACGTGGTGTATCTACTATGTTTTCGATGAAGTTAATGAAAAATATAACAGGTAAATTGATTCCAGTATTCTGGCACCCATTTTATTTCCTTAATTTATCATTTTATTTCAGTTATCTCCTTGTTCTAAATTTTCATTCCTCACCACGACTGACAGGGGATCCCAGCCAACCTTTTCTATTCCAAAACTTCATTCTTCACAATGGAGAGAAAGGTCCAAGCTTCGGTTTCACAAAACAATGACCAGGTATTCTCTAACTATATTAAATGTATCGCTCCCATAATGCTGCACTCATATGGTATATTATATGATTCATGTCTGTTAGCACCTAATTTGAACCTCAGGTTGAAAGAAGGCAAATTAGGGTAACCTCAAACCATGCTCAACCTTGTAGCTAGCCCTACAAGGTTAGGAGAGGGCTCTCTCCATGAAAAATATTCAATTAAATATAACTAAAAATTATTTTACCCTAGGTATAGTAGCTCGAAATGTTTTTTATAAATTTTCTGGGTTGTATGGATCAGATAGGGTTGGGAAGTTTGAATCTGGGGAATTAAATCAGAGATACAGGATATTCAATGGGGCAAGGTAGGCAGGGATTTTAACAAATTTTTATTTAATAATGATGGAATGTTTAAGACTGGTGAGAAGCTGAAAAGGGCATAGGAGATGGATCCTCTTCAAACAACAGAAAACATAAAGTATTGAATTATTTTCCCAAGGTAGAGCATTATATAATGGATTCTACCTATCTATCTTGAAAACATTCAACCAGAAATATGAATGAATGAATGGCAAACATAAAAATTTAACAGATGATCACAAAGGAAAGAATAGTGCTAAAATCCATACCATAGGGGTCCCATAAATCAATGCTACATTTATTTATTAATTCGCTGCCAAACTGTTACAAATGGAGTGCAGAGCGTCCTGAAATATTTCCAACTTATTCCACACTTTTTTCCCCTTTACAAATGACTCAAGTATTACATGAAATAGACAGAATTTGAGGGGAGTAGATCCATAGAAGGAGGGACTGTTTCACCTGCCCTGAAACTAAAATCTGAATATAGGAAAAGACCAACAATATGCCCCTGAAAAGGAGGAGCAATACATTTGAATGTCTGGAGAAATTTGTTGTCATACCCAATGAATGAAAAGATGAAGTTTGAAGAACAAATCCCCTTTTCATCGCTGCTATAGTTGCTGAGATGTTTTTTTGTTTATATTTAGTTCACGGCTTTTACTCTTTGAAGAAAAACCCTTTGCCGAAAAATTCCTTTGAAACCATTGGAAATCAAATTTGCTGCTTTAATGAAGAAAGGCCCTTTTTTATTGAAAAAGAGTGAAAGGAAAGGATGGTGGGCCCAAGGAAAATTTCAATCGCAATCGCAAATCAAAATGAAGGGAAGTGAGAGTGAAGTGTTGGCGGGGATTTTTCGATTGCAATATATGATTTATCGTAATTGCAATTCGCATCGAAAAAGGGGGGGAGGGTGTATTGAAAATTAAAGAGATGCGACGAAAAACTTGCGATGCGATGGGAGATATGTGATGGGCTAAAAGCTTTGGTGGGACGGGGAGGAATTGCAGTCACAAATTAGCAGAGGAGTGGTCATAACACATAGCAGGGGGTGAAAAATGTGCGATGCGATGGAGTATAGACCAAAGATAAGGGAGCGGAAAAAATTCTTTTAAAAAAAACATAAAATGAAAATTTCTGCTTTACACAGAGAAAAACATTTTTCTTTTGAAAAGAGTGGAAGGATTTTCTGGTGGGGCTGGGGAAATTCACAATCGAAAATTGGTGGAGGAGGGGTTTCGGAATTAAACGTTGCGGGAATCACCGATTGCGATGGGCGATATGCGATTAATCGCATCAGGGAATCAGAAGAGTGGGGTGATGAATTTGCGGGAACGCTGTGAAGTTGCGATGCGATCGGATCAGATGAAGGAGATTGCGATGCGATCGGAGGAAGGAGATTGCGATGCGATCAGAGGTGGGTAGATCGCATTGGAAGCGTTCAATCAGAGTGTTGCGATTTGCGCCCCATGAACTTTTGCGATGCGATCAATCGCATCAGAGGTTTGTAGGAGACGACAATAAAAGTTTCAAAGGGGCCTTTGTGATGAAAACCCTAAAATCATATGAAAATATAGAAATTATAAAGTTTAAGGGACCAAATGAGAAAGAAGGGTAAGGTTAGGCCTTTTTGGGGCTTTCATTCACTTAGGCATATCTTCCAATCCAGGAGTCAGTTTCAAGAGTAAAATATATCGTTGGAAAGCTCTTTCTGGGCTCCTTCTGATGAACATACTTAGAACATGATTTTACATTAAAAATACTGTGGAAAACACCTTTGAAAAGCAGGGTGGTGGCTTTATAGAGATAGCAGCTTCTGAAGCTCAACTTATTACAAATGAAGACATAAAATTAGATAAGAAATGATAATAAAAGCAAAGTATCATGTTTTCAATTACATTAAGCTTAATATAACAACTCTTCAATTTTTCTAGATACTGTGCCTTTGAGTTTATTTGACCTCCTCATGACCTTGCTGATACTGATTGACACTTTACTCATTAATTTGACCATGATGAGACCCTAGAACCTAATGAGACCAACCCTATGACCTAATAACATGATTTGCGGGGTGAAAGTGAATCGTGACTGAAGACCATAGAGAGGAGAATCAAAAAGTTTCACATGAGGGAAAACTGATGAAATACCACTACCATCAATGAATCCATGACCTAATGGAATGATACAAATTTATGGTATGGGACTCCTACTATGCAAATGCAAAAGAGAAAATGTAATCACTGATGGCAGTATAACAAAACTGACACTAACATTGGCTCCAATGGGGATGGTCGCTCCTTGGAGGTTCCAGGAACACCGTAGACCAAGTAGCCTTATCCATTGGGAAAATATGGTCAAAATAATGAAAAATGACACAATGCAGACTGACTCTGACTCAACTATGACTGAAAACTAAATTAAAATCAGCGAACCTTACACATATCATTCAAGTTTTATAGCCTTCACCTCAGGCCCCAAACTTCAATGACTGTGTACTTGAAATCTGACCAGCGATGGTATGGTATATACAATGATTGTGAGATAAATTTGGATCCATTCTCTCAAAAGTGGTAGTGCTTCAAAAGCCTACCATTCACTGGCCCTCCAGGGCAATCTTGGCCATCCATCTCTGTGAGTAGAAAGGTGTTCTGTCCCCTATATGCTGAAATCTTGTATGGTCCTTTCCATAGGTTGTCGAACTTACCATGCTTCCCTTTGTCCTCATTTCGTGCATCCCATCTCAACACTACATCTTCCAACTGGAATTTTTCTTCTTTGGTTTTACAGTCATAGATTTTCTTTATCTTCTGCTGCAACTGAATAGCGTTCTGAGAAACTTCCTCTCTTGTTTGCTGAAGGTGGATCATTTGATTGATCCTTCGCTAATTATCGTCCTCTTCACTACCAACCTCTTGCAATAGTCTCATGACCGAAACTGTAAGCGATGTGGGAAAAATAGAATTAGTACCATAAACTAATTTGAATGGTGACATACCTATGGATTTCTTGTAGCTGACTCTATTTTCCCATAACACGTTGATGAGCTTTTGATGCCAATTCCTCTTATTTTCTTCCAGAATTTTCTTGATTATGTTTATCAGAGATTTATTTGATGATTCTTCCAGGCCGTTTCCTTTTGGGTAATATGTTGTTGAATGGCCCAACACAATATTGTATTTGTCGCAGAATTCCACCATCTTCTGAGATCTAAACGCTGCTGCATTATCTGTTATGATTTTGTGAGGGAAACCAAAATGAGACAATATATTTGATTCTAAAAATTGAATGATTACCATATCAGTGGCCTGCTTTGCTAGAATGGCCTCGATCCATTTGGTGAAGTAATCGGTACCTGTCAAGATCCATCAATGCTGTGCTGATGATGCGGGATGGATTTCCCCTATGAAATCAAGTCCCCACTGCTAGAAAGGAGCATTTACTGAAACTGGTTTCAAAGGAAGAGGAAGCATTTTTATTTTTCCTTGGAAAACTTGACACTCATGGCAGCTCATCACTGTTTTATACAAATCTGAAAATAAAATGGGCCAATAATATCCTGCTCTCAACACTTTGTTAGCTGTTTTTTTCCAAAACAAATGACCACCACAATCACCTTTGTGAAGGTCATGCATCACCTGCTGAGCCTCATCTTCAACCAAACAATTAAGCAGAATACCTCATAGATCTTTCCAATAAATAGCACTGTTTAAAATACAAAATTTAGCAGACGTAAGTTTTAGTGATCTACCTTTGCTTCTAGACATCCCGGGAGGTGGTGAAATATGATGAAGAACATAAAATATGTCTGAATACCATGGTGATTGTAGAAAAATGTCTGAAACCGAAACAAGTGAAACATCATCCTCATCCTCCGACATTGCTGCTATGAGATTTATATCCAGGGCACGCAGGTTGGATTATGCCATTAGTTTTGCTAAACCTTTTCCTTTAATTAACTTTGTGGGTTTGATCTCCAAATCATATTCCAACATTGCTGCTATCCACTTACCTCTTCTTCCTTCTAGGTCAGTTTACATCAACACTTCTTTTACTACCGCGTTAAGAACGTATGCTATGGTATGCGAATGCAGAATGTATACTCTAAAATCCTTCAATTATTTTATAAGAGCCAAAGCTTGTTTCTCAATGATATTATACCGCAAGACAACATCTCGAATGGTCCTACTGAAAAAGGAAATGGGTTGTTCAATCTGATCTCTCTTTTGCATTAATATCGCAACCATGGTATGCTCCGATGCAAATGAAAATATAATGAAATCTTGAGTGTAATCAGGATTAATAGAGACTGGGGCATTGGACAGAGCAAATTTTACCAGATTAAATGACTTGATAGCCTCCTCATTCCATTTGACAGCGCTGTCCTTTTTCAACATGTTAGTCATTTCTCTTAAATGTTCATCCAAATTGGGTATAAATCTATGCAAGAAGTTCATCTTACCATTAAATGCCGGAATCTCCTTTTTGTTACATGGGAGCTCTATGTGCTGAATCACCTCCACTCTCAAAGGATCAATGCGGATACCATATTTAGAGATTATTTGCCCCAACAGCTTGCCCTCATCCATAGCAAAAAGACTTTTCTTTGGATTGAGAGAAATCCCAAACTTTCTACATCGCTGAAATACAATCCTCAAGTGGTGCAAATGTTCATCATCATAACCAGAAAACACTATTAGATCATCCAAATAAACAACCGGGAAAACATCCTTTTCATTAGCAAAAGTGATATCCATTGCTCGCTGGAAAGTGGCTCCAGCGTTCTTTAGAGAAAATGGCATTTTGGCATACTGGAAAGTTCCCCAAGGTGTTGGGAAGGCAGTTTTGTCTTGATCTTTTTCCTGCACCAAGATCTGATTATAGCTTGAGTAACCATCGAGTAGTGACATCCTTGATGCTCCACCTACTCTTTGCAGAATATGATCCATCTTCAGAAGTGGATAGTTTTCCTTTAAGGATACTCTATTCATATTCCGAAAATATATACACAACCTTATCTATCCTGTCTTTTTGCATATCGGGACCAAATTTGAAATCCAATCAGAAAATCTAATTGGGACAATAATACCAGCTTTATACAATCTATTTACCTCTTTTTCAATGGATGGAAGCAGCTTTGGGTTGATCCTTCTCAGCTTCTGTCTAAATGGTTTCTGATCCGGCGTGATGGGAATAGTATGCTGAATTATATTTTTGTCATACACCTTCAAATCTGAATAATCCCACGCAAACACATAAGAAAATTTAGAAAGTAATTTAACATACTGTTCCTTTACCTCAGGGGACAGGGCTTTTGATAACTTCACAATCTTAGGCTTGTTAGCTATTCCAAGATTAACATCTTCAACTCCTTTATCAGTAGGCACCAAGCTCGGTTTGTTCGCAACATTATCATGATAAAAAATCTCCTCTAAAGGTATGAGACCTCTAGGAATTACATTGTCTTTGAGCTGCAATATTTCCATCTGATTTGCTTCGATTTCTTGATCATCGACATCATAATCACCTTCTATGGAAGTATCCTTGAATTTTCCCTCATTCTACAAAAAAACATCGATTTCATTTTCATCCCAAAATACTTGCCAATACCTTAAATTATCCAGAACAACAGGCCTACGTTTGACATAAATTTCAAATTTATTGCTGGAATTCATTGGAATATTCAAATTAGCTGCATTAGTGGCAAGATAATCTGCAATAAGATTCTGCATTCAGGGTACTGCTATCAAAGTGTATTCAGAAAACGTCCTCAAGATGTCTAGGACTACATTTTTGTAGGCCCTCAATCACGGATGTTTCTCTTGATACTCTCCTTTTACCTGTTTGATTATCAACTACGAATCCCCATAGACAGAAATCCTCTTTGCCTTTAGCTTCTTCAAAATTTTCAAACCCGCAATCAAAGCTTCATACTCTGCTTCATTGTTAGAGCAGTCAAAAGCCAATTTGTAAGCACATACTCTAACATTACTAGGAACTTTTTCAGGCTGGAAAATAGGGCTCCAAATCCATATTCCTATACCAGCACCATCCTTACCAACAGCTCCGTCAAAGTCCATGCTCCAAAGGCCTTCTTCTTCTTCTTCTAGATGCTGAAATTTTTCTCCGTTCTCTACTTTATCTTGACTAATTTCTACATTTTTCTGTTGTTCATTGTCCTTTTGCTGCTGGCAGGCAGGAGGCTCAGAAATACTTGCTACTTTATCTTTTTCCTCTCTAAGGAGTTCCCTAAAATTTTCTGAAATTTCAGGTACCTCATCTACTTCTATCAACTGGACATTTTCATCATTCAAACCACCATTGGAATAAAATACAAATGACTCTAAATCTATGTGGACTGCATTAATTGGATGATTAATTGGCTTCTCTTTGCTAGTGATCATGTATTTCATTTTCTTTTCCCTGTATAGTTTTCTCAACTGACCGAACATGGGAATGGTGGCATCAGAGAAATCAAGCTGTATGGTTACTTTCAGTTTTGCACCCCATGACCTGGACAAAAGCATTCCAAACCGTGGTGGAACATCGGCAACAACGACATCCATAAAAACATTCTTGGCTGGGATTTGATCTAAAGATACTACCAAGTCTTTGATAATACCAATACAATGGACCCTACTGGAGTCAAAGGAATACAAATCATGGTAATTGCGGGTAATATCAAGACCCAACTTCTCCATAATGGATTTGGGCATCAATTTGTGCGAGGCTCTGGAGTCCAACATAGCATTATGTAAAATGAACTCATGCAATCTAAGACTCAAGTAGAAGGGAGGAACTTCACTTTCTTCTGACTGACCTTCTATGGCTGGACCAAAAATGAGTTTAGGATCATCATCTTCAACATTTACCATATCTGATTTAGAGTCTATTTGCAAAATTCTAGACACCTGATGTTTATAAGTACTGTTTTTAACTAAGTCAGTCAAGGGCATGGACACCTTTAGCTTAGAAATTTCATTTTCTAAATTAGAAGATGGAACTTTTTCTACCTCTTTGACGGGAGGATCTTTCTTCTCCACTTGTTGCTTTGTTGTGCTAAGCTAATTCTTTTCATTTGTAATGTTAATCACTGAGGATGCCTTACTGGGAGAGGGATCCATAGGCTCTTTCCCTTTCCTTTGGGTGTTTGAGGGGTCATTTTTTTTATTGTAGCTCTTTCCTTTTCTGAATGGGATTAATTGGCACATCTATGCCCCTCAAAGAATACTGCTTCTGTTGCGCTGACAAAGGATTCTTATATCCTCATTGATAATCATCAGAATTTTCCTCTATGGCTACATCATTGGCCAATATGAAATTATCATCTCTTCAAGTGTCTGGAATCACTACATATTCTTCATCTTCTATCAGAAAAATGGGCACACCATCGGCAGTGAAGAAATGATTAGCTGCAACTATCAGATCATCATCATCATCTGTTTCCATTCCTTAAACATAATTTTGCTGCAAACGAGTTCTGATCTGCTGTTTTTTCGTTGCTTGGTCCTGCGTTTTATGTTCCCTTTGATTAATTCAGAATTGTGGCTGCTGCTGCCATCTGAAATTTGGATCCTGATTTTTGCTTCAGGTCTATCTGAAATAGTCAACCGATCAACCATCTTCTCCACTGTTCGGATCAAAGTATCCATCTTACTATCTGAAGGAAATGCTTCTTCCTTCACAGTTACCCTATTTTGGGCTCTTGTCCGAGCTCTTCTGGCCAGCAAATTTTCTTCTATTCTCAAAAATATCTTCTGCATGTCTTTACGTGTGGTAGGATCTCATTCTCGAAGCTGATATGCCATATCAGCTTCGAAGCCATCTGGAAATTTGAGCAAAGCTAACCCCATGGGGTTTTTAAGATGGCCAGAATAGCATTATAGATAGCATTAAATCTCACACAATAATATTATACACTTTCACCTACATTCCTCTGAATGTTTTCATATTCAGACAAGATTTGGAGTGGGTTTTTCTTTACCTCCCATTGGTCTAAGAGTTGTCTATGTAGCTCTTGTAAATTGTGGATAGAAGTTGCTGGTAAAGCTCTGAACCATTTTAGAACTTCAACCCCAAAGCTTTTGACAAACAATCTCATGGTCACGTTGACTGCTTCTACCTCATGAAGGTCAAAAAATTCACTCATCTTATCAACATGCTGTTGGGCTGTGATGCTTTGAGTGGCATAAAAAATAGGTATTTTACTTTGATAATCAGCAGGCATATCATTCAGATTCTGAGGTAAAACCAGGGGTGCATACTGGGCAGTCATGATTCGAGGTGGATTTACAACAACGCTTGTGCTACTAGGATTCAAGGAGGTGTTGACGGAGGAGTCAAAACCTGTAACTGACTTCAAAATTGATGGGAATGCCGAGGAATTAAGGAAATGCTGTTTAACTCAAGGCTAAAGGGATATTACAGTGATAGATGTCTGAGGGGAATTCAAAATATAATCATCAATTGTTGTGTTTGCCCTTTGAACTTCGATATCTATAAGAAATTCTAGATCTAAAACTGTGTCATCAAGTACAGTTTCTGATTTATTTCTGAACAAAGAAAACTCAAAACACTCATCAAAAGAGAGGTCTTCTACAAACAACCACTCACTGGGCCAAGTATGAGATCTGAAAATAGGTCTAGAGCTTAATGAACCTTCTTGTCTTCTGATTATTCTTGGGATGAGATTAGGATTTTCAAACACAAGGGGAGGATTTGGATCAAGGTTGGCCCTTGTGTATCTCCTTGAAGCCAGTGTGGTCAAATTTCTACTTTACAATGTTTTATTTCAGCCTAGCAAACTCTAAACCTCATCCTCCAGAGTTCAGGAATTTACATGGAAGATATTACTGGGGTGATCAATCTTTTGTTTTAAATATGTTCCCCAGTATGGTCGCTAGAAATATTAGCACCTAATTTGAACCTCAGGTTGAAAGAAGGCAAATCAGGGTAACCTCAAACCACGCTCAGCCTTGTAGCTAGCCCTACAAGGTTAGGAGAGGGCTCTCTCCCTGAAAAATATTTAATGAAATGTAACTGCAAATGATTTTAGGCTAGGTATAGTAGCTCGAAATGTTTTTTATAAATTTTCTGGGTTGTATGGATCGGATAGGGTTGGGTAGTTTGAATCTAGGGAATTAAATCAGAGATACAAGATATTCAATGGGGCAAGGTAGGCAGGGATTTTAACAACTTTGTATTTAATAATGATGGAATGTTTAAGACTGGTGAGAAGCTAAAAAGGGCATAGGAGATGGATCCTCTTCAAACAGGAGAAAACATAAAGTATTCAATGATTTTCCCAAGGCAGAGCATTACACCATGGATTCTACCTATCTATCTTGAAAACATTCAACCAAAAATATGAATGAATGAATGGAAAACATAATAATTTAACAGATGATCACAAAGGAAAGAACAGTGCTAAAATCCATACCACAGGGATCCCATAAATCAGTGCTGCATTTCTTTATTAATTCCTTGCCAAACTGTTACAAATGGAGCACGGAGCATCCTGAAAGATTTCCAACTTATTCCACACTTTTTTCCCCTTTACAAATGACTCAAAAATTACATTAAATAGATAGAATTTGAGGGGAGTAGATCCACAGAAGGAGGGACTGTTTCACCTGCCCTTAAACTAAAATGTGAATATAGGAAAAGACCAACAATATGCCCCTGAAAAGGAGGAGTAATACATTTCACTATCTGGAGAAATTTGCTATCATATCCAATGAATGAAAAGAGGAAGTCTAAAGAACAGATCCCCTTTTCATTGTTGCTATAGATGCTGAGATGTTTCTATGTTTATATTTAGTTCATGGCTTTTACTCTTTGAAGAAAAACCCTTTCCCAAAATATGCCTTTGAAACCACCGGAAATCGAATTTGCTGCTTTATTGAAGAAAGGCGCTTTTTCATTGAAAAAGAGTGAAAGGAAAGGATGGTGGGCCCCAGGAAAATCGCAATCTCAATCACAAATCCTAGTGAAGGGAAGCAGGAGCAACGTGTTGGCACGGATTTTCCGATTGCGATATATGATTCATCGCAATCACAAATCTCATCGAAAAAGGGGGGGGAGGGTGTATTTCAAAATAAAGCGATGTGACGAAAAACTTGCGGTGCGATGGGAGATATGCGATGGGCAGAAAGCTTTGGTGGGACGGGGAGGAACCACAGTCGCAAATCGGCAGAGGAGTGGTCATAACACATAGCGGGGGGTGAAAAATACGCGATGTGAAAGAGTATAGACCAAAGATAAGGGAGCGGAAGAAATTATTTTAAAACAAACATAAAATGAAAATTTTCGCTTTACATAGAGAAAAACCTTTTTATTTTGAAAAGAGCGGAAGGTTTTTTTGGTGGGACCGGGGAAATTTGCAATCGTAAATTGGCAGAGGAGGGGTTTTAGAATTATACGTTGTGGGAATCGTCGATTGCGATGGGCGATATGCAATTAATCGCATCGAGGAATCGGAAGAGCGGGGTGATGAATTTGCGGGAACACTACGAAGTTGCGATGCGATTGGATTAGATGAAGGAGATTGCGATGCGTTCAGAGGAAGGATATTGTGATGCGATCAGAGGTGGGTAAATCGCATCAAAAGCATTCAATTTGAGTGTTGCGATTTATGTCCCATGAACTTTTGCGATGCGATCAATCACATCGGAGGTTTGTAGGAGATGGCAATAAAAGTTTCAAAGGGGCCTTTGCGATGAAAACCTTAAAATAATATGAAAAGATAGAAATTATAAAGTTTAAGGGACCAAATGAGAAAGAAGGGTAAGGTTAGGCCTTTTGGGGGCTTTCATTCAGTTAGTTATATCTTCCAATCCAGGAGTCAGTTTTGAGAGTATAATATATCGTTGGAAAGCTCTTTCCGGGCTCTTTCTGATGAACATACTTAGAATATTATTTACACTGAAAATACTATGGAAAAAACCTTTGAAAAGTAGGGTGGTGGCTTTGTAGAGATAACAGCTTCTGAATCTCAACTTATTATATATGAAGACATAAAATTACATAAGAAATGATAATAAAAGAAAAGTATCATGTTTTCACCTCAAAACATGTTTTGAGGTGAAAATTACACTAATATTAATAGAAAAACTCTTCGAATTTTGAAAATACTGTGCCTTTGAGTTTATTTGACCTCCTCACGACCTTGTTGATACTTATTGACACTTGAATCATTAATTTGACCATGATGAGACCCTAGAACCTAATGATACCAACCCTATGACCTAATAACATGATTTGCAGGGTGAAAGTGAATCATGACTGAGGACCATAGAGAGGAGAATCAACAAGTTTCACATGAGGGAAAACTGATGAAATACCACTACCATCAATGAATCCATGACCTAATGGAATGATGAAAATTTATGGTATGGGACTCCTACTATGCAAATGCAAAAGAGAAAATGTGATCACTGATGGTAGTATGAAAAAAATGACACTAACAATGTCCATCCAATCAGTTCCTACTATAGGTACAACTCAATGGGTTATGGAGGTATACTACTCTTGACTTCATGGTTGGATAGTGCCTTACCAGTCCAAGGTAGGTAACCAAGAGCCTGCCTCGTCATTTCTTTACCTATCGAGGAGGTTATTATGTACAAACACTTACCCTCCCTTGGTCATCTGTTGATAATTCTTGGTAGTCGGTTGGAAGGTTTATGGTGAATTTTCGATGGGGATTACATCCTACAGGGGTCTCGGTTCATTTTCCCCTTTCGACATAATAATTAAAGTTATATTTTTATGTGAAATGTAATTTCTATTCTATAAAAGTAAAGAATATAAATGAAGGGAAGAATCACCTTCTTCGTTGTCAGATGTTGGTTCCGAGTTAAGGTTATTGTTCTTTTTTTTGGCTCTCTTGTTCAATGAAAGTTTTATTCAGACCACGTCCATGACGGTGAGCATGTTTTCCACTGACTCTATATACTGTAATGGTAACTTGATATTATTTTCTGAGCATGAATGTGGATTCTTCTTTGTCATTTAGAGAAATACATATTTTTCAATTCTTTTTATGTCTATATAGAATACAACCACAACAATGTGCCTCACTCATATTGGTTTAGATTCATTCTCCAGAATTTTTTGTTTACATTTGGTTCTCTGCCTATCTGTAAAGTTTCACAAATCAATTTAATGTTTAAAATGTTCTTCGACCTATGTATAAAGTTTCACTGGTCATATGCCGATTAGCTCCAACACATAATTTACTATCCTAACTTATTTTCTTAATCCAACAATGGCTAATGGATGACTGGACCCGACCACTAACTTTTCTTGATACGAAGGTCCTAGCCTCCTCTCACGCATTATATACTGTCAAGTAGTCTCCATGTTTTTATATGAACTATACCAATAAGAACCTTACCTCAAATAATATATCTCAACACTTTAACTCTTCGCCTTCCTTTTCTAGGCCCAGTTTTATAGTTTCAGCATCATGTTTACTAATACCCTTGCCGAGCACAACTAATTGTGTCTGAAATCACAGTGATATATCATTTCTTTTTTTAGTACACTTCCAGAACGCACAAAACCTCATTTTCTTGGTTCAGCCACCTACCGCAAGGCTTACGCCAGGTCCATACCCGCACTCTTGAAATAACCATATCTGGATATATAAAGTTCAAGGAATTTTGAGTTTATCTGTGTGTAAACCATGAAAATCGTAGACATGTTAACAAAATATTTTACAGGACTCTTAATAACACATATTTTTCATACATTCTTTCATTTGTCGTATTGAGAATTTCTTTTGAATAGCTTGAGATTTATTTTTTAAAATAACTCAGCATTAACCAAACCTACACAACCCTATTTATTTAGAAATTAAAATAACATTCCTAAATTTGGAATTAATACTTATATGTCTGTCTATCTATCTCAAAATTCAACAAGACTAAGCTTAGTCCTCTCAACCTTGAGGAGTGTGATTACATCCAATTCTCCCCTCAAGCTTCCACTCCAGATAGTAGGCAACATTTTTCTTGTTACATTTGGGTTATAAGCATCAAGACCACAGACTCAAGTTGAGCTTTCGATTTATCCTCGGAAGCATCGTTCCAATTATCAGACTTCTCTTTTCCTTTCAAGATAAAAAAATAAGAGAACCCCTTCTAATTGAGATTCCTCTTTTATATATAGCAGAGAAGGTAATTATTTCTAATAGCCTCGAGATTTAAATTTCTTTTAACATGTAAATATTCTTGAATTCTTAAATTTTTGTAATATTTCAAAAATTTAGCCTCCAAGCTAAATGGAATATTATAGTTTTTTTATCACTAGGTCAGTAAATAAATGGGTGGGGAGGCTCATAAGTATCTTGAGTAGCAATAAAAACAATCCTAATGTGAAAGGGGGAAGAATAAGCAGCTGGATTAAGCACCTTTGGTGTGAACAGGGGCTCACACATGTTAATTCAATCAACTTTGACCAAGTCAACAATGTTGTCTAGGTACATTGAATATCCTTGATGAACAACGCAGTTTTAGTGGAGGACAACTTGCATGAGCTTGGTGGAAAATATGGATGGGACCCAATGTTGAGAGGCTCTCATGTTATATATGGAGGGGATAGAAACCATTGTTATTCATGTTTTGATTATCATTGCTATTGGTATTTTTAGACTTGCTTCCTCTTGTTGTTTAGCAGGGTTGTAATGCTGTTTAGCACAAGGGTGTTCCTGGTCGGGAATCCCTACCTCATCCTCAGGGAAGGAAAGGTTATTTGGGCTACATTTCCTCATTCCAAAATTTTGACCTAGCTACCTCCTTCAGCTACAGCACAATTTCTATTTAGAGCTGTGTTGTATTGTAGGGTGCAGCAAAGGAGGATCTCTTAGAGTCATTTATGGGCTTGTTATTTAGTGGAGAGGTTGTCTATTCATTTGAGGATTAGAAAGGAGGAGTCTTGGGAATATTTTGACATCTTTGGCATCAGGCCAACCATCTTCTATCCCTCACAATGCATTTTCCATCCTGAACTGCGTTATTTTTGGAGGCATTTTTTCGGAGGATTCCTTGAGCTCATCAGGAGGGTCTATTTCTGAGTAGAGGGACCATCCTTCTAGTTAGAAATACCATTGGAGGAGGACGTTATTATTTCAGATCTTTCATAGCCTCATTTCATATCAGGTCCTATTTGCAGTGGCATATTAACCCTAGGGTTGTTTGTCACATTGTATGTTTCTTGGTATTTCTAGCAATCCTTTCGAGGTTGGCTAGAAATGTTGTATTGGAGTCCACATCTTCATTGTTGGGCCTTTATTTTGTTTCTATCAGCCAAATTATATTTATACATGTATTCAACAGTAACTAAACTATTATAGATAACGCTGTCACTGCTCTCCAACATTCTATACAGCTGTAGCAGCTCATGTGCTGATTATTTTATTCATTGGAGACTTGTTCCCATTGCTTGAGTGGCTTGTCCCTCATGATACTTTTGTGTATTTCTGCTGATATATTAATAAAATTATGGTTGTACATTTATCCCTCTTATGTTATGTTCATATTTGCAGAGTTTTACATTTTTATGTTCATATATTGCTGCAATCCCATTTTGGGATATTACATTGGTATCAAAGCATAATCTTGGCTCAGCCTGTGCATCCAAGATATTATGTCATTTGAAGGAGAAGCTTCTTCTTAGAAAAAAGATAAGATTCAAAGAAGAAACAAAGGCATGAATCCATTATTTGGAGAAATAAAGGAAGAGAGGGTCTCCCTGCTTCTTTTCCAAGCTATGAAAAATATCAAAGAAGATCTCAAGGAGATGAAAGGGGAGAAGTGTGGGAAATTCCTGAGAGGGTTTGAAAGTGAAGCGAGCCCTAGATATTCACATGATAGGTGTGACCTTTCAGCCACACATGTAGGTCCACATTGCAGTCTATTGCCCACATTCACTGCAAGAAGGATGGAGGAAGGAGATGCACCAAGGGAGGAGACCTTGAGTGTCTATCTTCAGGAGTACGAGTCTCAATCATGGAGATTCAAAGAGAACTTGGACATCCAAGGGTTTTTCCAACTAAAGGAAGAGAGAAGATCCAAAAACCATGATGGAAGCAAGAGAGTTAGAATATTTTTATCTAACTTTGATGGATCAACAGAGTGCACAGCCAAAGCTTGGGTGGAGGAGCTAGATTCATATTTTCAGCTACACGAAGTTTCAAAAAGGGAGGCCATTAGAGTAGCAGCGTTGCACCTCAAAGGTATGGCCCATAATTGGTGGTTTAATAGTTCCTATTCATTTATCATGCAAATAAAAACACTTATGCTGGGTTCACTAAGGAATTGGTGAAAAGATTTGACACTAAGTATTGTAAAACATCTCTTATGGAATCCAAAAACTTAAAACCTTTGCATGAATTGGTGAGATCTATTTTCCAAATCCACTACATATTTCAGATGAAGGGGATAAAAACATGCATGGTACCTTTCCAAGGGAAATATCCTATCCTTTTTAAGAACCCTCTTCTATTGGTCAAGACATGGAGAAACCTCCTTCAAGGGAATACCAAGATCAAGGGTCTCTTATTGATGATGAGGCAATATCACATATTGATGAAGAGGATGAGCAGAGAAGATCTAACAACGATGTACCATTGGGAGAAGATCCATCAACACATGGAGATGGGAAGGGAGCCATTGCTGCCATTGGAGGAGCCCTTGTGTCTTTGAAAGGAGTTCCAAATGATCCAACATGTGGGAACCAAACCACAATTTTGGAGCAGCATGCATCAGTCATTTTGGGTTGTGAATCTTGGCAGATGGAAGGAGAAGAAAGGAAAGATCAACATCAAGGGATGATTAGCATTCACCCTTATCTATTAGGGGAGGTTTCTACATAGAAGAAGGTGACTGTATTGTACAATGAAGAGGGGAAAAAATCAGTCCATGCATATATACAGTCCACTTCAGATTTTGATGTCTCACTACATGGGGGCATTCCATGTGGGAGGCCACCAGATATAGAGTTGGTGGGAGACATTTTATCACTTAGTTCACCACTCTTATATTCCAGAGAGGTGAAGACTTTGGAGGAATCCAGTACAGTGCAAAGAGTTTGGGATAGACTCAAGGAGGAGAGAGGTACTCTTTCATTTTCTGCATTACCCACTCTCACTACATATACTGCACTGATAGAAGTTGCCGTAGTGATGGAGGATGGAATTTTCATGGTGCAAGGAAGTTGCTCCATGGATTTGGAGAAACAGAGCGTAATTCCTTTGAGGAAGGAATCCTGCATACATGGGAGTAGATGGAGGCCACTCATACTTGCATTGGCCAAGACCAGGAGGTTATTTTTGGATGGTAGCTTCTCATGGGAGGCCAATTCCAAGAGTCACCACTTCTATTTGAGCATGAGCAGCTGCATGATGGGCATAGCAGCACTTTGGAGGATTAATTTGGCATGGGGGATGTCAAAGGAGTAGATAGAAGAATGTGTGGAGCTTCACATTTCAGATCTTCAGCGCCGTCCCTTAGGAGGGTTGATCCATATTGGAGGTCTCAACTTTTGGTAGAGTACTCCAAGGATCTTAGTGCATGAATGATACTTGATGACCCTGATGGAGATGATAGATACATGGTGGTTGGTGAGGTCATATATTCTTATCTGAGAGTCTTCTTGACAAGATTTTCTAAGCTCAAGAGGAAGCTCCTACATGCAGCACATGTGGACTTTCTTTCCATGCACCTTGATGCATTTCATTCATTGATGGAGGAGTTCACTTGGGAGGGCATCCAGCAAGATATACATCATCATATGGAGAGATGCATAGCTGGGATGGTGATGGAGATGTTATCGCAACCACTTCCCTATTTATTGGGAGTGAGGGAGAATTTCTAGTTGAGCCATTTCAGCTCAAGGACCAAAGTACATAGTAGAGGATGTACACTTATGCACCCTGATTTGCATTCATTTACCTTTTGTGAGCAGCATATTGTACCAAGGAGGATATTTCCTTCTTGTATATTGTATTGTCATGTACTTGAGGCCATTTTCAGCATTGATTTTGGCCATTATATCGATGGTTTTTGGGGGAGGCCACATGATTCTTGGTTTGCACCATTGACACCACATTGTACTTTGATGCTTCTATCCTATAGAATGATTGTGGCAACAAACAAGTGGATGGGAGAGAACTTGTTATTACTTGTTTTGATGTAGGCAAGGGATGCATTGTGCTGGTTCCATGTGAGGAACTATGTTCCACTCTCCGGTTGTCATATGGTAGCCTTTTTTCATTAGTTTTTGTTCCATATTTTGTTGATGCTCTTATGTTCACAGGGAGCTTTATTTGGAGAGTGCTAGATGGGTTTGACATGCCCATTGGGAGTATGATTATCCCTACTTTACATGTTGTATTTTTCAGGAGAAACAATGGGCAAACCATGATTTCTACACCACACTTCTTATCTTCACATGGGAGGAGGCATTTGAAGAATTTGAAGAATTTTCATTCTTGGAGGAGGCATTTCATGGCTGATTTGCTTCATGGGGCAACTTGGGCCAATCTTGGAGGCCATGAAATTTTAGCCCAAGATCAGGAGCTGGAGGGTAAAATGAAGATAACATATGATAAGGAGGTGATCAACCCCACCCTTGATAACTATAATTATCTTTGTGAGTTCACGAGCACTAAGAAAACAATTAAAATAGATAGGATATCAATTGATTCTCACGACCTTCAAAGTGAAACCGGTAAGTCGTCCACTCCCAAGACTCCCTAGAAGGATAAAATCTCTAAGATTTGTGATACTAAGAAGGTGGAAGATGAAAAACACTTCCTTTAGATTGTGTGACTCTTACTTACATCCACTCTAAATTACCTAATATTTTCTACACCTCCGTTATGATTGACTTATCAAGCCATCCCAACTATAGTGATCTTGGAGGACTTATTTCCTTTCTCTTTGATCATAGAAACAAGATTTTGAAGAATCACAATTATAATTTTTTTTCTTGTGGTCTGATAGGTGACATTGGTCTTAGTGGACTTTAATCATCACGTGATCATCATAATCTAATAATATATTATAATATTATATTATAACATAAAGAGAAATATATTTTCGTTTATGATAGTTACATTGGATACATACATCAATATATATTTACATTTACATTTCATAATAATTATAGTGAAATTAAGAAATATTAATTTATAAGTGAAAGTTGTATCTAGGAAAAAATTGTAGCAATAAACTAAAAAAATAAACAAACTCTAATAATATAGCAGTTAATTATAATTTAAATATATGTAAGGATGTAATATTTTTAATTAAGTAAATAAGTGTATATTTGTAATGTAATTTAAAATATAGTATTATATTATATTATAAATCATATTATATAAATGAGAAATAATTTTTTATTTAATAAATATTAATGATATTTATAATTGAAATATAAAATTATGTTATTCAATATAGATATATATTATTTGGTGTTTCAAAATAATTTTATATTATTTATATATTCTGGTTTTAAATATTACATGTCAAGTAAACTAAGCATAGAATGAATTAGACATTTATGTAACATCAAGAATATTATTCTACATGTTATTTTTCAACTCTATCTTTAATAGTGATAGAATTACATATTTCTTCCTACTTTAAAGTATTTTTTTTTTAATTTCAATTAATTTATATTAAAACTCAAAATTGAACATTTTATTTATCACTCACATTGATATTTTTAATATTATTATTATTTAATTTGTTTATATATATATATATATATATATTAAAAAATGATTAAATTACAAATTTCCCTAGAGAACCCATAAATGGAAAAATAATTTTGTCTCTCTCTAATCGAGTATATTACAATAAATATTACAATAAGATGATGGTGATAATATTAAAGTCCATGAAAATCAATGTGGTACATAAATATTTTTATAATGTAAATTACTTTGTTTTCCTCTATATAAATTTCATATAAAACTACGTTACTTAATATAGAAATTGAAATATTTTAATTATGTTTGAAAATAAAATGTTTTTTCTAGTTATTTATATATTTTTATTTCAAATATTATGTTCCTATAAACATATAATAAATTATATATCATGTAATATCAATTATATATTTTTTTATATGGAATCTTTCAACTAGATAAAAAAAAATAGTAAAAAAGATATTTTTTTTTCTTTACTTTGAATTACCTTATCTCTATATAAAATGGATGTAAATTAAGGTGTAAATTGTTGAGATTCAACAAGATGATGAGCTTAGTGAAAGTTAAGCACCTTCACTAAGTGGGTCCCATAGGCTATTTTTAGGTGTATGTCTATTTTTAGAATGGTGAGCATATTCTAAAGTTAGAAAGATGTTGATTCTAGATGGTTGAGCAAATTCTATCTTTGGATAAATTTCTATTTTTAGAAGATTGGAGAAATTCTATTTATAGATCGCTAATCTAAAAATATATGCATGTCGATTATTATTAGCCCTTAATAATAATCCGACAATAAATATTAACTTACTCTCTTGGAGCACTTTATTTCAGTGAACAGATTTGGAAAATGAGTGGGCTAAATGAATTACACAATTCCTAGGGTGGTTGGTGACTCATGCATGGAGGACTCAGTTATAACTGATACTGACAAGTTGTGACAGAGTTGGAAGAGTATTTATGTGAGATATTATTTAGTTTAACTTAGTTAAGTGAGTTAAACTTAGTTGTGCTAGTTGTATCTAGTTCTAACTGAAGATACACTAGTGAGAGTTTAGTGAATTAATTATTTAATTAATTCACAACTAGAGTCTCACTTGAAACTGGAAAAATACAACAGTTAACTACTTGCATGTCAGTTCCAGTGGAGTCCCAATGGAGAGATAGGTGAAAGGGTGACATGAACATCCTTTTCATTAGCAAAAGCGATATCCATTGCTCACTGGAAAGTGGCTCTAGCGTTCTTCAGACCAAATGGCATTTTGGCATACTCAAAAGTTCCCCAAGGTGTTGTGAAGGCAGTTTTGTCTTGATATTTTTCATGCACCAAGATCTGATTATAGCTTGAGTAACCATCGAGTAGTGACATCCTTGATGCTCCACCTACTCTTTGTAGAATATGATCCATCTTCAGAAGTGGATAGTTGTCCTTTAAGGATACTCTATTCATATTTCAGAAATCTATACACAACCTTATCTATCCCGTCCTTTTGCGTACCGGGGCCAAATTCAAAATCCAATCAAAAAATCTAATTGGGACAATAATACCAGCTTTATACAAACTGTTTACCTCTTTTTCAATGGATGGAAGCAACTTTGGGTTGATCCTTCTTAGCTTCTGTCTAAATGGCTTCTGCTCCACCGTGATGGGAATAATATGCTGAATTATATTTTTGTCATACACCTTCAAATCTGAATAATCTCACGCAAACACATCAGAAAATTTAGAAAGAAATTTAACATATTGTTCCTTTACCTCAGGGGACAGGGCTTTTGATAACTTCACAAGCTTAGGCTTGTTAGCTGTTCCAAGATTAACATCTTCAACTCCTTTATCAGTAGGCACCAAGCTCGGTTTCTTTGCAACATTATCATGATCAAAAAGCTCCTCTAAAGGTATGAGACCTCTAGGAATTACATTGTCTTTGAGCTGCAATATGTCCATCTGATTTGATTCGATTTCTTGATCATCGACATCATAATCACCTTCTATGGAAGTATCCTTGAATTTTCCCTCATTCTGCAAAAAAGCATTGATTTCATTTTCATCCCAAAATACCTGCCAATACCTTAAATTATCCAGAACAGCAGGCCTATGTTTGACATAAATTTCAAATTTATTGCTGGAATTCATTGGAATATTCAAATTAGCTGCAATAGTGGCAAGAGAATCTGTAATAAGATTTTGCATTCAGGGTACTGCTATCAAAGTTTATTCAGAAAACTTCCTCAAGATGTCTAGGACTGCATTTTTGTAGGCCCTCAATCACAAATGTTTCTCTTGATACTCTCCTTTTACCTATTTGATTATCAACTCTGAATCCCCATGGACATAAATCCTCTTTTCCTTTAGCTTCTTCAAAATTTTCAAACCTGCAATCAAAGCTTCATACTCTTCTTCATTGTTAGAGCAGTCAAAAGCCAATTTGTAAGCACATACTCTAACATTACTAGGAACTTTTTCAGGCTGGAAAATAGGGCTCCAAATCCATATTCCTATACCAGCACCATCCTTACCAACAGCTCCGTCAAAGTCCATGCTCCAAAGGCCTTCTTCTTCTTCTTCTAGATGCTGAAATTTTGCTCCGTTCTCTACTTTATCTTGACTAATTTCTGCATTTTTCTGCTGTTCATTGTCCTTTTGCTGCTGGCAGGCAGGAGGCTCAGAAATACTTGCTACTTTATCTTTTTCCTCTCTAAGGAGTTCCCTAAAATTTTATGAAATTTTAGGTACCTCATCTACTTCTATCAACTGGAAATTTTCATCATTCAAACCACCATTGGAATACAATACAAATGACTCTAAATCTATTTGGACTGCATTAATTGGATGATTAATTGGCTTCTATTTGCTAGTGATCATGTATTTCATTTTCTTTTCCCTGTATAGTTTTCTCAACTGACCAAACACGGGAATGGTGGTATAAGAGAAATCAAGTTGTATGGTTCCTTTTAGTTTTGCACCCCATGACCTGGACAAAAGCATTCCAAACCGTGGTGGAACATTGGCAACAACCACATCCATCAAAAAATTCTTGGCTGAGATTTGATCTAAAGATACTACCAAGTCTTTGATAAGACCAATACAATGGACCCTATCGGAGTCAAAGGAATACAAATCATGGTACTTGCGGGTAATATCAAGACCCAACCTCTCCATAATGGATTTGGGCATCAAGTTGTGCGAGGCTCTGGAGTCCAACATAGCATTATGTAAAATGAACTCATGCAAATTAAGAATCAAGTAGAAGGGAGGAACTTCACTTTTTGCTGACTGACCTTCTATGGCTGGACCAAAAATGAGTTCAGGATCACCATCTTCAACATTTACCATATCTGATTTAGAGTCTATTTGCAAAATTCTAGACACCTGATTTTTATAAGTACTGTTTTTAACTAATTCAGTGAAGGGCATGGACACCTTTAGCTTAGAAATTTCATTTTCTAAATTAGAAGATGGAAATTTTTCTACCTCTTTGATGGGAGGATCTTTCTTCCCCACTTGCTGCTTTGTTGTGCTAAGCTGATTATTTTCATTTTCAATGTTAATCGCTGAGGATGCCTTACTGGGAGAGGGATCAGCAGGCTCTTTCCCTTTCCTTTGGGTGTTTGAGGGGTCATTTTTGATTGCGGCTCTTTCCTTTTCTGAATGGGATTAATTGGCACATCTATGCCCCTCAAAGAATGCTGCTTCTGTTGCGCTGACAAAGAATTCATATATCCTCATTGATAATAATCAGATTGTTCCTCTATGGCTACATCATTGGCCAATATTAAATTATCATCTCTTCGAGTGTCTGGAATCACTACATATTCTTCATCTTCTGTCAGAAAAATGGGCACACCATCGGTAGTGAAGAAATGATTAACTTCAACTATCAGATCATCATCATCATCTATTTCCATTCCTTAAACATAATTTTGCTGCAAATGAGTTCTGATCTGCTATTTTTTCGTTGCTTGGTCCTGCGTTTTATGTTCCCTTTGATTAATTCAGAATTGTGGCTGCTGCTGCCCTCTGAAATTTTGATTCCTGATTTTTTCTTCAGGTCTATCTGAAATAGTCAACCGATCAACCATCTTCTCCACTGTTCGGATCAAAGTATCCATCTTACTATCTGAAGGAAATGCTTCTTCCTTCACAGTTACCCTCTTTTGGGCTCTTGTCCGAGCTCTTCTGGCCAGCAAACTTTCTTCTATGCTCACAACTATCTTCTGCATATCTTCAAGTGTGGTAGGATCTCATTCTCGAAGATGATATGCCATATCAACATCGAAGCCATCTGGAAATTTGAGCAAAGCTAACCCCATGGGTGGTTTTAAGTTGGCCAGAATAGCATTATACACGGCATTAAATCTCACACAATAATATTATACAATTTCACCTACATTCCTTTAAATGTTTTCATATTTAGACAAGATTTGGAGTGGGTTTTTCTTTACTTCCCATTGGCCTAAGAGTTGTCTATGTAGCTCCTGTAAATTGTGGATAGAATCTGTTGGTAAAGCTCTCAACCATTTTCAAACTTCAACCCCAAAGCTTTGGACAAACAATCTCGTGGTCACGTTTTCTGCTTCTACCTCATGAAGGTCAAAAAATTCACTCATCTTATCAACATGCTACTGGGCTGTGATGCTTTGAGTGGCATCAAAAATAGGTTAGTATTTTTACTTGATAATCACAGCACACCATCTCGGCAGTGGAGCAGTCGGGGCGCCACCCGGAGGGGATTTTTTACAACACATCTGTAGCCACTAGACTAAGGAGGCCGGGATGGAGAGTTGCAATGTAATGACTCGCCAACCGACAGTACTCTCGTGGGCAGAAATACCGCTTTCGACAATCTCGCGCTCAGATACTACCTACAATGACAGATATTCCAAAAATTAAAATAATCATCAATTGATGCGTTTGCCCTTTGAAATTCGATATCTATAAGAAATATAGATTTAAATCAAAATATCAAAAAATGATTACCTTTAATAGTATTCTGTAACTCCTCATCGGCAAGAGATGTATTTCTACAAAAAAACCACTTACCGGGGCCGGGCATGGAGATTCAAAATATTCAGGTTTATGAAATCTTCCACTTCCATTATTTCGGGATGAGATTAGATTAAATACGTGAGGATTGTTGTGTAGTCTTCTCTTATTGAAGGAGAAATGTAATTTCTTCATTTCATAATGTTTATTTCAGTTCTTATAAAAATCATCACTAAGAGTTTTGTAATTATTATAATATTTATCGTAAGGATCAATATTCTTGTGTTTGAATATTGTCTCAATATATTAGAAATACAGTTATCTAATTTTTGAGAACCCCGTACTGAAATATGAACAGTATAACCAAACTATTTTCTCACTTTTATATTGAAAATGTATATATTAGAGAGAGGGTTTCCATAAAAATATTCCACGAAAGATAATCAAAATGATTTTGTTGTGTATAGTTTCAAACAAATTATAATTCCTCTGTTTATGATCGATAGGTCGGGTAGTTTAGACTTGTAATTAAAATCATATTACAAGATATTTCACGTGTAGTATGTATAGCGTACTTAACAATTTGTATTTAATGATGAATGGGTTAAGATCTATAGGTTTCGGAAGTGTGAAATATGATATCAGCCTCTCTGCACAAAAGATAAAAATATAAGTGATTGAATTGATTCTTCCAATAGAAAGATTGATTAAATATTTTACCATCATCTTGAAAAACATCTCAACTGGTAGATGAACGAATGAATTTATACATACATCAATACATCACAAAAGAAGAATAATACAAAATCATATCATAGTATCCTATAACACAAAATGATTTGTTTATTAATTCTTACAAACGTTGCAATGTGGATGTTTTAGATTCTAAAGATTTCAATTATTCATTATTTTCCTTTAAAATGACTATGCAACAGATTAGACAGAATCTTGCGGTATGAGACTCAATGATACAGTGGGATCATTACCACTTCAAATAAAATATAACATATATGATCAATATTACGCTCAAAAGAGGAGTAATATTTGATATCACATTCAATGAATGAAAATAGGAAGTCAGTTAGTATCCTCATTTATCGCCAAAGCAGTAGATGCCGGTGATACTCTTACGTTTATATTAAATTACGGTTTATTTCTTTGAAGAAAAATTTTCGTTTAAAGACTCTCTTGAAAAATTCACTTTAAATTGACTTGTCGTTTATTGAAGAGCCTTTTCACGAAAAAGAAAGGAAAGGAAAGGATGAAAAATTAAGAGTATCACAATGCGAATAGTACATAAATAGTTGTATGTTGGTGCCGATTCTTCATTGCGATATATGATCTATCGCACAAGAAACGACAAAGGGGAGTGGCGTATTCAAAATAAAGTTTTG
The DNA here is from genome assembly GCA_034641835.2 of Pinus albicaulis. Lineage (NCBI taxonomy): Eukaryota > Viridiplantae > Streptophyta > Pinopsida > Pinales > Pinaceae > Pinus > Pinus albicaulis. Next base: position 774,033,767 of record CM076575.1, on the reverse strand, counting down.
GCGCGCATGAAATTGCTTATCGCATGGAGATATGCGATGTAGTGAAAGTTGACGGGATAATGCCGTTAGGGCCCCGTTAGAGGAGTGGTCATAATATATGTGCAGTGTTTATGATAAGGGATTTAAAGAAATTATTTTGAAAATAAATATAAAATTATAAATTTTCGCTACATGAGAAAAACCCAAAGAGCTTAGCGATTTTCGGTGGGATCGGGTTTTAACAATTGGCAGGTAGAAATTGTATTCAAATGCGCTGTAGAACACGGCATGGCGCATTAATCGCGATCTGTAGGTCGTAGAGTAGCGATGAATTTGCGGGTTTCCAGCTGCATATTGATGATGAGAGTCGTTTACGTGATCAGAGGAGCGCTAGATGCGATCGAGGTGTAATCAAGATCGTAGTTAATTAATCAGAAAGGGGTTATATTCTCCTTATTCTTCTTATTTATTCATGATGTTTATCATCATTATCGATCTCTTGTAGAGATGGCAATAAAGCTGCAAGGCTCGCGATGAAAAAACCTTAAATCATATGAAAGATAAATAGGCTTGCTTGACCGCCCATATGCCGTAAGGCTAAATCTTGGGGTTTATCTAGGTATATCTTCATCTGCGATCATCTTGAGAGGATAATATATCGCTGGGAAAACTTCTTTCGCTCTTCATGAGAATATCTAGAATATTATTTTACACTAAATACCGTGGAACATCTGAAGTTATGGTATTGTAGATATTAAGCTCAACTTATTACATATGAAGACATAAATATATACAAATACAAAAGTAGCTCAAAACATGTTTCGAGGTGAAAATTACATTACATTTACAGTAAATTTTCACTTTGAAATATCGTTTTTTGACTCATCTGTTACTTACTGACAGCTTGACTCATTAATCTACCACTTGGGACTAATGAGAATTAACTCTATGACGACAACATTTTATGTGAAGGAATCATTTATCAAGACATAGAGAGAAGAACTGAACAGTTTCTACTACTGAGGGAAAAATGATGAAATAGCCACTACCATCAATGAATCCATGACCTAACAAATGATGAAAATTCTATGGTATGGGACTCCTAAAAATGAAAAAAGAGTAAATGTGATCATCGATGTATGATGAAAAATGACACTCGCTTATAGGAATACTCATGGGCGTTTGAGGGTAGCACTCTTGACTTCTCATGGTTTGATAGCGCCTTACTGTCTCAAAGGCAGGTAACCAGCCGCCTGCCATCTATCGGTGAGTGTTATTATGTATGTTCTTGCTCCTCCCTTGTCATTTGCTGATAATTCTGCAGCCTAGCTAGCAGCGAGGAAAATTTGCTCGGGATGGGGACAAGATTTATAAAATGATTCATTTCTTTTCGATATACAATTGTTACATATTTTCTTAGGAAATGTAATTTCTATTCTGTAATTATATTTAAGAGAATCACTTTTTCACAGCTTGATGCTCTATCTCCGGGAAGCAGTTACTAATTTTTTTTATTTCATTTAATGTGAGTTTTATTCATGCATTTTGAGCATGTTTCCATCGGACTTTATGAGGTCGTAATGGTAGTTTGATATTATTTTTCGAGCATGAATGTGGCCTAGAGAATACATATTTTTCCTAATTTTTTTTTATTTAGTTTCCAACACATGGCTCTATTATCTCAACTTACTCTCTGGTCCAACAATGTGGCTGGATGATCGATCTCACCCCACTAATTTTCTCTCGATACGGCGGTCCTAGCCTCTCACACATTATATATCACCGCACCCCACGGGTTTTTATATAACTATAATTAATAAGAACCTTACCTTTTAAATATTATTTGAGGTAAGTTTCTTATTGGTATAGTTCATATAAAAACATGGAGACTACTTGACAGTATATAATGTGTGAGAGGAGGTTAGGACCTTCGTATCGAGAAAATCTAGTGGTTGGGTCCAGTCATCCATTAGCCATTGTTGTATTAAGAAAATAAGTTAGGATAATAAATTATGTGTTGGAGCTAATCGGCATATGACCAGTGAAACTTTATACATAGGTCGAAAACCATTTTAAACATTAAATTGATTTGTGAAACTTTACAGATAGGCAGAGGACCAAATGTAAACAATAAATTCTGGAGAATGAATCTAAAACAATATGAGTGAGGCACATTGTTGTGGTTGTATTCTGTATAGACATAAAAAGAATTGAAAAATATGTATTTCTCTAAATGACAGAGAAGAATCCACATTCATGCTCAGAAAATAATATCAAATTACCATTACGAGTATATAGAGTCAGTGGAAAACATGCTCACCGTCATGGATGTGGTCTGAATAAAACTTTCATTGAACAAGAGAGCCAAAAAAAAGAACAATAACCTTAACTCGGAACCAACATCTGACAACGAAGAAGGTGATTCTTCCCTTAATTTATATTCTTTATTTTTATAGAATAGAAATTACATTTCACAAGAAAATATAACTTTAATTATTATGTCGAAAGGGTAAAATGAACCGAGACACCTGTAGGATGTAATCCCCATCGAAAATTCACCATAAACCTTCCAACCGACTACCAAGAATTATCAACAGATGACCAAGGGAGGGTAAGGGTTTGTACATAATAACCTCCTCGATAGGTAAAGAAATGACGAGGCAGGCTCTTGGTTACCTACCTTGGACTGGTAAGGCACTATCCAACCATGAAGTCAAGAGTAGTATACCTCCATAACCCATCGAGTCATACCTATAGCAGGAACTGATTGGATGGACATTGTTAGTGTCATTTTTTTCATACTGCCATCAGTGATCACATTTGCTCTTTTGCATTTGCATAGTAGGAGTCCCATACCATAAATTTTCATCATTCCATTAGGTCATCGATTCACTGATGGTAGTGTTATTTCATCAGTTTTCCCTCATGTGAAACTTGTTGATTCTCCTCTCTATGGTCTTCAGTCATGATTCACTTTCACCCCGCAAATCATGTTATTAGGTCATAGGGTTGGTCTCATTAGGTTCTAGGGTCTCATCATGGTCAAATTAATGTGTCAAGTGTCAATAAGTATCAACAAGGTCATGAGGAGGTCAAATAAACTCAAAGGCACAGTATTTTCAAAATTCAAAGAGTTTTTCTATTAATCTTAATGTAATTTTCACCTCAAAACATGTTTTGAGGTGAAAACATGATACTTTTCTTTTATTATCATTTCTTATGTAATTTTATGTCTTCATATGTAATAAGTTGAGCTTCAGAAGCTGTTATCTCTACAAAGCCACCACTCTAATTTTCAGAGGTGTTTTCCATAGTATTTTCAGTGTAAAATAATAATCTAATTTTTTTCATCAGAAAGAGCCCGGAAAGAGCTCTCCAACGATATATTATACTCTCAAAACTGACTCCTGGATTGGAAGATATGCCTAACTGAATGAAAGCCCCCAAAAGGCCTAACCTTACCCTTCTTTCTCATTTGGTCCCTTAAACTTTATAATTTCTATCTTTCCATATGATTTTAAGGTTTTCATCGCAAAGGCCCCTTTGAAACTTTTATTTCCATCTCCTACAAACCTCCGAAGTGATTGATCGCATCGCAAAAGTTCATGGGGCATAAATTGCAACACTCTGATTGAATGCTTCTGATGCGATTTACCCACCTCTGATCGCATCACAATATCCTTCCTCTGATCGCATCGCAGTCTCCTTCATCTAATCCAATCGCATCGCAACTTCATAGTGTTCCCGCAAATTCATCACCCCACTTTTCCGATTCCCCGATGCGATTAATTGCATATTGCCCATCGCAATTGGCGATTCCCGCAACGTTTAATTCTAAAACCCCTCCTCTGCCAATTTATGATTGCGACTTTCCCTGGTCCCACCAGAAAATCCTTCCACTCTTTTCAAAAGAAAAAGGTTTTTCTCTATGTAAAGCAAAAATTTTCATTTTATGTTTGTTTTAAAATAATTTCTTCCGCTCCCTTATCTTTGGTCTATACTCCATCACATCGCGCATTTTGCACCCCCCACTATGTGTTATGACCACTCCTCTGCCGATTTGCAACTGCGGTTCCTCCCCGTCCCACCAAATCTTTCTGCCCATCACATCGCAAGTTTTTCGTCGCATCGCTTTATTTTGAAATACACCCTCCCCCCCTTTTTCGATGCGATTTTCAATTTTGATGAATCGTATATCGCAATCGGAAAATCCGCGCCAACACTTTGCTCCCACTTC